>OY720448.1:9768587-10368587 GCA_963082715.1 Harpalus rubripes
TTTCTTGTTTCGGAGAGTGGAGTTGTGATCTTTCGACCGATTCGAAATTAAACGATTTCTCTGAAGGACTACACATTTCCAATTGCTAACGGGATAATTAATGTCATTTAAGCCTAAATTCAAAAGTACTACAATATAAAAGTTTCTACAGATAATTCCAGAAAAGATATGGTAGGGGAGTCCGGTGTCAAATGTTACAAAATTAATTTTTTTATTTTTCACGAGTTAACGTTACATTTCGAAATTTTGAATATACCTATATGAGAACCTACCCACCTTAGTGAATAATATTTTGAATTTTAAACTTTTGAAAATGTGACAAATATAAAAGTATAAGGATTTTTAGTCAGGCATTACAAATGTTACAATTGACACCTAACTGGTGTCAATAGTAACAGGGCTAGTGTTAATTGTAACAAATTATAACAGTGATGTAATAAGATAAAATAACAGATAAAAGAAGAAATTTCTGAAAAAATAAACATTTATTTATTACCTCAGAAAATACAAAATTCAGATGACTCATCTAAAAGCAAACAAAATATATATTCTGTTGGTGATATGGACCAGTTTGACCAATGCCTTTAGTCGCTAACGGAATTGCAGTTTAGGTAAACATAAAATAGGTCTTTCTTCGTATATAATTTAACTTGCCCGGTGTCCAGATTTTACATTTTCGCCACTGCAACCAATCTCCTGTGCTCAAAAAAATATGGGCCAATACATATCAGAGAGTTTCCTCATCGGAGCCATCTGAAGAGTAATCTGCGACTGTTACTTTGGGAACTGTGTTTCGTTTTTTTTTTTTTGCTCTTCTTCTTTTATGTCTTCGATAGCAGTGGGTTTTCTTGTAATTTTTATCATGATCAATACTGTACTTAATTATTAAACACGTTACAATCGACACCCTGGCATGGGTTACAACTGACACTGCTTAACTTTTAAAGATATTATTTGCTTTTTGTATTTATTAGGTAATAATTCGAAATGTTTTTTTAATGAAAAATAAAAGCAGATATAACTCACAAACTGATCCTTAACTTAAAATATTTCTGAGCAGAGCACTTATAGTGCTTTAGAAACAATGTGTGTCACTACCTGTATTTATTTTTTGTCGATTTAAAGACATTCGTCAGAAACAGACGCCGTATTTGCGCGTATGCACTTACACTAAATACAAAAAAGCTATGACTCTTTCTGCTTCACTCTGCAAGCGCGTTTTAATCTACTTCGAAAAGATGGCCCTGTTACCTACCCTTGTTACATTTGACACCTGTTACAATTGACACCAGTCTTCCCTACTATCCTGTCACTTAATAATAAAGGTAAACAAAGATTAACATTGTACATACTACAATTAACATATTTCCCATAAAATTAAATCACTTTTTTGGATTTTTTGACATCAACATTTATATTTCAATGGAGACCCCCACAATAGTTCACAAAAAAAACTATAAAATGAGCCATTTATATTAATGTAGACCTTAAAACTTTATAGGAAGGAATATCAAAGTTTAAAAAAGTTGTCAGTCCTTAAAATATTCCAGTTCTTAATACCCTTAAGAAGTACGTCACACATTTACTGTATTCCAAATTTTTACTATATACTTTCAAGCATTCTGCTATTACCTTTTTGAAATCCAGATTCCATTTTTATGCAAATGAATACAGCAAATAACTTAACAACGAAGGTAAACCAAAATATGTAGGTACTTGTTTGAATCAGCCTGTTTCACATTTTTCGAAAAGTATTTTAAATGAAAGTTTATGCAATATTTTTTTTATTAATAATTTTTTTTTAATAATTTGTTGTTATTTTTGTAAATAATTAAATTAAAAGTTTGACGCCAAAAATAGTCATGATAAACAACCCCCCACTCCTATGTCGTAGAAACACATACAACGTCATTCACACCCAATAGAAAAACAGTTTTTCCATCACCTTCGTTTATTTTTGTTATTTAGATAAATAAACGTAGGCGTTAGTTTGTCATATGTTATTAACAAACTTCTAATTTGACATTTGACGTTGATATTTTCCATTATAAATGAGTAATAAAATAATAATGGCTAATTCAGACTACACTCAAGCTAAGTCGGACAGTTCACTAGAAACCGATAGCTGGATTTTGGATGAATTTATATCAGAAAACGATTGTTTTACTGTCGCCGAAATTAGGGGTGTTATAAAGAGTTAGGGTAAAATTAAATGTAAAACACCTAACTATCAGCTCTTCGACCTACTAATTCCAGCCACAATTTTATTTTCTTCGCATCTTTTGGCATATTTATAAATTCAATAGTAAGTTTGCTCCTAGCAGCAATTTTGCAAGAAAGCATAATACAATACTGTAAATTACGTATTTTATATTGGACTTTTTATTATCTAACACGAACGCTTATTACGTAAAAATTATAAGTCGCTTTGCACTAAAATTCATAATTCATCCTGTTGTGGATGCATACTCATACGTATACTATTATTAGCCATTTCTGGAGGCGCTAATCTGTTCTTTATTAACATATTTCGGTAATGACGACATATGTACACAATTTTCTTTTATCACGTTCTCCATTATTTTTAGTTTAGTTAAAATAATAAAGTTTACATATATTCAGTTGTATATGGGGTCTCGTAGTCTCATGCCTGAGTGTCTGGTCGCGAATCTGGGGAACCGGATTCGATCCCATCCGATGCGAAATATTTCGAATTTTAAATAGCACAAAATTAACCCCTGTGGCGCACTCTCCACGCCAGCAATGAGTGCCCGTGAGGTGACGCCTGGTAAACGCCCGCACGGTACAAATATGTCATCATCATTACCGAAAACTGTGTGTATATATATATATATATATATATATATATATATATATATATATATATATATATATATATATATATATATATATTTTATTTAGTTGTACAGGGTGGGGCAGAAAAACCTATCCGATTTCAAATCCCTTTTTCCCAGAAGAGGGAGCAGGTAGAGTAGTGGGGTAAAAACCGTTAGAAAGCCGGTTTTATGCCATTTGTCAGTAGTCAACATGCCTTGGTCTGGTGAACATCGTGCTTTTGTTATTGAGCGGTTTATCGAATGCGGCGGTTCGATAATTGCTACACAACGTGCTTTTCGAATTCATTTCGGACTCGGGCGTCATGATCCTGTTCCACATCACGCTACGATGAAAGTGTGGGTGTCAAATTTTAGACAGACGAGTTCAGCATTGAAAAAGAAGTCGCCTGGACGTCCCAGGACAGCAACAGGACCTGAAAACGTGGCCAATGTGAGAGCCGCGATTGAACGTTCCCCGCGTCGTTCGGCGCGAAAACATTCGCTCGCTTTGGCGATTTCCAACCGCAGTATTCGGCGCATTTTGCACCGGGACCTCAAAATGCATCCCTACAAAATGGTTGTTGCACAGGAATTAAGTGAAAGGGATTTTGAAACCCGTACGAACCTGTGTCGCGATCTCCGAGAACTCCCAAACGACGATGTTGTGCTCTTCACGGACGAAGCCCATTTTCACCTTTGTGGTGCCGTTAACAGGCAGAATTTTCGATATTGGAGTGACGAAAATCCTCGAGAAATCCATCAGGAACCCCTCCATAGCCCAAAAGTGACTGTGTGGTGTGCTCTTTCCCGCCTAGGCGTCTGGGGGCCTTACTTTTTTGAAGAAAATGGGCAAACCGTAACGGTCAACAGCGAGCGCTATTGTTTCATGCTGGAAAATTTTCTTAGACCCAAAATGGAAGAAAATGGCGTGGAAAATGTGTGGTTTCAACAGGATGGTGCAACCGCCCACACATCGCGACGATCAATGGACATTCTCAGGGAACTGTTTCCCGGTCGCCTCATTTCCCTGAGAGGTGATCTTGGCTGGCCGCCGCGCTCACCGGATCTCACTCCATGTGACTTCTTCCTTTGGGGTTACCTCAAATCGAAGGTTTACCAGCATCGACCAAGGACCCTTCTTGCTTTACGAAGGGAAATTGCTCGGGCAATTGAAGAAATTCCTGTGGAAATGACGGTGAAAGTCATGGAAAGCTACCGCGAGCGCCTAAATCAGTGTATCCGCTCCCAAGGACGACATTTGAGTGATGTGCTTTTCAAAACTTAAATTTAAAAATGGCATAAAATTTGCGATATGTTAATAAAAAAAAATTTTGACAAGTTGAGTAGTTTTAATTTTATAACGTTTTGAAATCGGATAGGTTTTTCTGCCCCACCCTGTATATGCTTACCCATAAAATGTGTAATTGCATTGTCAATGATCATTCCACGTACCTGTAACAAAATTATTTCGCATTAGATGAACGCACAAATTTAAAAATTAGAATCTAGTATAGTTTGTTAATAGATAACGGAAATTCCCACATTAATATAATGCAGATTTAATATTTTATCCATAAAGTGAACAATAGCTTACTTATTAATTCACAATATTATCTATTATGGACTTTGTTGAACTACACTTGAGAGCAAAAGTATTCGGCCACCCATTACTTTTCAATAAAAAGTGATTTTTGATATTAAACTGCATCTTGTACAATACTAACTAATAACTCATATTATATGGTAGCGATATAAGAGCTAGAGTCTACCGTCGTCCAGGAAAACGATTTTCACAGTGCTGCATAGTGGAGCAACTCGCTTTTGGGGGAGGTTCATGCATGTTTTGGGGGGGCATTTCTCTTTGTGCAAAAACCGAACTGGCCTGTATCCCCACAGGTAACCTAGGCGGTTTAACTGCTCTGCGCTATATTTCTGAAGTCTTAGAGGAGCATGTTGTCCCATATGCTGGCTTCATTGGCGATAATTTCGTACTTATGCAAGATAATGCAAGGCCTCATGCAGCTGAGATTGTTCAAAATTACCTCAACGAAGTTGGTGTACGAGTCATGAAGTGGCCAGCCAAAAGTCCGGACATGAATCCGATTGAGCACATGTGGGATGAACTCAAGAGAAGAATTCGGTCACGGGTTCCAGCTCCAACAACGCTTCAGGAACTGACAAGGGCTGCTCAAGAAGAGTGGGATAATATTCCACAGGATGTTGTTGAAGGGCTGATCAGATTCATGCCAAACCGAATGCAATCTGTTATACGAGCAAGAGGGGGTCATACAAAATATTGAAAAAACCTCATTTGTTCAAACTTGTTTTTGTTTCTGTTATTAATAAACAAATTTAAATTTTTTTCATCTTACTTATTCTGACTATTATAACAAAAATTTTGTTAAGATGATAAACAAAAGCTAACCAGAGATTAATTTGGTATCATTTGAGAGAACACTAATCGGGCTTCGAAATGATACCAATGTGCTATTTCACAAATGTAAGGAAGCATGCTATTTATTCTTTTAAAATTAAGGTTGTTAGGTGGCCGAATACTTTTGCTCTCAAGTGTATTATTAAATTACGGCATATAGATTATTCAGGTATGTTTTAATACTAGTACATTTATATGCCAGTGCCCTTCATTAAATAAACATGCAAAATTCATCAAATGATAGTAATAGCATAGTAATAATTCATAGAAACAGAAATAGTTGTTATACATAGCAACTATTTATTATTGTAACAATAACACATAATGTGCATAATTTGATAGCAAAAGCACTAACCGCGCTTAGAAATAATAACCTCAACGAATTTTTAAGTTTCTATGTTTAGTTCAAAATTTAAAATTATATGAGTTTAAAAATATACTTACGGGTTACATTTTATATTTAAGGGGTCTGATCAAAAACTTATGAAAATGAATTTCGCTCGTTATTCGTTTTCGATTGAACTTATTTTTTACCACGATCTGTAAAGTGTATGTCAGGTTTCATCCACATTGGAGGTGTAGTAGAAAACAGTTTTATATAAAAACTTATACAGCCTGTCTCACAACTCGCGCCCCAGAGCGAATGAGGAAACACGAGACTGCAGTCGGATGTGTAATTTCGAAGAAAAACAATCTAGCTTAAAAGATATTCCAGAAAAGACGTATTAAAATTGACCAATCAGAGACCTACACCTTTTACGTGTGTTTGCCGTAATTTTACGTTACTAGGGTTTTATAAAAATCAAATCTTCTTTAAAATATGTGGGCGACTGTAGTTTTCGAAAAATGTCAGTGTCAAATTAAATTTGACAAGGTGAATAAAAAAGGCAAATTCTTACCATGTATTCAGCCGCTGATTACTTAGAAATGACAATAATATTTTCGTTTAACACATTTTACACAGCTGCTACAACACGTTGCACTGTACGATATAAATGATGATTTCGGATGACACCTTCGCTAACCTAAATTTGTTGACAGTGAAAAGTCAACTGTAAAGTGTCAAAATTACAGTAAGTCAAACAAATTTTGTAACTCACTAGTAGTATTTTTAAAACCTAGCAACCAGTTTTATTTTGTAATAATATCATCACACCTCAAGATATCCTTCCGGGATTGGTATGGATTAAAAAGTCTTGTAACTCCATTATGCAAGCCGCCGTAAATTATTTTCTTCTATTGGTTGGCAACCTATTGTCGTCGGCAAGTGTCAGTTTCGTCTGAGGCGCGAGTTGTGAGACAGCCTGTATTCGTAACGTCACATCTATATTTTCAAACTTCGCTTATTAATAGGAATTTTTTCACCGGATTTTCACCAATAGTCTTAGTTTTACTTATAAGATTTTGAGTAATAGAGGATTCCACCATATTTTTATAATATCAGCAGAAAGTATAAGTAAAACTAAAACTATTGGCGAAAATCCGGTGAAAAAATTCCTATTAATAAGCGAGTTATGGTCCCCCGAAGTTTGAAAATATAGATGTGACGTCAAGAATATAAATTTTATATAAAATTGTTTTCTTCGTGGATTTAAAATGTTTTTGAATTGTATGCTATTTTTAAATTATATTTATAAAAAACAAATTATATTATAACACTGTACAAGTCTACATGTTTTATAATTGCAAGTGTATCAAAATTATTAATTTTAATGCAAGAAATTTATATTCAAATAAAAACTGTTTGAAAATTACAGTACTGGACTCGTAGCCACGTGTCCGCTATTTGAATTTGTCTAATTCCATTGGTAGTAGACTCCACCCCCTAACTCGGTATTCGTTTTATATTTATATGCGGTCTTTGAGTCGCCAACCAAAATAATATATATGTATATGGAATTCATATGAGTGACGAGCTGCTAAAACAAAATTCCCCTTATTTCCGAAGTATTTCATTTATATGAGTTTATTTCATTATTAATATTCATAATTAAGCAAATATTTTTACTATTTATTTACTAATTTCTCTTAATTCGATTGAGCTGTAATCCCCTATTGTTAACACTTTATCCACACTAGTCGAGATATTTCCAACATATTAAAGATTATTGTGAGAGTCTATTGAAGTTTTTCCTCCTCGAAAAAAATCTTCTACATCGTTACGAAACCATCACTGAATCTGCAGCTGTAGATATAGCAAATTCATTTTTTCATCCAGCAGTTTATGGGAGCCAAAAATGTCAAAAAACAATCATTCTTTTTTTTCATTCACTTCACATTTTGACATTTTAAATTTCAGTTTATTTTTCACTTCTATCATTCAAAATGGAGCAAATAGTGTCCGAGAATTTATTTCTGTTAGAATTTGTTGTAGACAAATGTTTAATCCTTCCTTGTGCACTGCCAAAAGAGGTCCACGATATTATTGGCGAAACTTGTATAAGTTTCAACTTTTTAGGAAATGAACCGCAAAATGTTTGCGAAGAAGACTTCTGCCCTAAACGAAAATACAATACAACGGACGAAGAAAACATGAAGAGTGGAAAATCGTGTCTCTTCGCGTTGTCCGCTGCCCAGGCCTATGCTGCATTGCAAGAGTTTGACATTAATATTGGTGTATTTAAAAAGATGAAGGTCCTTGGTGAGTTACCGGATGACAGAGTACAAATTGGGAAATCAGTCGTCCCACTTGCGAAGACGTTCAATGATATTATCGAAATGGCAAAGACGAACAAGGAAGAAGACAATAAGGAGACAGTCTCTAAGTCACTAAAAGATTGTTTCAATATTGTTAACATCAAGGACGAAATTATTGGAAGCGTAGGAGTATTCGTCCGAATATCTTGTTTCGGTAAAGTTATCGTCACGCAGTTCCAAATGAACCTGGAAGAAAAATCAGTGTTTTTCAAGGATAAGGAGGGCAAGTCGCTATACAAATATCGCAAAGCAAAAAAGACTGAAATGGGTGCCGGAGAAGGTGGCGGTGCTAAAAAGTGCAAGCCGTTTCTGTCGTCCACATTTTCTGAAGAAACAAAACCACCAGAGCAAGAGCAAGAGCAAGATATTGGAGAGGATGGTCGCTGTGAAGATTGTAATCCACCCGGAATTTGTCCTGCAGAAGAACCTGCACCTCCTTGTGGAGACGACAAAGACTACTTCATAATGCGCATTGGTAAAAAAACAGATTGCAAAGGCAAGAGACCTAGACTAGAAGTACTTATGTGCACGCCTAAAGCACCCCCTAAAAAACCGATCCCTAAGAAGAACGAGAAGGAAACACAGTTTGATGAAAAAGACTGTCCCGGCGGAAAGAAGAAAAAGGGTAAGGGTAAGGGTAAGGGTAAAGGTAAAAAGAAGAAAGGAGGAAAAAAGGAGAAAGAACCAAAAGAAGAAGAGAAAAAAGAAGAAGCCAAAAAAGAAGAACCCAAAAAAGAGGAGGCTAAGAAAGATGATAAAGATAAGAAACCAAAGAAAGAAGAGGGCAAGGAAGAGAAAAAACCAAAAGAAAAGGATAGTGCTATGCCTAGCTACGCAGGCATGATCCTATTAAAAGAACGAAAGAAGGACGATGATTGTTGCAGATGGTGCCCGCCCCAACCGTGTCCACCCATACCGTGTCAACCTTGCATGCCTTGCCCACCATATGGCAAACCTTGTAGTTGCTATTCTGACAACAGCCCTACATATATTTATGCTCCATCAAATACAACTTGCGGGATGACTTGGGATACGCCAAGTAATATGACTCTCCAGTGCTCTAAGGGCCGAATCAGAAGTGCATGTTGTTACTAGAGTACGGACATTTCTGGTCAACTATCGGTACACTATCTCCAAAAGCAATAACCGGACTATATAATAGAATATTGGCATCCTTATTTTATACATAGATTTTCATTTCGAAATTGTCATGTATATGCATACGTATGAAATACGATTTCACATAGTTGCAGATGATATATTTTATTGTAGAATTAATTAAATGTTATACGTTATGTTTGTTATGCATGTGTGTGTTATCTATATGTGTTTAATTTATATGTATATGTTCGAATGTTATTAATATGTTGGCTGATAATAAATTATTACGTAGTAAGAAGTTGTACTAATTGTAATTATAAGAAAACTATCATCAACCATGGAAAATATAACAAAATCATTTCATTTATTTTGTGGAATAATAGGCTACTTGCGAGGTACTGAAAATCTGATATCTATCACTAAATACCTAAAGTAAAGTTGATAACGTATGTAAAAATATAAATTTTATTTTTAAAAAAATATGTTTTTTTAATAAATTAAGAAAGAAGATTTTCTTTCACGTCATTATTTTGAACTGGAAAAAGGGATGCATATTTAAGAATGTAACCTGCAGATGGCGAGCAAGTGCGAGTTTTAATTTGATTTTGACATTAGTTCATTTTTCTGTCACTGTCTCTCTTCTTTATTATTTACAATTTGCTTGGTTTCTATTGTATTACATATTTCGATTTGTTAAACAGGATTTTGAAGAATTTTAACTTAGCATATACTCGTACAAGATTAAAATGACAAACGAAAATATTAACCTCCAAAGTATTATTCAAACGTCAAATAGATGATCTGTCATGTTTAAATTACCCGCACATGCCGTTGCTATTGGACGTACCGATGTTATTGCTTTACGGTCATTCATTGGTTCGGCGTAATTCTACGTCATACATGGCGGTAATTTAAATATTAAAATTCCATTAATTTTTCTCTGGCAATTAATGAAAATTTTGCAATAAGATAAAATATGGGTAGCACGTATTTATCGTCTCTTCAAAAATATTACATAAAAAAATGCCACGTAAGTAGCCCATTATGCAAAACAGGCCCGGTTTCATGAAACAAATTAACATATGGTCATTTTTTGAGACTACCTATCTACTTATATTAGGGTTGCCTTTTAAGTTTATACAAAAAGTGAAACAGAAACGAACAAATTCTACCAATTGTAAACAGTCTTCTCTGATGGTGCTTCATTAACAAAAGTTGCTGAGTAAGGCCTTTTTTAAACTCATAAAAAATCATCCAACGCAAACCTGCACGAGTGATTTCCATTTTTGCACAAACTTGCTTCTTTTAAACGTTGACTATCAACAACCTACTCGGTCAATTTCTAAGTTGCCACTGGCTTCGTAATAATAAGATACCGTGTGTCGGTCAAGGTATACATAGGAGATTAACATGGTAAATCAGTTTTTAGCAATTTCCTGCTCGCCTAATTATTTTAAGCAAAAATGCGTCAAATAAAAGTTTTAGAGCATAAAATTCTGCATCTAAATCAAAAAACAGAATTACCTTTCCATGCATTGTAACGACAGAAATTAAATATGAAAATATCGAAAATTACGTTGAAAATATCGACAGCCATGGAATTGAACTAAATATAAATAAATGATTGACGTTTTATCTGTCACAACGTAAGTTAACTTATTTGACGTTTCTGACAATTTGATTTGAACAAATATCGTTAATTGTGGCAATAATAGAAATATAAAATTAATAAATAAAGTTAACAAAATTATGCATGATGCTGTTATGTACTCTCAACTCATTTTCAATACATCTACCTATGTACTACAGAAGATGTCTACACTTATCATCCCTAACACTTTTTCTTAGAGTAACGCATGTTCTGCTCGTCCTATTTTCTGATTACGCGGCTCACGTGTATTTTTTAAGGACAGTCTTTTCAAATTTTGTCACGAATTTAGCTCTTCATTCGTATAAATGTTAATTTTTTAATCATTTCAGACAATTAAACTAGAGACAAAATCAAATTGTCAGAAACGTCAAATAAGTTAACTTACGTTGTGACAGATAAAACGTCAAGCATTTATTTATTTTTTGTTCAATTCCACGGCTGTCGATATTTTCAACGTAATTTTCGATATTTTCATATTTAATTTCTGTCGTTACAATGCATGGAAAGGTAATTCTGTTTATTGATTTAGATGCAAAATTTTATGCTCTAAAACTTTTATTTGACGCATTTTTGCGTAAAATAATTAGGCGAGCAGGAAATTGCTAAAAACTGATTTACCATGTTAATCTCCTATGTACACCTTCCACACAGGCACACGGTATATTGTACCATTTAAATGACTCGAAAATAAATGAATCAGTTGGCACTAATATCGACTGTTGAATCAGTTGGGATGGATGTAGTAGATGTAATATACACCGACTTGCAGAAAGCCTTTGATCAAATAGATCATGGAATATTATTGCAAAAACTTAACAACTTAGGCTTAAATTTTAATTTAATACGTATGTTTCAGTCATACCTAACAAATATAAAACAATTTGTAAAATATAATGGTTTTCAATCAGATTACTTTGTCCCTACATCCTCAGTACCGCAAGGATCGGTATTAGGACCATTCTTATTCATAATATTTATTAACGATCTCAGCTCACTAATAAGTAATTGTAATCATTTATTTTACGCTGACGACCTAAAAATTTATAGTTCTATTACTGATACTACTGATTGCTATGAGCTTCAAAGTCAACTGAAGAAAATCCAGGAATGGTATAGTTCACACAATTTAAAACTTAATCCAAATAAATGTAAAATCATGTCATATTGTAAAACGAGGAATCCTATACTTTTCAGTTACCACCTTCATAACTACGTACTTGAAAGACCACCGTACTTTAAAGACTTAGGGATTATTTTCGACCCTGAAATGACCTTTGTAAACCATATTACTGATTTAGTTCAATCAGCTTCAAAAACACTTGGGTTTATTTATCGAAATTGCAGTCTATTTCATGATGTGGAAACCTTGATCATACTTTTTTATAGTTACGTCCGCTCTAAATTAGAGTACGGATCAATAATATGGTTTCCTATTTATGATCGATATAATGTTAAAATAGAGAATGTACAGAGACGTTTTTTGAAATATTTGATGTACAAGTGTGATCAAGTCTATCCACAACGAGGTTGTGATTATCATATGTTATTAGATCGTTTTGATTTTACGTCAATCGAAACAAGACGAACCTGTCATTCAATCATGTTTCTAGCAAAAATGCTGCAAAATAAAATTGATTGTCCTGCATTGTTAGAAAATATTAACATTCATGTACCACGGTTAGCGTCAAGACAACAATTATATTTTGAATGTCCGAGAGCCAAAACAAATATGCAAACCAGGTCGCCAATTTATAATATGTGTAGCAATACAAATTTAATTATAAATGATATAGATATCTTTACTTCGTCTCTGATTTCTATAATGAATGTAATTAAAAATGCATAGTAAGTAAATATTTTTTTACATTAATTTTTGTGAGCATTTGTAATTTTTTCATGTTACGATTTAATGTTCCATCAAAAAAAAATTTTGTAGTGTAATTATGTGTCATATTTTGTCCTTTATATGGTGTATACTGTTGGGCAAATAAAGTTATTATTATTATTATTATTATTATTATTATTATTATTATTATTATTATTATTATTATTATTATTATTATTATTAAAGTTTTTATTATTTTAATAACGATTTCTGGATATTTCAATGACATTTCAGAAAAAAATACATTTTACTTTAGTGTAATAAGAATGGGTTCAAATAGCTTGGAACATAGAGCAGGAAGAACCTCCCCTCTGCTGGCTCTAGCCCCTGGGGGCATTTTGATATGCGCAGTGCACAAGCGATTTACTTCAGTGAGCCGAATAACCTCTTAGATTTATTTCGCAACTTTTGCATTGGTTATTTTATCTCTGAACTGCGCGTCCATTCTTTTTCATTTTATTAATTAATGGGCTTCGGAATTGTTGGAAGATTGAGATTTAGAGTGCTTCGCGCAGCGGAAAATATTAAACTGTTTTAAATAAATGCTGACGTAGCGATTGATTCTCGAATAACGAAGAGTTCTACTACACTCGTGTTGCTTGCTTTACATTTACATGTAATAACGTATAGCTAGATGAACCATTGTTTTTTCTATTAATCAATACTACCTCGGGAGAACACTCAACATTATTGAATAACCACAAAGTTTTAATATTCATTGGAAAAACTCTCATGCCGCATTATCGCAAAGAGACATAAAACGAAAATTTAAAAATTAAATTAATTTTTGTGGATATATACGATTAGAAGTTCGTTTTTTTCACCATAGGAATCGATTATCTGCACACATATGAAGTCGGTTAAATTAAGACAAAGTTGCAACATCTTAAAGATGTATATATTTGTCTTTTGTCTACACTACAAAAATTCAAATTGTGTTGATTTTTATTTTTACAAATTAATATGGAATCATTATTTGCATTTCATTATTCTTCCAAATGGCGATGCTAACTTTCGAGTTATGAGGTCAAAGTTATAATTTTTATATGGACGCCACAGTGGAAATAATAAATATATTCCGCCTGAAATTCTAAGAATAGGCAAAACAGAATACATTTCATAATCCACTTGGTGAATATTAGTACCTTAAATCGAATAATCACAGTAGATATAAGAACAAAACAAAATTTTAAAAACCAAGTCACTTATGAAATGTATCATGGATTGCCTATTCATGCATTTTCAGGTGGGAACTTTTAAAACTCTGTATATATATATATATATATTGATGCACGGTATCTTGTCGCCTCCGGTACATGGAAAAGGCGACCTGGCCTCCGGGTCATCCCATTGAGCTACATCGATAAAAAATGTATATATGGGGTGTTGAAATGATAAGCAATCCGAATTCCTTGAGAGGGGAAAAGATTTTTAAGTTTTTATGGGGTCATATATGGGGAGCACAGAAAGTACGCTGTGACCTCCGAAAACTGTACATATGCGTACACCTTGTAGTCGTTGTTGCCTCCGACAGTATTGCCACATTATCGGAGGTCACATAGACACCTCTTTATCTGCGTTCTGGATTTTTAATATGAATACACATACAGACTGATAGTTTGCACCATATTTTTGGCAAAAGCACGTTTTCTGATTTCGGCAACACGAAATATGATATGTTCAATATGACAATTAACTCAGTTATAGAACGTTTTATTTATATGGATACAGCGAGGTAAGTATGTAAAACAAAATGGCCGACCGCCACTGCTAATAATCCGCTGTTGGTAAATTAACCAAATAAGCTATGAAATTAAAATTCATTTCTAAAAAAAAAAACGAAACATTGAAAAAGTATCAAACTGCAAAAATAGCGTATAGCAACAAATTTTTTGTCACAAGATTAATTAGATGTTGCAGTTTAGATTTTACGACTATAACGGTTCGATTTATATTTTTCTTCTGTATAAAATCTTTAATTTTTTGGCCTGATGGATAATATTTTTTCTTTAATTAATTATTTTTTCTCTATTTTGTGATTGTCACGTTCATTTACCTAAATTTACAAAACAATTTCAAAAATATTTCCAATCTTGCATTAGTAACTTAATCAATTATAGTTTTTCAGCTCTATATTTAATAATCTCTCCATTTTATATTAAAAATTCTATAAATTTATATATTTTATAATCTTTAGAAAATTTCTACATATTTTTTCGAAAACTAAATTTTTGCGATTTTTCCGATTTCCATCGGTTTCTAAAATTTACATTTCATAATATATGTCATATTTAAGAATATAAACACATATTTATTCACCATTTATACAAACTTATATTAAAATATTTAGTGGACACTATATTATATTGTAACCATTATTTCAGCTGTGGGCCTGATGAGTGCCACAAAGCAATATTTTTATAAAATAAAACATTTGATAAAAACTTCAGGATTATATTTCTCAAACCTATCTACGTGTATAATATAGATTCTGACCTGGAGTCATTTATCAATCGAATTTTTTTATTTATTAATTAACGTAAATCAGCTGAATGATATTTAGGTAATAAGTTCTCAAAATAACACAATGATATCCCCATAAATAATCACGAAATAAAACTATTGTTCGTAAAAGTCCCATACTGCTTTCTGCAAGTGGAAATTGATTAGACTGAAAAGGCCGTATATTAGTAATGGAAGGGCCTGAATTTTCTGTATTTTAATTCGCACTTAATTCTGTTATGCACACTGCTGGCCATAAAAAAGTAACCACTAAAATTTGTAATGCGTAACTAAATAAATTTAAATTCATAGAAGAACAATTTATTTATGCGATCCCTCCCAATGTGACTGTTGCTGACAGTATCAGTGTTTTTGTAGCAAAAGTAGTAAATAAGTAAGTAAACTAAACCCAGCTAAGTAAATTACTTAAATTATAAGACATGGGTTCTTTTTTATAGCTGGCAGCGTATCAAATTTTTCAACAAATTACATACATGATTATACATACATTTTTAACGAACATTAATTTCTTTTGACCGCTTAGAAGAATTTGATCCAGTTTCAGCATTACGGACTTCTATGCAGAATGAATCAGATGCTTCACTTTTATTACATATCTGAGGTGTTTGAATAACTTGATCTTGGAAAGGTAAAAGCTCCTCATATTCTTTTTCATCTGAATTTGACTCGTCATTATCGTTGGCATCGTTGGAACTTGAAAAAAAAAACGAAGTAACTAATTTCTACCCATATCTGAAAATTTCGTATTTTTTTTTTTTTTTTTTTTTGATATTTCTAGGTAAAATTTTATTAGTTTCTTCTGAAAAATGGAAAATGCCTGGAAGTGGTCACCTTGTATGAGTACCAACCGACTTGGGCCGTACAACGATGCGAATCATTTCTCCTGTTTAATGACTGGAAGGGTACCAGCTTTGTAAAGCGGGTTCTCGAGAAAGGGACACTTTCTGATTAAGATATTGTTATCGAATTTAGTAATTGTGCATGGTTTTACATGAATTACACGTCTCAAATTTGGTCTCGATCGGTTGATAAATAACAGATAAATGACAAAGAGTCTTCTATATTTTTGGTCCAATGTCGTTCATTTTCAAACATAGATCTACGATTTCAATTTAGAATCTGTCCATAAAATTTTATGGCAATAGTCTAAGGGGTTCACAAGAAATTGCAACTTTTTGAAAAGTGCTGAAGGGGCACTTCTAATGAAGAATTGCTGTTAAAATTGTTATTCGGCCATGGATTCACACTGAACAAACATGCTACAAAGTTGGTCACAATCGGTTTATAATTAACTGGGAAATGACAAAGAGCCTTATCTATTTTTGAAATTTCATTTACAATTTCACTTTAGAATCTGCATATAAACTTTTATGGCGATAGCCGTTTCTTTTCTTGAGATATCTTATATTATTTTTTAAAATTTTAAAAACGACCAAAAGGATATTTTCTAATTAAAATATAGTCAAATTTGGTATTCAAGCATGTTTTTAAGTATGTTTTAAATTTGGTTCCGATCGGTTAATAAATAACTAAGTAATGACAAAGGGCCTTATTTATCTCGGGCCGGTTTGGCCCATTCACAAACCTAGATCTGCGATTTTTCTTTAGAAACTGCATACAAATTTTATCAAGATTGCTTAAAGCGTTCTCAAATTATCGCACGCACGGACCGAGCGACCAATCGAGCGAGTGAGCAAGGGAATTCTCCGCTGTCGCTCGGTACAAATAGTCTGAAATTAAAGCCTTACAAATTATCAATTAATAAATATTTAAATGCCTTTTAATTTAAAAACGAATGGGAATTATGAAGAACATTCAGACACCGTATGACATATGAAATATATTAAATAGTGTAGTATTATATACACATGTCCAATTTATTGGCGTAATACTTAAAAACTTTTTGGTAGTACTTACTGCACAGTGTTAACATATCAACTTAGTCCTTGATGACATTACCAGATTATACTATCACTGCGCGTCTTTTTTTCGCGAGTTGCAAATATGAGATGAAATCATATGAAAACATCCTTATGACCTCTTCTCCAGCGTTGCCATTTAGCGGAGGCGGAAAAGTAACGTATGTGATACAAAAATGAGATTTATATAATCGGAGGCGACAACGTGCCCCCCATATATGTTTTGTGCGACTCTAACGCCAGCGGTATATACCTGAACTAAATACTTTTTTTGTGAGTATGGAAGCTACGTTGTCGCCTCCGACCTATGTTTTATTTTAGGGCTTTAGATGACGTCCTAAGGCCAGAACCGACGAGAATATGGAAAAACGTTGTCGCCTCCGAAGTCGGAGGTGACAGCGTCATATATGAGGTGACAACGTTTCTTCGGTACGTACTTTGAAGGCGACAACGTACCCTTTACCAATATATATATATATATATATATATATATATATATATATATATATATATATATATATATATATATATATATATTGGTCAAGGGTACGTTGTCGCCTCCAAAGTACGTACCGAAGAAACGTTGTCACCTCATATATGACGCTGTCACCTCCGACTTCGGAGGCGACAACGTTTTTCCATATTCTCGTCGGTTCTGGCCTTAGGACGTCATCTAAAGCCCTAAAATAAAACATAGGTCGGAGGCGACAACGTAGCTTCCATACTCACAAAAAAAGAATTTAGTTCAGGTATATACCGCTGGCGTTAGAGTCGCACAAAACATATAAGGGGGACACGTTGTCGCCTCCGATTATATAAATCTCATTTTTGTATCACATACGTTACTTTTCCGCCTCCGCTAAATGGCAACGCTGGAGAAGAGGTTATAAGGATGTTTTCATATGATTTCATCTCACATTTGCAGCTCGCAAAAAAAGACGCGCAGTGATAGTATAATCTGGTAATGTCATCAAGGACTAAGTTGATATGTTAACATTGTGCAGTAAGTACTACCAAAAAGTCTTTAAGTATTACGCCAATAAATTGGACATGTGTATATAATACTACACTATTTAAAATATTTCATAATGTCATACGGTGTCTCAATGTTCTTCATAATTCCCATTCGTTTTTAAATTAAAAGGCATTTAAATATTTATTTATTGATAATTTGTAAGGCTTTAATTTCAGACTCGGTCCGTGCGCGCGATAATTTGAGAACGCTTTAAGCAATCTTGATAAAATTTTGTATGCAGCTTCTAAAGAAAAATCGCAGATCTAGGTTTGTGAATGGGCCAAACCGGCCCGAGATAAATAAGGCCCTTTGTCATTACTTAGTTATTTATTAACCGATCGGAACCAAATTTAAAACGTACTTAAAAACATGCTCGAATACCAAATTTGACAACTATATTTTAATTAGAAAATGTCCTTTTGGTCGTTTTTAAAATTTAAAAAAATAATATAAAATTTCTCAAGAAAAGAAACAGCTATCGCCATAAAAGTTTATAGGCAGATTCTAAAGTGAAATTGTAAATGAAATTTCAAAAATAGATAAGGCTCTTTGTCATTTCCCAGTTAATTATAAACCGATTGTGACCAACTTTGTAGCATGTTTATTCAGTGTGAAACCATGGCCAAATAACAATTTTAACAGCAATTCTTCATTAGAAGTGCCCCTTCAGCACTTTTCAAAAAGCTGCAATTTCTTGTGAACCCCTTAGACTATTGCCATAAAATTTTATGGACAGATTCTAAATTAAAATCGTAGATCTATATTTGAAAATGAACGACATTAGACCAAAAATATAGAAGACTCTTTGTCATTTAACTGTTATTTACCAACCGATCGAGACCAAATTTGAGACGTTTAATTCATGTAAAACCATGCACAATTACTAAATTCGATAACAATATCTTAATCAGAAAGTGCCCCTTTCTCCCTTTCTCCCTTTCTCGAGAACCCGCTTTACAAAGCTGGTACCCTTCCAGTCATTAAACAGGAGAAATGATTCGCATCGTTGTACGACCCAAGTCGCTCGGTACTCATACAAGGTGACCACTTCCAGGCATATTCCATTTTAATTTACCACATGGTTTCAAAAGAAACTAATAAAAGTTTACCTAGAAATATCAAAAAAAAAATAAGAAATTTTCAGAAATGGGTAGAAAATAGTTACTTCGTATGTTTTTCAAGTTCCAATGATGCCAACGATAATGACGAGTCAAACTCAGATGAAAAAGAATATGAGGAGCTTTTACCTTTCCAAGATCAAGTTATTCAAACACCTCAGATATGTAATATAAGTGAAGCATCTGATTCATTCTGCATAGAAGTCCGTAATGCTGAACCTGGATCAAATTCTTCTAAGCGGTCAAAAGAAATTAATGTTCGTTAAACATGTATCTATAATCATTTATGTAATTTGTTCAAAAATTTGATACGCTGCCAGCTATAAAAAGAACCCATGTCTTATAATTTAAGTAATTTACTTAGCTGGGTTTATTTTACTTACTTATTTACTACTTTTGCTACAAAAACACTGATACTGTCAGCGACAGTCATATTGGGAGGGATCGCATAAATAAATTGTTCTTCTATGAATTTAAATTTATTTAGTTACGCATTACAAATTTTTGTGATTACTTTTTTATGGCCAGCAGTGTGCATAACAGAATTAAGTGCGAATTAAAATACAGAAAATTCAGGCCCTTCCATTACTAATATACGGCCTTTTCAGTCTAATCAATTTCCACTTGCAGAAAGCAGTATGGGACTTTTATATTCTTAAATATGACATATATTACGAAATGTAAATTTTAGAAACCGATGGAAATCGGAAAAATCGCAAAAATTTAGTTTTCGAAAAGATATGTAGAAATTTTCTAAAGATTATAAAATATATAAATTTATAGAATTTTTAATATAAAATGGGGAGATTATTAAATATAGAGCTGAAAAACTATAATTGATTAAGTTACTAATGCAAGATTGGAAATATTTTTGAAATTATTTTGTAAATTTTAGGTAAATGAACGTGACAATCACGAAATAGAGAAAAAATAATTAATTAAAGAAAAAATATTATCCATCAGGCCAACAAATTAAAGATTTTATACAGAAGAAAAATATAAATCGAACCGTTATAGTCGTAAAATCTAAACTGCAACATCTAATTAATCTTGTGACAAAAAATTAGTTGCTATACGCTATTTTTTGCAGTTTGATACTTTTTCAATGTTTCGTTTTTTTTTTTTAGAAATGAATTTTAATTTCTTAGCTTATTTGGTTAATTTACCAGCAGCGGATTATTAGCAGTGGCGGTCGGCCATTTTGTTTTACATACTTACCTCGCTGTATCCATATGAATAAAACATTCTATAACTGAATTAATTGTCATATTGAACATATCATATTTCGTGTTGCCGAAATCAGAAAATGTGCTTTTGCCAAAAATATGGTGCAAACTATCAGTCTGTATGTGTATTCATATTAAAAATCTAGAACGCAGATAAAGAGGTGTCTATGTGACCTCCGATAATGTGGCAATACTGTCGGAGGCAACAACGACTACAAGGTGTACGCATATGTACAGTTTTCGGAGGTCACAGCGTACTTTTTGTGCTCCCCATATATGACCCCATAAAAACTTAAAAATATTTTCCCCTCTCAAGGAATTCGGATTGATTATCATTTCAACACCCCATATATACATTTTTTATCGATGTAGCTCAATGGGAAGACCCGGAGGCCAGGTCGCCTTTTCCATGTACCGGAGGCGACAAGATACCGTGCATCAATATATATATATATATATATATATATATATATATATATATATATATATATATATATATATATATATATATATATATATATATATATATATATATTGGTAAAGGGTACGTTGTCGCCTCCAAAGTAGATACTGAAGAGACGTTGTCACCTCATATATGACGCTGTCACCTCCGACTTCGGAGGCGACAACGTTTCTCCATATTCTTGTCTGTTTTGGCCTTAGGACGTCATCTATAGCTTTAAAATAAAACATAGGTCGGAGGCGACAACGTAGCTTCCATACTCACAAAAAAAGTTTTTAGTTCCGGTGTATACCGCTGGCGTTAGAGTTGCACAAAATATATAAGGGGGGCACGTTGTCGCCTCCGATTATATAAATCTCATTTTTGTATCACATACGTTACTTTTCCGCCTCCGCTAAATGGCAACGCCGGAGAAGAGGTCATAAGGATGTTTTCATAAGATTTCATCTCATATTTTCAGCTCGCGAAAAAAAGACGTGCAGTAATAATCTAATAATGTAATCTGGTAATGTCATCAAGGACTAAGTTGCTGTTAAAACTGTGCAGTAAGTACTGCCAAAAAGCCTTTAAGTATTACGCCAATAAATTGGACATGTGTATATAATACTACACTATTTAAAATATTTCATAATGTCGTACGGTGTCTGAATGTTCTTCATAATTCCCATTCGTTTTTAAATTAAAAGGCATTTAAATATTTATTAATTGATAATTTGTAAGGCTTGTACCGAGCGGCAGCGGGGAATTCCCTCTCACTCGCTCGATAGGTCGCTCGGCCCGTGCGCACTATAATTTGAAAACGCTTTAAGCAATCTTGATAAAGTTTTGTATGCAGCTTCTAAAGAAAAATCGCAGATCTAGGTTTGTGAACGGGCCAAACCGGTCCAAGATAGATAAAGCCCTTTGTCATTACTTAGTTATTTATTAACCGATCGGAACCAAATTTAAAACGTACTTATTGTGACTTATTCCATGTAAAAACATGCTCGAATACCAAATTTGACAACTATTTTTTAATTAGAAAATGTCCTTATGGTCGTTTTTAAAATTTAAAAAAATAATACAAAATTTCTCAAGAAACGGCTATCGCCATAAAAATTTCTAGACAGATTCTAAAGTGAAATTGTAAATAAAATTTCGGGAATGGGCCCTATCGGTCCAAAAATAGATAAGGCCCTGTGTCATTTCCCAGTTAATTATAAACCGATTGTGTCCAACTTTGCAGCCTGTTTATTCAATGTGAAACTATGGCCCAATAACAATTTTAATAGCAATTCTTCATTAGAAAGTGCCCCTTCAGCACTTTTCAAAAAGCTGAAATTTCTTGAGAACCCCTTAGACTATTGCCATTGGACAGATTCTAAATTGCAATCGTAGATATATGTTTGAAAATCAGTGACATTGGACCAAAAATATAGAAGACCCTTTGTCATTTATTTGTTATTTATCAACCGATCGAGACTAAATTTGACACATGTTTAATTCGTGTAAAACCAGGTACAACTACTAAATTCGATAACTATATCTTAATCAGAAAGGGTCCCTTTCTCGAGAACCCGCTTTACAAAGCTGGTACCCAAACTTGCTCATCACCACTTCCAGGCATTTTCCATTATAATTTGCCATATGGTTTCAGAAGAAACTAATAAAAGTTTACCTAGAAATATCCGAAAAAAATACGAAATTTTCAGATATGGGTAGAATTTAGTTACTTCACACGTTTTTCAAGTTCCAAAGATCCACGGCCTTTTCAGTATAACCAATTTCCACTTGCAGAAAGCAGAATGGACTTTTACGAACAATAGTTTATTTCGTAATTATTTATAAGGATATCATTGTGTTATTTTGGGAACTTATTACCAAAAGATCATTCAGCTGATTTACATTAATAAATAAATAAAAAAAATCGATTGATGAATGACTCCAGGTCAGAATCCATATTACAAACGTAGATAAGTTTCAGAAATAGAATTCTGAAATTTTTATAAAATGTTTTATTTTATAAAAATATTGCTTTGTGTCGTATCGATTTTCTCTTTATGATATTATCAGGCCTACAGCTGAAATAATAGTTACAATATAATATAGTGTTGACTAAATATTTTAATATGAGTTTGTATAAATGTTGTATAAATATGTGTTTATATTCTTAAATATGACATATATTATGAAATGTAAATTTTAGAAACCGATGGAAATCGGAAAAATCGAAAAAATTTAGTTTTTGAAATTTTCTAAAGATTATAAAATAGATAAATTTATAGAATTTTTAATATAAAATGGGAGATTATTAAATATAGAGCTGAAAAACTATAATTGATTAAGTTAATAATGTAAGATGGTAAGATTGGAAATATTTATGAAATTGTTTTTTAAATTTTAGGTTAAGTGAACGTGACAATCACAAAATTAGAAAATAAAATAATTAAAGAAAAAATCTGGTGTGGTCAACACAATACCTTCCGCCATTTACAGCCAGAGTCACAAAAAAGATTAAGTTAATCCTTATTCTTGGATTAGCGAATTTTACTCTAATTTTGACAGTTTATTTCTTAACATATAGTCTAATCTAATCCAAGTAACTACCTTTTTTTAAACTCCTCAACAGAGGATTCACAGTCACACACATCCATGCCTTAGTTGAATTCGAACCCAGAGCCCCGAGTATCATTGAGCCACCGGAGCTATAATAAAATGAAGATTAAATTTTAAATACCGGGATAGAACAGAATTCACTAATCCAAAAATGAGGATTAGCTTATACATTTTTGTGAATCGTTAAATTTTATTAATCTATACACATACCTATATTTACTTATGCTGGAAACTGTTTTGAATTCCTTTTCTATTGTTCTATTTACTTTTTTCTTTTTAAAACGTTACTAATATTATTTTTAAATGATTAGTTCTTTGATAGTGACATTTGTCACTTACATACATTTGAATAACTGCGTTTTACTTGTTTAATGCGTAGGATCTGGGATTTAAATTAAAGATAATTTTATAAATTTACACATAAAACATATATAGAAAAAGTATTAATGCAAATCTATAGAAAATTTAATAATCTTTAATTTTTATAAAAACATTAATCTCGAAAAAATAACATTTTTCTAAAAACACTACTAAAAATTGAATTTTTAACACGGCACACTTCACTTAAAAATGCGGTATTTTAATTCTAGTGTTAAAAGTAAATTACCTTGGTAATGACGAATGGAACAACAAATCGACATGTTTGACATATATCAAAAAAAAAATTACAAATACAAATTTAAATGAAGTAAATGTGTTTGTAGAAAAAATAGTGTATGATATACGTGTTAAAAGTGATTTTATTTTGTTCGAAGTTTTGGATCACTCCGCTTCGCGTCGTGTTCCAAACTTCCGCCTCACCAAATAAAATGTCACTTTTAACTCTTATATCATAAATAACTATTAAAGGTATTTTTTCTACAGTCTGTATACAAAGTAGCCATTTGCGCTCTCTTTTGTCAACGCAAAATGTCACTTTGCCGCTCATGCGCGACAAAGTAGAAAAAACGCTCGCTGCCTAAATTTCTAACTATACAATGTTGAGAAATGTCACTTGTCTACATTCTTAATGGAAACGTTTAGTCTGGAACTAATGGTACTGTAGTTACACATTTACCACCTTCACAAGCCAATCTGACATATAACTGCTCTGTAGGTATATTACATAACCAAACAAAATGCCGCACTGCTGTGAAAACCAAATAGGGCATTTGTTTACAAAAACGAATGTATAAAATGCTTAGATTAGATTAAAAGAATAGCTCAAGAAAAATGGAAAATAACGATAAATTAAAATTAAATATAAAATATCCACTTTTTCACTGCACTAGTTTATTGAACTTATAACAAATAAATTTTTGTTATGGTGGAGGATCCCATTGTGGCGACTGTAGAAAAAATTTTGTGTGTGTTTCGAGCGCAAATGGACATTGTCGATTTCGAGAGAATGCCGCGCTCCTGCGTCGCGCGTCAACAACCTCTCAATCGACAATGACCCATTTTGCACAAATAGCTATTTCGAAGAAAAACTATTTTGAGCTTCTAGTAAAGTGCCATTTTCGGTTATCCGATTTTCACCAAAATCTAATGGACTTTTTCCATTACAGAAAAGTTTCAAAATTTTCTGAATAATAGTTTTTGAGTTAGAGTGGAGGATCTACACATACACAAAGACATCATCGTGATAATGTTAAAATTGGATTCCAGGGACCTAAAAACGTGGTTTGCCAAAAATATGGTGCAAACTATCAGTTTGTATTTGTGTGTATTCATATTAAAAAAACCAGAACGTAGATAAAGAGGTGTCTATGTGACCTCCGACAATGTGCCAACACTGTCGGAGGCAACAAGGACTACAAGGTGTACGCATATATACAGTTTTCGGAGGTCACAGCGTACTTTCTGTGCTCCCCATATATGACCCCATAAAAACTTAAAAATCTTTTCCCCTCTCAAGGAATTTGGATTGATTATCATTTCAACACCCCATATATACATTTTTTGTCGATGTAGCTCAATGGGAAGACCCGGAGGCCAGGTCGCCTTTTCCATGCACCGGAGGCGACAAGATACCGTGCATCAATATATATATATATATATATATATATATATATATATATATATATATATATATATATATATATATATATATATATATATATATATATATATATATATATATATATATATATATATATACAGCATAGGGGTTTCAATGGTAAAATCATAATATGCAGTTATTTGCTTCCCTAATTATTTTAGAGCAAAATTGTGTTTAGATTTTTGCTACAGAAAAAAATATTGCATCCGAATTTGCTATTGTTTATAATTTTTCAATTTTCGGAACCGTAAATAAAGTCGAATACAATAATAACATTTTTTCGAAAACCACTAATGCCATGGAACAAAAACGCAAACATCTGTCATAGTTTCTTCACGTTTAAACTTTTAAAAAATATTATATTTCTGCAATGAGTGCTCGTGAGGTGATGCCTGGTAAGCGACCGCACGGTGTATATATTTCATCATTACCGATATCTGTGTACAAAGCAGATTGGCACACCCAACAATGGGTAATAAGCCGTGATGATATATTTATTTATTTATTTTAAATTTTGTTCTCGTCAAACTACATTGTTGAAATCAACTATTGCAATGTTGTCATCAACTTCAATAAAATTGTTTTCATTTTCCTCAAGACGTCAAGAATCTCTGACAGATGTTTGCGTTTTTGTTTAAATTTTTCTTCCATGGTATCTATGATTTTTGCAAAAATGTTATTATTGTTTTCGGCTATTTTTACGGTTCCAGAAATTGAAAAATTATAAATAATAGCATGTTCGGTTAAAGTATTTTTTTCTGTAACAAAAACCTAAATTCAATTTTGCTCTAAAATAATTAGGAGAGCAAATTACTGGTCATTAAGATTTTACCATTCAAATCTCCATGCTGCGTCGTCCAAGTCATATATATATATATATATATATATATATATATATATATATATATATATATATATATATATATATATATATATATATATATATATGGCTTCTTACCCATTCTTGGGTGCGGCAATCTGCTCTTATTGTTATACATACTACAATAATATCCAAATACATGCAACTATTTCGCTTTTTCAACAAAAAAAAAAATATCTCCGTGTGCATGCATCTCGTAAACCACTCAGACACGGTGGCGTTTTAAGAGCTCTCGATACGTAATCACCATGCGGATTTGCAATCCGAGCACATTTTTACATTGTTGATTAACGATATTGAAACGCGCACGGATTTCAGCGCGTTAGCAAAAAGAGGACTCCGAACAAAGGGACCATCGAATGCTTCAAAAAGTTGTCATTATCATCAGAAATTCCACTATGCTCTGCTCTACCCTGTTCTGCTCTGCACTGAACCACAGCAATTTTTAATGCAATGGATGCTACACTTTGCTGCGATAATTGCTAATCGTGAACGGAGTAAAAACGATTTTAAAAGAAGAAATTTATCACTTTTATTAGTAATTTTTAAAGGTAATGGTATATTCTGTAACAAGTGTGGAAAGAGGTACATTTTGTCTAAGTGAACTGGTGTCATGAGGATTTTTATGGTATTAATTTTTTTTAAAAAGTACACCATTTTATCTTCATTAAATGTTGACATTATACCTCTGTAAAGATTTTATTATTTTGAGAAGTAACGACATATCTCTGGATTTCGGAGGTAAATTCAAAACTACCGCTTCAGCAGCATCAACTATTCCTTGCGGTTCTTTAAATTTGAACAAGGAGGATTCTGAACTAAATAAAACTGTTTCAAGAGATTTTTGTAGATGTATACGATTAGATGATGGTTTTTTTACCTTCCGTCACCTTTAGGCAAGGAAGGTATTGTCTTTGGTTAAAAAATTGGATGATGAGTTTTTAATTAATAAGCACGTTTTAGGGTCCCTAGAATACGATGTCACTATTTTTACGATGATGTCTGTATGTATGTATGGATGTATGTCTGTATGTATGTGTATGTGTATGTGTATGTGTATGTGTATGTGTATGTGTATGTGTATGTGTATGTGTATGTGTATGTGTATGTGTATGTGTATGTGTATGTGTATGTGTATGTGTATGTGTATGTGTATGTGTATGTGTATGTGTATGTGTATGTGTATGTGTATGTGTATGTGTATGTGTATGTGTATGTGTAAGTGTAAGTGTAAGTGTAAGTGTAAGTGTAAGTGTAAGTGTATGTGTATGTGTATGTGTATGTGCATGTGCATGTGCATGTGCATGTGCATGTGCATGTGCATGTGCATGTGCATGTGCATGTGCATGTGCATGTGCATGTGCATGTGCATGTGCATGTGCATGTGCATGTGCATGTGCATGTGCATGTGCATGTGCATGTGCATGTGCATGTGCATGTGCATGTGCATGTGCATGTGCATGTGCATGTGCATGTGCATGTGCATGTGCATGTGCATGTGCATGTGCATGTGCATGTGCATGTGCATGTGTATGTGTATGTGTATGTGTATGTGTATGTGTATGTGTATGTGTATGTGTATGTGTATGTGTATGTGTATGTGTATGTGTATGTGTATGTGTATGTGTATGTGTATGTGTATGTGTATGTGTATGTGTATGTGTATGTGTATGTGTATGTGTATGTGTATGTGTAGGTGTAGGTGTAGGTGTAGGTGTAGGTGTAGGTGTAGGTGTAGGTGTAGGTGTAGGTGTAGGTGTAGGTGTAGGTGTAGGTGTAGGTGTAGGTGTAGGTGTAGGTGTAGGTGTAGGTGTAGGTGTAGGTGTAGGTGTAGGTGTAGGTGTAGGTGTAGGTGTATGTGTATGTGTATGTGTATGTGTATGTGTATGTGTATGTGTATGTGTATGTGTATGTGTATGTGTATGTGTATGTGTATGTGTATGTGTATGTGTATGTGTATGTGTATGTGTATGTGTATGTGTATGTGTATGTGTATGTGTATGTGTATGTGTATGTGTATGTGTATGTGTATGTGTATGTGTATGTGTATGTGTATGTGTATGTGTATGTGTATGTGTATGTGTATGTGTATGTGTATGTGTATGTGTATGTGTATGTGTATGTGTATGTGTATGTGTATGTGTATGTGTATGTGTATGTGTATGTGTATGTGTATGTGTATGTGTATGTGTATGTGTATGTGTATGTGTATGTGTATGTGTATGTGTATGTGTATGTGTATGTGTATGTGTATGTGTATGTGTATGTGTATGTGTATGTGTATGTGTATGTGTATGTGTATGTGTATGTGTATGTGTATGTGTATGTGTATGTGTATGTGTATGTGTATGTGTATGTGTATGTGTATGTGTATGTGTATGTGTATGTGTATGTGTATGTGTATGTGTATGTGTATGTGTATGTGTATGTGTATGTGTATGTGTATGTGTATGTGTATGTGTATGTGTATGTGTATGTGTATGTGTATGTGTATGTGTATGTGTATGTGTATGTGTATGTGTATGTGTATGTGTATGTGTATGTGTATGTGTATGTGTATGTGTATGTGTATGTGTATGTGTATGTGTATGTGTATGTGTATGTGTATGTGTATGTGTATGTGTATGTGTATGTGTATGTGTATGTGTATGTGTATGTGTATGTGTATGTGTATGTGTATGTGTATGTGTATGTGTATGTGTATGTGTATGTGTATGTGTATGTGTATGTGTATGTGTATGTGTATGTGTATGTGTATGTGTATGTGTATGTGTATGTGTATGTGTATGTGTATGTGTATGTGTATGTGTATGTGTATGTGTATGTGTATGTGTATGTGTATGTGTATGTGTATGTGTATGTGTATGTGTATGTGTATGTGTATGTGTATGTGTATGTGTATGTGTATGTGAGTGTGTGTGAGTGTGTGTGTGTGTGTGTGTGTGACGATTTTTCAGATCGCATAACCCCAATACTACCTTTCCAAAAATTAAATTAGATTAGATTTTGGTTATAGTTGGTCGACCGGAAGTACCCTAATTTGAAGATTTTAACAGTTTTTCTTGAAAAAGTGCTGTTAAATATAACTTTTTTACATTTAATGTTATTATAAATATTTAAGAATATTTTATTCTCTCTACGATTTGATTACATTTTCTACTTGATATTTTCAATGGATAAAGAATTAAAAAAATTATAAAGAAATTAAATTTCACAGAGCTGCCAGCTGTGCTATAAACATGGAAACATCTACTATATTAAGAAAATTCTGATTGAGAAATGTCTGTGTCAAAGTGCAATTAACATAATATGTTTGAGTTATAATTTTACTGGAAATATATAGAATCTTACAAGAAACTTTCTGTATGGAATTTGTACAAAATACATAGAACTGACTGAAAGTAATGTACTGGAAATATTGAATCATTTGCAAAAAAAAACTTTCTGTGTGGAATTTGTACAAAATACATAGAACTGATGGAAGGTAATGTGCTGGCCACATCAGATTTTTTTATTCTTGTAAACATAACGTTTCCGACCTCTGGTCTATGGAAAAAATATTATATACACTTCAGGAAAGAATACACATTACACCTCGAAAAAATGCATTTCTCTCCCTTGTTGTATAAGTGTGTAATATACTATAATAAAAATTTGTTAGATCTGAAGAAAAAATATGAACGACAGATGCATTCTGCAATTTTACTCTGCCCTCGTCACTTTGTTGTGTGTGACATTAGCTCATATGCAAAATATAAAAGAGTTGGCATCGTAGGTAATTTGGGGCCTTTGCTACAAGTTTGTTGACTGAGAGTGTCTATCCTTTTATGTACCGCGACCACAGACGCTCCCTAAAGACGTGACTTTGAAACATTTTCCATTTCATCAGACATCAGCGACAACGACCCAAGTACATTAATTCACAAACAGACAGTAAGATAAAGAGCTCTAATGCATGCTCATGTGAAAAAACTCTTTCATATTCCTATATTTTAATCTCAACCCAAAATAAAATCTCAAAAGTAGTACATCATTTTTTGCAATAACAATTAAAATTATAATTAATTCCTGAGTAACATTAACTTGTTTTACAATGTATTATTATAGTTTTTTGTTTAAATTAATGTGACTTTGATTTGAGTTTAAGTTAAATATACCTAACTACAAGTTACTTCCAACTAATTAACAGAAAATTTTCCTAATTAGTTCAATTATAATTAACGGCATTAAATTATGTAATTATCAAAGCAAACTAACTTCTCCACATTAACTCAGTTTAATTATGCATGAATATAATTATTACACAATATATAATATATGAGACGAAAATTGTCAGCTTGTTCAGCAAAAAATAAATTCTTTTTTCGCCAAAATGTTGGTAACGCACTACACTTTTGTCATACTGGTGGTCTGTATCTGTTTATGGCGCGATTGTAAAATATTATACAACAATGTTAACAGTTACACGAAATCTTAACCATATCATTTATTTATTTATTCGAATTAGCATTATTAAACTTAAAATAACAATTTTGCAGTTTACACAAATACATACGTTCATTTATACATTCAGTATTATAATATTTAAGGAAATTTTGAAATTTCTTCTTAAAATCGCGAAGAAGCCAAAAATATATTGAAAAAAAAAACAGTTTGTATCCAACTTTTAATTCTGAACCTCTACGTTTTTTTACTGTACAATGAATAGGAGAACATGAAATTATCTAAACTACTCGTAATAGCACATGTTAAATCCCTACTTACAAATCTTCATCCCTAACTGCCACCACCCGGCTCCGGCATACATATGCAGTACCTAATCAAAAAGAAATCTTTCTCGAACTATTTTTACCACAGATTTTGCAATAATTTATTCTTTCGTTTCTAACTTGTCTATTATTTCTTCTTTACAAATTTGCAAATATTAAACAAACTTGCACAATTTTCAATTTTGCCTACTGTCATTTTACACGAAGTCCAGGATGCATAATGGGCTCGTCGAACTTTTTTAATTTTTTTATATGTTACGAAGAATTTAAAAATAGAAATTCCGTATTTTTGGTTTTCTTGGAATTACGCTTAATAACGCCAAAAATAATTATTAAAGTTTTGGCGTGAACGTTCTGACGTTAGCTTCACTCCGTCATAAGTGGAGAGAACCGACATACGTTACCATTAATATGGCAATACACAATAAATGTTGCATGAATAAAAATACGTATCTATTACAAACTGTGATCAAAAATCTTTAGAGCTAATGGTAATAAAATAAACCAGATATCTATTATATCATTTCAAAATATATATTTGCTTGATTTACTTACATGAATAGGTATAGGAGTAGTTTTAAATGTTAATTGATGTAAAACTTCGATAGTACCTATTATACATAAATAAAAATCAGGTAAATAAAATTAATAATTTTTGCTCGTTTTCATAATCAAGTTAATTATTTGATTTAATTAATGTGACTTTAAGAGTTTATTCAATATAATATTGAAGTTTTCATACTCACCAAGTGCCATTATTATAATTAAAATAGTATTTAAACTATTTTCTATTTATAATTAAATACAACAAAGACAGAATTAATTACAATAATCAAAACATAGTTCATAATAAAAAGTAATCCAACATTTACATTATCTACTATTTACTAAATGATTACAACAATGACAAGTATTGAGATTACAATAATTAAAAGATAAATTATAATATAAATTTATTTAATAAGTAAATTTTCATTTGATCTTAATAAAAAATTTGTCGGATATATTAAATATGTGTTTGTTAGAGTATGTGTAAAACCAATGGCGAATTTATGAGCAAAATATGCATGGTCCACTTTATAGTGACATTTTCACAGGGAAACTGGACTACTGTTTTGACGCTGACGTCACAACTTGGCGACCATTTTACGCTAAAAACTTTAATTGCATTATTATCGGTATAAAAATACCAAATATATAGCAATTTTTATTTAGTTTTCATTTAATTATATTCAAAATTCATATGCGACATGTAGTTTTTAAAAAGCTGAAGACTTGGACGGGCCCATTGTTTAAGGGCCACGAGGAATTAAATAAACGTATCACGGGGGCGCAAAAATTCAAGAGCTTGTACTTCTGGCGTCAAACTATGTTAATACCGCTTAATGATTTGGACATTGAAAAACATAAGCCAAATAATTCCTAAATCAAAATATGTAGTGCTGTCATTGGTGAAAAAAAAAACTAATTTCGCTTAGTTAATGCCTATACGAGTATAGTATACAGAGGGTACATAGGCATTACTTAACTTGTAGGAATCGTTGGTGAAATCAGTCTTCAAGCCTGCAAATAGATTCGAACTTAGGTACAACATCAGCATAACGTAATATGTAATAAATAGCTTTGTGATAAATCTTTAGTTGGCATATTGCATGAGCTTTGTCTGAACATCGATTAATTCCAATGCTATGGAATATTCGTGTGAAATTTCTGTGCCGCATTAGATATTGATTATTCATTATTATTTTTGTATAATAATGACCATTATTGACAACTGCAGTACTGAGTAGCAAAAATATCCTACAACATTTGTTGATCTTATAAGCTGCTCATAAACAAAGAACTGGCTTAGTGTTAAAGCCCATTTTATCTCCTCTGCGAATCGCGATCTAGATCTAGTGGTGACGTCACCACCTGACAGCGACACCAGTGCTGCGATCGGCCCACGGAGAACACGCGAACCTGCATTTGATTCATGTGCAATATCTGCAAGCGACGATGTGGAAAATTTCTTATATTGACAGAGAGGTTATGGGTTGCTTTTAGGGTTTTATTTGAATTTTAAATTTGAAAAATGTTTTGTCGACGCAATGCAAATGGCAAATAAAAAATATGTGGTGTTACGTCAAAGCGGATTAGGATCATAGGAACTCTGCTGTTTTTGATGAAATATTAGCGACGCACAGCGCAGACCGTATATTTTGCACTATAATAGGTTCAGCTATATTGTTATCTTCTGTCAATAAAGTATGATAGACAAATAAAAAGATTTATACGCTGTCTTACTATACAAAAAGGAATCGTTTCATAGAAATTCATACTTTTGTTTATATTATCTTTCTGAAATGTTTAACAGATTTCTATTTTCATCAGGTCAACTTAAAAAAAAAATACATTTATTTGAAATCGTCACTAAAGTGCACAAAAATCGTTATTAAAAGTTCAGGAATTGGTACTAAAGTAACGCATTAAGCTTGATTACATAATACTATTTTTGTCTAGATTTTAGTTCGATTCTTGATCGATAATTTCTAGCCTTACTAGTATAATGTAAATCAAACATTTTCATCCGAGTTTCTTTCGATTTTTACCTCCCGCTACCCTTGGTAAGGGAGATATAGGGATCGTGCTAAAAATCGTATATCGAGATTTTGGTAAATGACCACGTTTTAAGGTCCCTAGAATCCAATTTTAACATTTTCACGATGATGTCTGAGTGTATGTGTGGATCCTCCACTCTAACTCAAATACTATCATTCAGAAAATTTTGAAATCTTGTATTTCGAACTTTCTCTGTAATGGAAAGAGCCCATTAGTTTTTGGTGAAAATCGGATAACCGGAAATGGCACTTTACTAGAAGCTCAAAATAGTTTTTCTTCGAAAAATACCTTTAAATGTTATTTTTTCGAGGTTAATGTTATTATAAAAATTAAAGATTATTAAATTTTCTAAAGACTATCTATAATTTAAATCCCAGAGCCTACGCTTTAAACAAACAAAACGGAGTTCTTCAAATGTATGTAACTGACAGATAAATGTCACTATCAAAGAACTAATCATTTCAAAATAATGTTAGTAGCGTTTAAAAAGAAAAAAGTAAATAGAACAATAGAAAAGGAATTCAATACAGTTTCCAGCATAAGTAAATATGTAGGTATGTATTTAGATTAATAAAAATAAACGATTCACAAAAATGTTTAAGCTAATCCTCATTTTTGGATTAGTGAATTCTATTCTATCCCGGTATTTAAAATTTAATCTTTATTTTATTATAGTTCCGGTAGCTGAATGGTTAGAACAACGCCTCATGTCATGAGTGCTCTCGGGGCTCTGGGTTCGAATCCCACTAAGGCATGGATATGTGTGAATGTGAACCCACTCTGTAATTGGGATTTAATCATTATACTTTTTCTATATTTAAGAATGTTATGACATACAAAACACAAGCCGAGAAAACTACAACCAGTTATTTAACGTCGCCATACTAGAAATCTTAAAAATTAATAAAGTACTTATATAATATCCTGCAAAACAACAAAAATATAATAAAACTTTAAAAGTTAAAAGTTTAGTAAGATTAAAGTTCGAGTCGATGTAACTAAAAACCACGAAGTGACGTGGCGTAAACAAAAAATAGTGAAGTTGTCTCTGGAATTATGAAATGTCTCCGAGTGACATTATTAAGTCGACGCCTGTCGCCGGCTAGCGACATAGCATCGCGACGACTGTACTTACAGAGCTCTTACAGCATAATTAATGCGCTAACGACAAGTTATTGACCTGTCATTACCTTCACAGAGACATTTAATCGATTTACATCCATAAAAATTCTAAAAAAGAAAACTGAAAATGTTTGCTGAAATTTTTAATTTTGATGTTTAAATAAATAACTATCAACTATCATAAAGAAGCGCGTTATAAGAAGAGTAAACAATTCACAATTTAAAATAATTGAAGAGCGTTAGCAAAAACAACCTTAGTCCATTTTTACCTTCCGTCACCTTTAGGTAAGGAAGGTATTGTCTTTGGTCAAAAAATTCGATGATGAGTTATTAATCAATAAGCACGTTTAACGGTCCCTAGAATACGAATTTACTATTTTTACGATGATGTCTGTACGTGTGTGTGTGCGTGTGTGTGGATGTGTGTGTGTGTGTGTGTGTGTGTGTGTGTGTGTGTGTGTGTGTGTGTGTGTGTGTGTGTGGATGTGTGTGTGTGTGTGGATATATGTGTGTGTGGATATATGTGTGTGTATGTGTGTGTGTGTGTGTGTGTGTGTGTGTGTGTGTGTAATAAAATTTTCGTCTGCGATAACTTTAATACTACAGTTACAAAAATTATAATTTTTTCGTATACTTCTTCGTTACATCCATATGAAGAGCTGATTAGATTTTGGTTACAATTGGTCAACCGGAAGTACCATCATTTGAAGATTTTAACAGTTTTTCTTGAAAAAACTATGTATATTTTCACATTTGATGTTATTATAATATATTAAAGAATATTTTATTCTCTATACGATTTGACTGCATTTTATACTTAATATTGGATATAGAGTTAAAAAATTATAAAGAAATTAAATTTCACAAAGTAGCCATAGCTATGGAAACAGCTACTATATTAAGAAAATTCTGATTGAAAGATGTCAGTGTCAAGTGAAATTAACATAGTGTGTTTGTCTTATAATTTTACTGGAAATATAGGATCTTTTGCTTTCTGTATGGAATTTGTATAAAATACATACAACTGCTTTAAGGTAATGTACAAGAAATAATAATAATAATAATAATAATAATAATAATAATAATAATAATAATAAATCTTTTATTTCTGCAGATACACTGTATATAGAAAACATCACAAAATAATAATTTTCTGTATGAAATTTGCATAAAATACATGCAACTGCCGGAAGGTAATGTACAAGAAATAGATTATTTAATTTAGCAAGGAACTTTCCGTATGAAATTTGTACAAAATATATAGAACTGACGGAAGGTAATGTGCTGGCCACATCAAATTTTTTTTACATCCCGTCATATCGTAGGTAAGTGAAGGAGGTAATTTCGTAAATCCGTATTTCTGCTTTCTGCATACTTATAAAGAGTTGATTAGATTTTGGGTAAAATTGGATAACCGGAAGTGATACTTTACATGAAGCCCATAACGGTTTTTAATGAAAAACTTTATTAACAAAATATAATCCAAAACTTTTCAATTTTAGTATTTAAGGCTTTTATATCAAGGGGAACAACATATTAGATTTTGGCTAAAATTAATAAACCAGAAGTGATACTTTACTTTAAGCTCTCAACAGATTTTCGTGAAAAATATATTATGATATATTCCAAAACTTTTCAAATTTGGTATTTAAGATTTTTATAGTAATAAGAACCATATGTGAATTTTTTTCTAAAATTGATAAGCCGGAAGTGATACTTTACTTTAAGCTGTGAGCTGATTTTCTTGAAAAATATAATATGATATATTCCAAAATTTGTCAAATTTAGTATTTAAGACTTTTATATAAAAGGAAGCAACATATTAGATTTTGGCTAAAATTAATAAACCAGAAGTGATACTTTACTTGAAGCTCTCAACAGATTTTGGTGAAAAATTTACATATTATGATATATTCTAAAACTTTTCAAATTTGGTATTTAAGATTTTTATAGTAATAAGAACCATATGTGAATTTTTTTCTAAAATTGATAAACCGGAAGTGATACTTTACTTTAGGCTGTGAGCTGATTTTCTTGAAAAATATAATATGATATATTCCGAAATATAGTATTTAAGACTTTTATATAAAGGGAAGCAACATATTAGATTTTGGCTAAAATTGATACACCGGAAGTGATACTTTATTTGAAACTCTGAACAGATTTTCGTGAAAAATAAATTGATACAATCCAAAACTTTTCAAATTTGGTATTTAAGACTTTTATATTACTGAGAACAACATACTAGATTTCAAAAAATGATATTCGACTGTGTTGGGGATGGAATTAATAAAGTTTCGGACTAGCAGTCAATATTACAAATTTATTCACGCCGACGTTTCGACTATACAATATTTATTCACGCCGACGTTTCGACTATAGTACAATAGGCGTGAATAAATTTGTAATATTGACTGCTAGTCCGAAACTTTATTAATTCCAACATACTAGATGTTTTTTTTTTAATTGATAGACCGGAAGTACTACTTTTCAGGAAGCTATAAACAGATTTTCTTGAAGAAATATATTAAAACATGATTCAAAACTTCTCAAATTTGGTATTTAAAACTCGCGTATATTTTGAAACAAGATTATATTTTGAAACAAGATTATATTTTGACTATACCTATATGATAAACCGGAAGTGATACTTAATTTTGAGCTCTTAACAGCATTCTCCCATGAAGAGCATGTACTATTTTATTCACCACCAGCAATAGAAACATCACAAAATATCCTTAGGAAGTAGCGACCACGTCGTAGTACATGCAATATCTTTATCGTGTTTTCATATTATAAATATGAGTGTGGTTGCAAAGTTATTCTACGTCAATATTATAGTTGTGTGGGACATTTGTGTAAATCTCATGTATATTGAAAATTCATATAAAGTTTATTATGATTACCGCAGTAAATTGTAAAGTTGGCAGCTCGCCAACTTAACAACTTCGTACTGCGGGATGTAGAACCAGTTGTTAGTTATTCTTGCATGCCATTTTATTCTATATTTGATAAAACGCTACACATTCGCATACTGCATTCACTCACGAATGAAAAAGGTTAGCCACGTAGCCTGCAGGGCGAGTGACTAATATACATTCCACACGAGTGTAATACAACGTTTTACCCAACACTTTTTTAAAAACTTCTTAAATCCTTTTTATGTTTACATTCAAGTACATTCATCGTTTGACACTGACAAGCCAACTGAAGTAGTATTTTAAATTACAAAGTAGCCATTGCATGGTTGTTATGGTTTTGTTATATTGTTATTGAAAAAAAAATTGCTGTAAAAATTATTCGCAATCGAAATTAACGATAGAGGCGCTGATTTTCGAAACAAGATGGCCGCCATACGATGGGTTTGACATATGACAGTTCACATTATTCACTGTGTTTCGTAGACTGTGTATACAAACCGACTTTAAAAACTTGAAGGCAATAAGTTAAAATATTTAATTATTAATTACTACACTACAAAGTCAGCTGTCACTTATTTAATATGGCGCTTGTACGGTTGCTTTTCATAGTAATGATTTGCGCCACTAGAGAGAATTTTTTTATCTACTATTGCGAATAGTCAAATTATTTAAAAGAAAAATACATTAAATTGGGTGAAAATGAGGACGTTCCTTTAAAACGTGTTCACTTAGAAGCACAAGCAGCATCTTTTAATTTATTTCCAAAGCAAGTAACCACTAACTCGTTTCTCGTTTTCGTTTCATCAGCCGTACATAACCGCTATCATTAGGTACGTTCTATCGGTGTTAGAAATCATACTACTTCTTCTAGTAGGACCTCAATGATCGTTCTTTTGCGTCAAAAAAATATGAATATTCCTTCGAATCATTCCAACTTCAGAGCTGGAAGCGCTGGTAGGGAGATATATAGAGTGGAGATAAATTCAAAATTTTACCACCCGACTGTCGCGCGTATCTTTCTGTTACATTTGTGAATGTTCAGATTAGACTGTGCTCAACAAAAATACCTCCTTAACATTTTTATTATTTAATATATTTTTATATAATTATAATCTCTGTAATATTTGCATAACAACATTTTGAAGATCCAAAATAAACATACAAAGTTATCTTTAGTTGTTAACTAGCAACACATAACCACTGCCACTGTTCTATCGTATTTATTTTTTACTTGACAATTATTTGCTACTAAGCGTTCTATTGCTTTAAGAATATTCTTATTCTAGTAGGAATATTTCTGACACCGATAGAACGTACCTATAGTGTCAAGATAAGTAACCTATTTTAGCATAAATGTTAATATAAATTTAAATAATTAAGTTTCATAATGTTAAATTATTTCAATAATAAAATAATTTTATAAAATTGTTATATATTTATATACACAATAATCAGTAATAATTCCTCCGTGACTTCTAAAATATTCTCTCACGGAGTGACTAATGTTGTACATTAGTTATTTCAAATAACTATAGTAACAATAGGTTGCCAACAAATAGAAGAAAATAATTTGCGGCAGCTTGAATAACGGAGTTACAAGACTTTCTAATCCACCAATCCTGGAAGGATATCTTGAGGTGTGATGATATTATTACACAATAAAACTGGTTGGTAGGTTTTAAAAATACTACTAGTGAGTTACAAAATTTGTTTGACTTACTGTAATTTTGACACTTTAGAGTTGACTTTTCACTGTCAACAAATTTATGTTAGCGACGGTGTTATCCGAGATCATCATTTATATAGTACAGTGCAACGTGTTGTAGCAGCTGTGTAAAATGTGTTAAACGAAAATATTATTGTCATTTGAATTCTTTGAGATTAAAACGACAAATGGTTCTAAAAAGAACCGTTTTTATTGTGGTGCCTCTCTGGCGTTACGTCCACAGTCTCCGAAAATTATAATCATTTCTAAGTCAGCGGCTGAACACTTGGTAAGAATTTGCCTTTTTTTATTCACCTTATCAAATTTAATTTGACAGTGACATTTTTCGAAAACTACAGTCGCCCACACATTTTAAAGAAGATTTGATTTGTATAAAACCCTAGCAACGTAAAATTACGGCAAACACACGTTAGGTGTAGGTCTCTGATTGGTCAATTTTAAGACGTCTTTTCTGGAATGTCTTTTAAGCTAGATTTTTTTTTCTTTGAAATTACACATCCGAGTGCAGTCTCGTGTTTCCTCATTCGCTCTGGGGCGTGAGTTGTGAGACAGCCTGTATTCATTGCCGTTGTGTTCGGAGTCCTGATATTCCGAAATAATACGTATATATTCGATAATACCTGAACACACGTATTATTGTATTATATATGAATATTATCAGAAGTCCCCATATTTTTAGACTGCAGATACTGTAAGTGACTTCACAATTTACGTCATTTTTAAATTTCTTAACTTTAAAGAAGAAAGGCATCCGATGTCATTAATCAATAAAATATTTATCGTCTTTTTGAAATGAGATTCCAAATAAGACGGAAATAAATTAAGCTTAAAATATTTCAGACTATCGATGCAAAGAAAGAAAAAAAAAATGGAATTAGGGTATTCCGAAGATGCGGGCCTTTGGAGCGTCAATCATCCCCTTCATGCAGAATTTACAAACAAAATGTAAGAAAATTGGATTATGCCAAGCAATATAAGCAACCAATACGTATGCATACTGTTAGAAATTCACAAAGGACAGGCGAAGCCAATGTTAGAATTCGAAGCCGGTGAAGAAGTTTCCTCTCTCGTCTCGATCGATGTACAACTCCAGGCAAATAAACTGTTTCTGATCAGCAAACACGTGGCGGGCGGGCTGCGAAAGAGAACGAACGCCAAATTTTCTCTCAGATCATTTCTTATTGAGATGTAAACATTTGAATATTTGCTTCAATATGGTTCACTGCAACACAGATGATATTCTTGCCTTTGTGACACCAGCCAAAACGTTTACCCCAAAGCTTTTTCGCTTACTTCGTTTTTAGTGATCGTTATGGTTTTGTTTTAAATCAAAATATAAATCAACAGACATTCGGCCGTATTTTCGTGGCCATTATTAACTTTTTAACAATTGTTAATTAAGCAATATTGTTAACTTAACAATATTTCTTGAAAATAGTATTCTGGTGCCTAACAATGATTGTTAACGAAACAATAAATTGTCAAACTCGATTGTACATCTATCGGCGAAATAATGTGACCGATTTGTATTTAACAATTGTTAATTTTGAAATTTGAAAATGTCGAACGCAATTTTTTTGTTAAAGTTTTGAAGACGAAGAAGAGTTTTTTCTTTACGTATTATCAGGGCCACGCCGTGCGGTTGGGCAGGTTGTGCCCCGCACAAAGGCGCCTGACTTTGAGGGGCGCCGTTTCAAGACAGTAACGTAAATAATAGTAAATTTTTATAAAATACTCTTATTCGTAAAGACAAAATTACTATAAAACTTACAAATTAATGTGATAGAAGTGAACAATATATTTTTCAATTTATTTGCATTAGAGCTCTAGTTACATATAAGTAAAATAATTATCGTATCAATCGGTTTGTTATTATTCTACCATTGTTATATTGAAATAATAACTATGAAAATGTTGATTACAACAATGATTATATTGATCATAACTCAAGAATATTGATTACAAGAATAAATTCTACAACGAATCTAAAATTTAAATACCTACTATTTTGCAAAGAATCAAATGCATGTACAATTCTGAAATCTGTTGTAAAATTGTTGAATACAACAAACGATTTTGATTATAAACTATTGATTACAAGAATGAATCTAGGAAAATTTCATCAATATATTAAATCTAGCATTTTTAAAGAACAAAAAGTATAGTTTAAACTTTAATTTGCAAATTTTACATCATGAGAGGAAGGGGCACTAAAATATAATATAGCACAAAGGCGACTTATACCCACGGAGAGGCCCTGCGTATTATTGTAAATAGATTTATAGATATAGCATTTTGTACTACATAGATATTTTTATTAAATTTAGCAAAATATGGTGATTTTTTGTGGTTAAAAGAGAAAATAAATACTGATGAATTTTGTATCAAGATATAGATCCAAAATTCTCCTAGTTTTACATTCGATAAGATTTTTTAAAAAATAAAAGCCATGGAATGTGTAAAAACATTTGTCCAATAATAAATAGTCGCAAAAGTAATATTAATTGAATCCAAATGTTTTCGTTGATTGCAACAACTGTTGATTACAACAATGAATTTATATTATAAATTCTATTTTATTTTTAATACAACTACTGAAGTATCAAATATAATAATAATATTGACAGACCAGATCGGAACAAAATTTGCACAATTAAAAACAGAAAATATAATGCAAAATTACAGTTGAAATCACAATGTAATTGACACATAAATGTCTGTCAAAAATATTTGTATGCCACTGCCAAAAATATTTGACATTATTATGAAGATTATGAAAATAAAAAAAAGTCAACAACGCAAAAGAATATACGTAAAAAAGAATATAAAAGGAATTTGCGAAAAAATGACGAATATAAAGAAAAAGAAAAGGAAAGTAGAAAAAAGAAAATTTCAGGATATTGAATATAAAGAAAATGTATGTATTGTACATAATTTATATTAAAATATCCCATAGATTTTGCAAATATATGTGAGAATTATTTTGTAGTGAGACATGAATATATGTATTTGTATTTAATAGTACATTAAGATACAAGTTTCATAAGACATGATTTTAGCGCACGCGTCATTCTTAGAAACGAGCGGCTTGCCGCGAGTTTTCTAAGGGGACAAGTGCGCTGAAATGTCTTATGAAACGTGTATTTTATACTATTTTTTCTATTTTGGTCATTTTTAAAAAAAATTACGTTATTTCATGTCCAGGAATTTCAATTTTGGTTGTTTAATATGTACTTTATGAAACTCAGTTGGATGTCATAAAGAAGTACTTTATGACATCCAAATGGATTTCATAAAGTACATATTAAAGAACCAAAATAGAAAAAAATATTTTTTTATTTTATGCGTACAACCAGGTAAAATATCTTGCGAGAGGTTATGTGCTGGCCACATCAGATTTTTTTAGTTAATTTTAATCTAATTATCTTTCAGGACAATATTGAAAGATTTATTAAATTATTAGAAAATTTTGAGTTTTAAATAAATTAATAAATCTGCGAGTTAATTTGACCCTCGCACGTTCGCTTAAGGGTTAATAATAAATTACATCAAGAGTTGCAAACTTATTTATAAGTAGTAGAATGCACGCTGCTATATTTAGCAAATTGAAAATCCATTAGCAAATTATGACAGTTATAACTTACAGCATCATAAATTATACATAATTATAACGGTGTCACCTAAAGAAAAACTACTATGATGTAATTCCTCGTTAGTTTGTAAACAAACCACATAAAAATATTTACATCAACGCACTTATTCTTTGTTTACAAATACTTAATGTAATGTTTCTAGCCAACGCTCGCCAGATGGCAGTGTAAAATATTCAATCTATCACTTGTCACACGGAAATTGGCCGCCATGACACATCTGCTGCAAGAGTTACTAATTAACTTGACGGTCTTTGCCAAAAGAATTTTTAATTTGCTAAGCGCTGTAACACAGCGTAAATAAAAAGCGAAAAATTTAAATTTTCTAGATGAAATTAATAAGTTAGTTCTGAGATTCTATTTTAATATTAAAGTTTATACAGAATATAAATATAAAATAAAAAAATCTGATGTGGCCAGCACATTACCTTCCGTCAGTTTTATGTATTTTGTATAAATATCATACAGAAAGTTCCTTGCAAAAGATTATATTTCTTGTACATTACCTTAAGGCAGTAGTATGTATTTTATACAAATTCCATACAGAAAGTTTCTAACAAAAGATCCTATATTTCCAGTAAAATTATAACATAAACATACTGTCATCTATATTCATCAATATTTATAATATTTCTAATTAGATTTTACAGGTTACTAAACATGCAAAATAAAATCTGATTAGTGATTTAGGTGTAGAATTTAATTCTCTGCAACATTTATTTAAAACATTTTGGCCTTAAATTAAATGGGAAGTTTTGCGCAAGGAAAAACTGATTTCCGACGCTAAACGCCTATGGACCGCTTTTTAATTAACAGCCTGTATATTTATAGGTGGTCTTTGAATCGCCAATCAAAATAATATATATATATATATATATATATATATATATATATATATATATATATATATATATATACCGGGTGGCGCTCGAATTCCGTTACATAGGCATTTAACATGGGAAAACCGTTTTTCGAAGCGCGTTGCCCCCCAAATTATTTTAGGAAAAAATTCCTCAAATAAAAGTTATAGAATATAAAATTCTGCATATAAATCAGTAAATAAAATTCATTTCGTATGTTTAGTAATTCCAGAAATCGAATATAAATTTTTTGAAAATTTCAGTTTAATAGTGCTAGCCATGGAATTAAAACAAAAAACACAAATAAATGTGAAAATTTAAATGTCAAATATTGTGATTTTTTGTCAAGAAAAATGAGTATTTGAACAATATAGAAGAATTAAATTATTATTCTGCTTAAGAATTTTACGTTGTGATAATTTTATTAAATAAATAAAAAGTAAATTAAATTTTATGACAGATAAACACACGTTTGTTTGTTAAGCTTTTTGTTAATTCCATGGCTATCACTACTTTTGAGTAGATTTTCGACATTTTCATACCTAATTTCTGCTGTTACAAAGCATGCAAAATTAATTTTGCTTATTGATACAAATGCAAAATTTTATGTTCTACAACTTTTATTTGAAGATTTTTTTTCTAAAATAATTTGGGGAGCAACGCGCTAGGAAAAACGGTTTTCCCATGTTAAATGCCTATGTAACGGATTTCGAGCTCCACACGGTATACGGATTTCATGAGTGACGAGCTGCTATAACAAAAACCGCCTTATTTCCGAAGTATTTCAATTATATCATTTTATTTCTTTATTAATATTCATTATTAAGCATCTACTTTCACTATTTCTTATTAATTCCTTTTAATTCGATTGAGCTGTAATCCCCTATTCAAGATAATATTCAAATTCTGTAACATCTATTTTCAAGATGACCAAATAATTTATGCAGACACTCTAGGCAGAAACATTTACTTTTTAAATTGACAAAATATACCACAACATATTGAAACGTATAGTGCATTTATCGTCTCGTACTTTGTGTGACTTAAAGTAGATGACATCGACGACATTTCCCAAACGAGAAAATGTAGCTCAAGTGTTTACTAACCAATAACCTCGTGGAAATTTTCTGTGGAAAACTATTATCAATATTGGTTTGGTTGTAAGGAAAGAAAATATATAAAACGGTTTCGTTCTCCTTTTGAAAATATAGCATAAATAAAAGCAGCCACAGCATGGACGTGCGATTTGCCGGAGTGCGGGATTGAAGCATTAGAGGCGACAGGGCCTTTTGATATTTCCCGGCGATTCGCTTGCTTCTGACATCCAAAGAAATGGACAAAAAGAAAAAACAAACAAAGGATAGACCAGACCAGCCCAGCTTGTCCAGCAGCCAACGTTATTTTTATATTTTCCTCTTCAAGACTGCAGAAGCTTTCTTGTTGGTATTAAGTTTTAACGAACTTCTCTATTTTTAGATGTTTAATGCTTTATAACAAGCCTGCAGATCAAAAGTATGTATATACATTTATTTGAAGTGTCTATAAACAAAGTATATCTGACTAGCACTAGGGTAGGGCTAAATAACAAGTACTGGGTGATCAAAATTTGTATTTTCTTTAAAATGCAATTTATTATTAAAATATAAAAAATCTGGTTTGGCCAACACAATACCTCCCGCATTTACAGCCCGATTCACAAAAAGATTAATTAACCCTTATTTTTGGATTAGCCAATTTTACTCTATAATTTTGACAGTTTATTTCTTAAAATATAGTCTAATCTAGTCCAAGTAATTACCTTTTTTTTAAACCCCTCAACAGGATTAAATCCCAATTACACAGTGGGTTCACATTCACACACATCCATGCCTTAGTGGGATTCAAACCCACAGTCCCGAGGGCACTCACAACATGAGGCGTTGCTCTAACCATTGCGCCACCGGATCTATAATAAAATGAAGATTAAATTTTAAATAGCTGGATAGAATAGAATTCACTAATCCATAAATGATGATTAACTTAAACATTTTTATGAATCCTTAGTTTTTATTAATCTAAATACATACCTACATATTTACTTATGCTGGAAACTGTATTGAATTCCTTTTCTACTGTTCTATTTACTTTTTTTCTTTTTAAAACGTTACTAATATTATTTTGAAATGATTAGTTCTTTGATAGTGACATGTACGTGTCAGTTACATACATTTGAATAACTGCGTTTTGTTTGTTTAAAGCGTAGGCTCTGGGATTTAAATTATAGATAATTTTATAAATTTATGCTTGAAATATATAGAAAAAGTTTTAATGCAAATTTAATAATCTTTATTTTTTATAATAACATTTATCTAGAAAAAAATAACATTTAAAGGTATTTTTTGAAGAAAAACTATTTTGAGCTTCTAGTAAAGTACCATTTCCGGTTATCCGATTTTAATCTAATGAGCTCTTTCGATTACAGAAAAAGTTCGAAATACAAGGTTTCAAAATTTTCTGAATGATAGTATTTGAGTTAGATTGGAGGATCCACACACACATACACACAGACATCATCGTGAAAATGTTAAAAATTGGATTCTAGGGACCTTAAAACGTGGACATTTACCAAAATCTCGATATGCGATTTTTAGCACGATCCCTATACCTTCCTTACCAAGGGTAGCGGCAGGTAAAAAAGACTAATTGTGTCAATTGAATATCATTTAATAAAACTTATAGGTTGTTATTGTTTTTGTGTTCTCTTTATGACATCTTTGAAGCCCAATGGTACAGATATTTCGTTATTGCAGAAATCTGCGAATAAAAGCAGCAATAACCGTGAAAATTTATTTATTTATATTTTATACTTCAGCACATTATTACCGATATCGTTTCAGTATACAGGCTGTCTCAATAAGCTAGCTCACTACTGGTAACTTCTTTATTTGAAGAGATACGAGTTTGGTTAAATGAGCAAAATTGTGCCATTTTGAATGACAAAACTACTGATATCAGCAAAAATAAATTTGTATCAGCGATTCTTAAAATATGAGAACTATTTTTTTTTATTTTAAATAGGAACATATATTTTTACTTTCTTGTACAAAGTAAAGGAAGTATTGTATTCGCGAAAAATGTCGGTTTCCAGATTTCAACGGAAATATCCATTTTGGCCATCCCTGAATCCATTCTGAATAATTTCGTCGTGATGTCTGTACGTACGTACGTACGTATCTCGCATAACTCAAAAACGGTAAGCCGTAGAAAGTTGAAATTTTGTATTTAGGACTTCTATAACATCTAGTTGTGCACCTCCCTTTTTGGTCATTAAATAATTTCCAGAAATGGTACTTTATTTGAAGCCTATAATAGATTTTAATGAAAAACTATATTAAAATATAATCCAAAACTTTTCAAATTTAGTATATAAGACTTTTATATCAATTGGAATAGCAGATTTTGGTTAAAACAGGCTAACCGGAAGTGATATATTACCTGAAGTTGTTAACAGTTTTTCTTGAATAAAATGGTTTCATTTTGATTTGAGAAATAAATGCTTAAAATTAGAGAATTAAATTCTGCGTCTAGCATACCAGGTATTATTTAATTAGCCCTTTGTATAAGCGAGATATGTACAATTAAAACATATACTTTTTGGTTTTTGTAATGAAGCTTGCTATGGATTAGGACAAACAATAACAAAAAATATAAAAAAATAGATGTTAATGTCAAATTACCTCAAATACGTGCAAATTTATAATTGGGTCTATACTTCATATTGGTCTTGCGTACATGGAAGTCCACATCAGATTTTTTTATATAGAATTAGAATGCCATGAATGAAATTAGTGAATATATTTATGTTGTCACTTGATCATACTTTTTACTTCCTTGTACATAGTAAAGGAAGGATTGTAATCGCGAAAAATTTCGGTTTTCAGATTTCAACGGAAATATCCATTTTGACCATCCCTGAATCCATTTTGACTAATTTCGTCGTGACGTCTGTACGTACGTATCTCGCATAACACAAAAACGGTAAGTCGTAGAAAGGACTGCTATAACATCTAGTTGTTCACCTCCCTTCTTGGTCATTACATAATTTCCAGAAGTGATATACTTTACTTGAAACCTATAATAGATTTTAATGAAAAACTATTTTAAAATATAATCCAAAACTTTTCAAATTTGGTATATAAGACTTTTATGTTAATGGGAATATCATAGTCGTTTTTGGTTAAAGTAGGCTAACCGGAAGTGATATATTACCTGAAGTAGTTAGCAGTATTTCTTAAATAAAATGGTTTTATTTTTATTTTAGAAATAAATGCTTCAAATAAGAGTTTTAGAGAATTAAATTCTGCGTCTAGCACATCAAAGAGAGAGAGAGAGAGAGTTAAACATCGAATTACTGCAGATTAGGGTTCCAGACAGTCATCTCAACATGTACGTTTACTTACAAAACATCCCGTATATAATTAGATATTCGGTATATTTTTATCGCAAAGGTCACTGATCGCTAATGCAGGATCATAATCGTCACTTGAATGTCTTGAGTTGACATGTATTTAATTAAGTTTTCTAAATGTGACAATTTTAAAATCTTCAAAACTGTTTCGTTATTACAAAGAAAACTATTTGTAATCTACGGATTTCTAGACGACGAAATTGTAATAATCTTTTCAAACTTACGATTAAATTTTTAGCGTAAAATGATTTCAATTTCCTTGGACGAGACAAATAATTATTTCACGAGCAAAAGTTAGATTGAAATCTTCCTTTTAATGAAAAGAAGTAATTAGTTTAGTTTTCTTAATGAGAAGAAACAGAAAACGAATGTACGAGACAACTTATTTCTAAAAGATTTTTAATGGAACTATTTAACGCTGTTCGTTATTGCAGAATATTCGATTTCCTGGAAATTTAATAGTTCTATAATTTGACTCCCTTTGTTAAGATAATTGTTTGTATTTTCATTGTTTTCCTATTTTCAATTTATAGAGTAACAGCAAAATAAAGGTATAAAGCTGAAATTGTTGGCTCTGCAATTAATGTCAAAATGGCAGCCAAACACGTCGATTGTATACGTCATACAAGGATCAAACTAAAAATATTTTTTTGTACCTCCGTCCATTTTGACTAGTATTACAGAACTCAAAATCGTCCAGAAATGCGTCGTTGCTGACCTAGGCCGGCAAAAGGAGTTGGCATTACTGTTCTGGTGATATGTCAATTTAAGATTATTTTCAACACAAGAATTAGCAAAATGTTTACAAATTTTAGGGCTAAATATTTAATTGTTGTAACTTAAATAACTAAATTTTGTCATAAAAATAATAATATGCTGTCATTACTGACATCTCGTATAGATTAATTAAAAGTTCCAACTTTAGGACTAGTTTATTTTGTGTTTTGTAACTATAAGTAACTACACGTGATACAATTGAGTTTCCGCAATCTGTCATTAAAACATATATATATATATATATATATATATATATATATATATATATATATATATATATATATATATATATATATATATATATATATATATATACAGGCTGTTTCCTTTAAAACAACCAGCGCTTTTTTGGGCGAACTAATGACTTTAGAAAAAAATGTTATATACAAGAAATGATCAAGAATAAGGGGCTAATTTTCTAATAATAACAAACCACAAATTCAACCAGTGGTTCTCAAACGGCAGAACAAAATTATATTTTTTTAAATGGTATCCTATATAATTTTTTAGCCCATTAGATAGAGATTTTTTTCTGCTTTCAACGGTATAAATATGGTATAGGGTTGTATAACAATTATTTCGAGAAAAATGGTATTAGAAATAATGTTTATTACAATAAGCTATGCAATAAACAGGTTTGATAAGTCTGTTGCCTAGTTACGCTAGTAGTAAACTCATTTTTTATTACATTATTTCTAGTTTTTAATACCATTTTTCTCGAAATAATTGTCATACAACCCTATGCTATATTTATATCGTTGAAATCAGAAAATAATATTCTATTTAAAGGGCTAAAAAATTGTATAGGGTGCCATTTAAAAAAATATAATTTTGTTCTATCGTTTGAGAACCACTGGTTAAATATTCCGTTTGTTACTATTGATACATTATCCCCTTATTCTTGATCATTTTTGGCATAAAACATTTTTCTCTAAAGTTGTTAGTTCGCCCAAAAAAGCGCTGGTTGTTTTAAAGGAAACACCCTGTATATATATATATATATATATATATATATATATATATATATATATATATATATATATATATATATATATATATATATATATATATATACATATAACTAATGTTTGTACGTTATATCTTCAATAGATATAAAATTATTACGCATTTTAAGTTCAAACGTAAATAATTATAATTAAACTTGCAATGCAAAACCGATAAAAATATATGTTCATTTTTTAGGTTATGTAACATAGAATAAAGTGTAAAGAAATATACGAAGAATTTATGGAGAAGTCGGTACAAAATATCTTGTGTGTCACACGCCCAGAAACTGTTTTGCGAGATCTCGTATTTGCAAAATTGTCAAAATAAACTCGGTTTCGCAAATATTCAGTTTTTGGCCTAGTGATACAAATAACTATTTAAGAATCAGAAAATCAGGTAGGCTGTGAAAAAAATGCACCAAATTTGCACTATTGGGACTCGCAGAATAGAATGTGACAATAGCGGAATTTTAGGGAAACAAATATGTAAACGTCAAGAACATCAGAAAAAGAAGTTCTCACGCTTTGATTATGTAATTTGTTTTGAAAATGTTTGAAAAGTAATCAAATTAAAAATTGAACATAATGTACATCAAAAAGTGCTGTATTAAAGGCTGTACGAGTACAACAAAACTTCAACACATATTCCATAATTTTTGGCAAAGAAGAAAAACTTGATCGATTGAACGTATGGAAAAGAAATTTAAATATATCGAAAATCTCTAATCTGATAAATAAATATTCCTTGCATTTCACAAAGAATAATTACATTACAATTTTGCAGGTATGTAGTTCTAAGACAATTATTGACAGTATTTATAAATAAAATTTATAGTTTCATTGATTTTATTAATATTTGTCTCTGCAGAATAAAGGATGTATCATTTTAGATGTTTTTACCTCCCGCTACCGTTGGTAAAAGAGGTATAGGGATCGTGCTAAAAATCGCATATCGAGATTTTGGTAAATGACTACGTTTTAAGGTCCCTAAATACTATAATTCAGAAAATTTTGAAACCTTGTATTTCAAACTTTTTCTGTAATGGAAAGAGCCCATTAGATTTTGGTGTAAATCGGATAACCGGAAATGGCACGTTACAAGAAGCTCAAAATAGTTTTTCTTCGAAAAATACCTTTGAATGTTATTTTTTCGACATTAATGTTATTATAAAAATTAAAGATTATTAAAATTTCTACATATTTGCATTCATACTTTTTCTACATATTATATGGATAAATTTATAAAATTATCTATAATTTAAATCCCGGAGCCTCCGCTTTAAACAAACAATACTCCTTGGTAGTTATTCAAATGTATGTAACTGACAGAAGAACTAATCATTTCAAATTAATAATAGTAACGTTTAAGAAAAAATGTAAATAGAACAATGGGAAAGGAAACCAATACAATTTCCAGCATATGTAAATATGTTGGTATGTATTTAGATTAATAAAAATTAACGATTCGCCAAAAAGTTGAAGCTAATTCTCATTTTTGGATTAGTGAATTCTATTTTACCCAGGTATTTAAAATTTAATCTTCATTTTATTAAAAATGTAGTTAGTTGGATTAGATTAGACTATAGTACGAGAAAAATTGTTTAAACAAACTTTCAACAGTTTTTTAGGTAGAATAAAATGGCGCAATTAGATTTTTTGAAAACTTAATAATACAAACTTATGATTTTATAAATGGGAACCTATATTGAAAATAGTCTCATCGTTTTGCTTATTTTATAAGCTTAACTTATAAAAGCTTATAAGCATTAATAAACGCACGCGAGACATTAAATATATTGCAGAATATTATTTTATTCCTTATTTTGGTAAGTTAATAACTTTTCACCGACATGTTTACTTTCTTGATTTTCAGGTTATCTTTAAATGTCACTTTGACGTTTAGAACCTAGTGTGAAAATCAAAATGCCCTCGATGAACCCCTTACGTTACAGGGCGAGGGACGAAGCGGAGAAAATCAGCTGCTTTTTGAACAATGTAATTTTTAGTTGCAATTTTTTCATATATAATATCATAAGTGGTAAATTTTTGCCGGAAAATTTTTCAGATTGTTACGAGAGTCGGTTGCCTAGCAATTTATTGAGTGACATTGACAAAAAAATCACGAGTTGTCAAACGAGTGATTTTTGACCAATTTCCACGAGATAAATTAGCAATAGGCTCGAGTAAAGCAATCGGAAAATTTTTCCAGGATAAAATTTAACCACGAATGGTATTCGGAAGACTATTTCCAAAATAAAAGTCAGGTGATCATTTATATATATTTTTTCTTGACAAAAATCTAATTTTTATTGTGTTTTGAGGTGCTTTATTTAAATTTGCTTTTTAAACATTTTAAATAGATACCTGTCCGAATCGACTCGTTTTTAATAAAAACTGATAATACTGAAAATATACACACCTTGACACGTATGTAAACAATATGTTTCTAAAACGTCAAAAAAAATTCGCTTATCAAAACTCACTTTGGGTCGATTCTGTTCACATCTGTTACAGATCTGTAAATTTGTAAATAATGAACAAAATCGTAAAACCTGCACTCTTATGTATAATTTTATATTAATCAACAAAAATAGATGCGTTTTTGTCAGGTTTTTACAGCTTTATAGATCTGTAAGACTTACAGACGTGAACAGAATCGACCCATTACTTGTAAAAGTACGACATCTTATTGGCTTAAAGGGTGCGAGAAAATTTTTATGACGGTGTTTTGTCGAAATGAAACTTGGTAACTAGGTAGAATCCTGAATTTGGATTGGTTTACATATTTATGAGAGAAATAGTCATTATTAAAGATCGATTTGAGGGAAAATAAAAAACACGTGTCAATTATTTTTCTTTACTCTATCAATTTATGTTAAAAATGAAAAATCTTTCATGACAAGTTCATCTGCATTTAGAGTTATCTGTCGTTTTCTGCCACATCAGTTTTATGATTTACAAAAAGCGGAACGAGTAAAAAGTACCAGAAAAATTTTTAACAGAGAGCCATAGGGCACTTCAACACTTTTTGTCGAAAAAAAAGTAATACAACAATCACCATACTCACCTGATTTTGCAATGTACGACTTAGGTACTTTTTAAAGTTAAAAAACTTATTGTTTTTAAAATTTGAAAACACTGTTGTAAAGAAAGCTAGCTATATATCTGGACATTTAAAATTGTGACTGCGCAGACATAATGTATATTGGTCACACGAAAAATATTCAAATTTCTATAATTACATTATTTTGCTGCTTATATCTAGACATAACCTAATTCTAGTTATTTGTATGACGTTTGTAATATAAATAGCGAGATTTTAATTTAATTAAAATCATATACGCTGCAAGTCTCTGGAGATGCATTCAGAGTTCTCATATATTAACTAGGTATGACATAACTTTATATTTGTTATGTATTTGTACTCGTATCTGTACGTGTAGCCATTTAGTGAACACGTTACAGTAAAATCATAAACTCTAGGAAACGTACGAGTGTACAACTTCGAGTAAGTGTATTGTTTTGGAAAATAAATAAACTAACTTGTAACTATGTATGTACGAGCCCAAACTCATATTTGTTCGGTCGGTGACAAATTATAAAAGCTACACAAATGGTGAGAAATTTCTACAAATTTCTTTCGACTAGTTTAAAATATTGATTTTAAACTTACAAAAACTAAATATGTTTTATTCAAGTATTCCGCCATTTAATTCTGTACGACATTGTATCCCTAATCCCTGCATATTTTCTAGTGAGTACTATCCCATAGGTCTTGTAAGGTAGATGGAAAAAGAATCTAATTCTAGCATTAACTTCTTGGACCTAACTCTTGCCAACGTCTCGAACGAATTTCAATATAATATATATATATATATATATATATATATATATATATATATATATATATATATATATATATATATATATATATATATATATATATATATAGAAAACCCACGTTTACTGATACTATAATTCCCGCAGACTCTAACCAGTCCAAATCTAACCTAACTCTTGCCAACGTCTCGAACGAATTTCAATATAATATATATATATATATATATATATATATATATATATATATATATATATATATATATATATATATATATATAGAAAACCCACGTTTACTGATACTATAATTCCCGCAGACTCTAACCAGTCCAAATCTATAAAAATGTCAGCAATACACAGTATGGTACACCGACTAGTTAACATACCTCTTAACAAATCTAATTTTGACTTGGAAGTCGAAACTATTAAACAGATTGTAAAAAACAATGGGTATGAGGAAAAAATAGTAAATAAAATCTTAAATAAGAAAATGAAACAACGCACCTCAAATTTGATTTATGCCCCAGGTAATTGTGAAAACTCTAAATCTTTTTAGCACGCTATAAATCACATCGGTACCATTTCAAATAATATTAAAATTTTTGCAAAAAACATTAATATCAACATGATTTCTACAAATAAAAACAATTTAGGCAAATTTCTAATTAATAACAAAGAAAAAACCAAAGCTGAAAACTTATAGGGAGTTTATCAAATTGAATGTAATTCTTATAATGCTATATACATCGGCCAAAGTGGAAGGCAATTTAAACAAAGAATCAAAGAACACCAAAAGTCCATCGAGTATAAAAAACATAACACAGGCTTCGCTACACATTGTCTAGAACATGACCATACATATAACGGAAACTTCAAAATATTACACGTGCAGCAAAAAGGTTTAAAGTTAAGCTTATTAGAAAATCTAGAAATTCAAAAAGCAATTTTACGAAAAGACAACATTGTAAACGTCCAATTAGACTTAGGTAAATCCCCACTATTATTATCTGTAATCACTTAGTATTTAAGCAGGCAATTTTACTTTGTACTTCAGTTCACCTGATGATGATCGAAAGATCGAAACGACCGTTGTGAAAATTAATAAATATTTTTGTGAAACTTACCAAGTGTGTTTTATTCAAACTTACTTGTAAGGTAGGTTTTACGCACTGAACTCAATATTGTATTACTGGAATGCGCCATGATGCAAGATTCCTAAAGTAACAAAACAGACCCAGAGTGATAGCAACACGGGAGTTTTCCTTCCTTTACGCAATGGCAAATCAGCCCTACATTCTGTATAAAAATTAAATAAAAAAATCTGATGTGGCCAGCACATTACCTTCCGCTAGTTCTATGTATTTTATACAAATTTCATACAGAGAGTTCCTTGCAAATGACTCTATTTCTTGTACATTACCTTCCGGCAGGTGTATGTATTTTATACACATTCCAAACAGAAAGTTTCTAGCAAAAGATCCTATATTTCCAGTAAAATTATAACACAAACATACTGTCAATTGCACTTGACACTGACATCTTTCAATCTTAATTTTCTTAATATAGTAGCTGTTTCCATAGGTATAGCATGAAATGAAATTTAATTTCTTTATAATTTTTTAACTCTATATCCATTTAATTTGAAGTATAAAATGCAGTCAAATCGTATAGAGAATAAACTATTATTTAATATTTACAATAACGTTTAATGTGAAAAAATGATATTTAACATTGTTTTTTCAAGAAAAACTGTTAAAATCTTCAAATGTGGGTACTTTCGATCATCGTAAAAATAGTAAAATCGTATTCTAGGGTCCCTAAAACGTGCTTATTCATCAAAAACTCACCACCGATTTTTTTGACCAAAGACAATACCTTCCTTACCTAAAGGTGACGGAAGGTAAAAATTGATTCCAATCAGTTTTTCGTAGTGGCGTACGAGAATGCATTTTTGTAGAAAATTAAAAACATTACTGAAATGACACCATAATATGGCAACTTTTGTCCCATAATACCGAGGACGTAACACTTGCAGTTCTCGAAATCCTTTTAGCGGCTCATTTAAAAAACACCTGAACTTATATAATATGAGAAAGTGACTTAAATTCAAAACAGTGTATTTAACGTAAAGTAGACAAAAATAAAAACTAAAATATAAAGCCAAAAAATATAAATAAACACTCTTATAACATCTACTATTAATTTTTAAAGTGGGTGTAGTTATTGTGTTTAAAAACAGCAAAAACTCAGGTGAGTAAAAGCCAAGGTCGAGCGTACACATATAAATTCCGACAAGTTAAATCCAACAAATTAACAACATCGGCAAATATAAACAGTGTCCCCAACTATATTAAAACTAAAAAAAAAAGAAGAAATGGCTACGTTGGAAGAAATATCATCTGAAATGTCTAGATTACTACAACCAGTAACAAAAAAAATCTCTGATGTTGACCAAAAAATAGATAAAATACAAAATTCTTTAAAAATCATAAATGAAAAAGTAAAATATAATGAACAACGATGCGAAGAACTAGAAAACACAGTAAAGCAACAAAACTCCAAAATTCAATTTTTAGAGCGAAAAATTATGGAAAAGAGTTTAATAATCTTTGGAGAAAAAGAAGAAGACAAAGAAAACCTTATGGAAAAGATTTTAAAATTGTTCCAAAAGGTGATTCGTATTCAGGATATGCGAGAATATGAAATAGAAGACATTAGAAGACTCGGTATAGCACAACAAAACAAATGTAGACCAATTAAAGTTGAATTAAGTACCAAGCGAAGAAAGTACGATATTCTGAAAAACTGTAAACATTTAAAAGGTTCTCAAATAAGAATAGAAGAAGAATACCCAAAGCCAATAGTAGAAGAAAGAAAAAAATTGAAAGCGCATCTCACCATGGCCAAAGATAATGGTTACAGAGCATTCCTGAAATATAACAAACTAATCATAGAAGGAGATAGTTATACGTTAAGCGAAATTGAAACCGGTGTAGACCAAAACGAAAACAATAAAATAGAAGAAACAACGCAAAATAGAGAAGAATTATACAACAAAGAGAGTAACAAATCAGAAAATGAAGAAGATAGAATGGAAAATGGAAACGAAACTGTCACTCCGCTACAACAGAAACAAAAAGTCTTAAAACTAACTCCAAAAATTAATAACTATTCCCAAAAAAACGAAACAGTAAATGAAAAAAGGAAAGCATCATCTCCAGCTGAATATGCAGAGCCAAATAATAGCAAACAAGAAAAAGTAACAAAATATTTCTCCAAGAAATCAAAAAACGACGCCCGCAGTACTGCAACGCAAGTAAAATAGTAAAAGAGGTGTCATTACAAAAAAATATTTTCATGTGGAACGTACAGGGTTATAAAAATCTTTTCAACTTAGACATAGACGAAAGAAATGCACTAGTAAGTAATGATATAATATGCCTATGCGAAACATGGCTGCAGCACAATTTAGAAGATATACCAAATGACCTAAAAGACTTCCACTATGTTGAATCTAAGGCTACAAAACTTGCAAGTAGAGGGCGCGCAAGTGGAGGGTTGATAATTTTTTACAGTAAGAGCATTGAAATAAAAATAATTGAAGTAACACCACATTGGATTTGTGGAAATTTCAAATACTGCAGTACATCTGAAAGTTTCATTCTTATTTTTTGCTATTTTTCACAATCATATACTTTTGAAATATTGCTTGAACTATTCCAAAATATGCTGACTGAAGTAAATGAACATTACCCAAACACACCTATTATTTTAACTGGAGATTTCAATTCTAGAATAGGGAACCTTAACCAAGGAGAATATGCCGCTTTTACCAACACAAACTTTAATCATCTACGACAAACTAGAGATTCAACAATAAACAGTAAAGGAACTCAACTAGCGGAAACGGTAGAAACAGAGGGTTTTTGTGTGTTAAACGGCAGATCAGAGAGTGATCCTATCGCAAATTTCACCTACATTAATGGAACAAATAAAAGTATCATCGACTTAGCTTGGGTAAATGACATAGCCCTACAAGAAGTCCAAGATTTCGAAGTCTTAAACGAAATACACATTTCAGACCACCTACCTATAAAAATAAAATTCTCAGAGCACAAGAACACAAAATACAAAACATCAGAAACATACTCTATTAAAAAACTAATATGGGCACCAAATTCAGAAGAATGCTACAAAGAAAGAATCAAAACATTACTAGATAACAAAGAAGTAAGCTACGATACACTGAAAAACGCCATATGGGGTGCGGCACAAAAATCAGATATGATTAAATCTACGAATAACAAACAAAATCTAAGACAAAAAAATAAATGGTATAACACGGAATGTAAAAAATTAAAATTAATGCTAAGAAAAATACACCGCAAATGCACTCAAAAAGGATATACAGAGGACAATGTAAAAGAATACACAAAAATCAAAAAGGAATACAAAACAACCATAAAATACTACAAAAACAAATACAAACAAGAGTTAAAAAATCGTATAAGCGATATAAAAAACACCGACACCTTCTGGAAAACCGTAAAATCTTTAAATAGAAAAACGGTACACAACATAGAAATACAATTATCGGACCTCACAGACTATTATAGAAATAATTTTACACATCCAATACTCACAACCGATTTTTACGGAACCTTTCATTATTATCAAGATACAAAAATAACAGAACTAGAAATAAACAGAGTCATTAACACCCTAAAAAATAACAAAAGTCCTGGCACTGACGGTATACCTAATGAATTTATAAAGCATTTACCGAAAGAGGGTATAAAATATATAACAACTTTGATAAATGCTTGGTTTGAAAAAGAAAAAATTCCATCAAATTTATCCAATGCAAAAATGACAATGCTTTATAAAAAAGGTGATAAATCAAACCCTGAAAACTACCGAGGTATAGCACTTTTAAACACCATAATAAAAGTATATACTCAAATTTTAGCAAATAGAATATCAAATTGGGCAGAAAACACGAACATATTTTCAGAAAATCAAGCCGGATTTAGAAAAAATAGATCTGTCATAGACCATATATTTACATTAAATACACTTGTACAACTTAGCATCTCTAACAAGAAAAAAATGTATGCCATATTTGTAGACTTTTCCAAGGCCTTCGATAGTGTGAACCAAACAAAATTATGGGCAAAACTATACTACTCCGGCATTAGTACAAAACTAATCAGAATATTACAAAATATCTACTCACAAGCAACTATCCAAATTATAGTACACCAAAAAGAATCCGAAAAAATCCATATAAATAAGGGAGTACTGCAAGGAGATTCTCTAAGCCCGACACTCTTTGCACTCTTCATAAACGATTTTGAAAATCACATGAGAGAAAAGGGCCTCTATGGAATACCTCTAAGCAGTAGAACAGATATAATGACACTAATATATGCCGACGATATAGTAATACTAGCGAATTCACAAGTTGACGTACAAAACAAACTAAACGCACTCGCACAATACGCACAAAACAACGATCTGAAAATTAACACAAGCAAGACCAAAATAATGCTATTCCATAGAGGGAGAACACCTAAGCAGAGTAGGATATACCGCTGCCAAGAAGAAAATGTCGAAATAGTTAAAGAGTACACATACTTGGGAATTAATTTCGTCTCATCTGGCCTCCATAATAAAACATGCAAAGAAAGAATCAGTAAAGCACATACTGCCTCTGCTAACATTAAAAGGATAATGATTATATCGAAAATGGATAACTGGGAAGCTCGACTGAAACTATATCATACTATAACAATACCAACAGCACTATATGCATGCGAAGTTTGGGGACTGCAACATAGTGAAGATATAGAAAAAGTGCAATCAAATTTTTTCAAGAAATTATATAATTGGCCGAAAACAACACCAAACTACATTATTCGCCGTGAATCCGGTGAATGCAACCTATCAATAAGAATTTTCGAACAATCGCTCCACTGGTGGTTAAAAATACTAAAAATGAGTGATAATAGATACCCAAAAATGTGCTACAATAAAATTAAAACATTAAACACAAGTACAACGCCAAATAAATATAACTGGTGCAGTGAAATAAAAATAACACTTAACAAACTAGGCTTTGACAATACGTGGAATCAACAAAGTGCGGAAAATCTAAAAAGAAATATGGACTGTATAATATCATCTTACAAATGCCACTTGTTTAACATAGACTCGAGCCGGATACTTAACTCTAGTTATTCAGATGCCTACAATAAAATTCAGTGTAACTCTAAAACAAGAAATAACATCTATAATAGTGATTATCAAATAACTAAACTCTTTTCCCAACTCAGAGTGGCAAACACGAACAATACAGTGTTGTACTTAAATGGCAGTGTCATAAAATTTAGTGCATCAACAATCTGCCCAGTATGCAACAAATACGAAGAAGACGACCTCTACCACTTCTTTGTGTCGTGCCCAATACTATCACCAGTTCGTTATCACTACCTGAACAATTTATTGAAACCATACCTCGATAAGGACAATTTTCACAGACTTTTTTTCTCAGGAAAAGATAAAAATATAATAATAAGAATATATTACTACACAATAAGTGCAATAAAATTAAAATATTTTGCCTTAGGTGACTAGAGCGTTGCCAGTAACATTTGCTTTACCACTACTAACTATTATATATAATGGATCAATATCTATACTCCCTTTTAATCTGATTAGATTAGTTTAGAACCCTTTATAAATTTCATAAAAGGGAAACAACCATATAGGGAAATGTGCTGTTTAAAATTTTATGTTTTATGTAGGTATATTATCTTAAGAACCATTTGGGTATCTACCTACAATCTAACACGTAAACTTACATTATTTTGCCAATATTGCATATGTAAACTAATATTATTTTCACTATATAATGCGTTAAAAAAAAAAAAAAAAAAAAAAATACCTCTGTTAATTTGAAAAAAATTAGTTTAAGGTTGTTAATTTTGAATATTATGTATGTACGAGTATATTATAAACATTTTTGTATTTAGCTACACTTTACCATGTAAACTTATACTTTTTCATTATTATATACCACTATCACTCCTTTGTATAAGCTTCCATGCTTTTAACAAATAAATACATTTACTTACTTACTTACTTACTTACTATATAATATGAGAATCTTTTTTTATAATTTTTGAAAATTGACGGCAGTTCAAGTCAAATTCAGGTTACTACAACCGGTCAAATAACACGATCCATTTCTGGAAAATTTTATTAAAATGGATCTGTCTGTTTGTAGATGTGTAACCACATATGAATTCATAGACTCAGAGACGCCAACTAAATTTTATTTATATAGGTAGACATGCAGTAAATATAGAAAAAAACGTCTAATTTATATTAATCATCTCAGCCAGACTGGGTCACATTGGACGAATAGATCTAAACTATCCACCTACGACCAAAACATGTCTGATCTAACTTAAGACACCACAACAACACTGCAGAAAAATTGCCGTCTGGTGTACTCAAACCTTGAGATATTTTTATCAATAAAATTTCACACATCCATCTTAAAAACCATCATAATCCTTACATTTTCTGTGTGAGTGTTTGCATTGGTTGACTGTGAAGCTATAGTTAGCATCGGTGGCAAAGCGTAGGCGAATTGAGTTGCTAAATTTGCAGGAATCGCATATGAAGCAGGCCGACTTCGCAGATGGCGCTGTTCATGTAAAAATAGAGATCGATTTATGCCAAATTGCTACATTGCGTGGAACGGGCACATTGCACCATTAGCCGAATCGATAAGTATTTGGAAACAGATGCTTGCAGTAATTGTTGTTGACTGATCACTAGATGGAATCATTACATCATTAATGACGTTATTACAAGGAAACAACTTGTCCTGTCGCATTTGTAAGAAGTTAGTTTAACGATACAATTAAAACCTTTAACGTCCGACTGGTATGTTATTATTATCATAACAACCCTGCTTTCAGGGTTGTTATATACCAAATAGCACCCTAGAGCGTGTTATGAGTTGTTGCCATGGTAGTGTTGTCAATAAATTGATATTGATACTGGGATAAAGCCTAAAAAAAAAAAAACAAGTAGAAGTTTTCATAGCCTACCTTCTCCGTAAATTGTATTAAAACTTTCTGATCCGTAATCAGTAGAATATTAAAAATTATAGTCGGACGTTAAACGTTGAACGCACCACGGGAGTTAAAAGGACAATAATGCCTTCGGTCAACGTACACATCTCGGGCCACAGGCCCTCGAAAAGTACACTGTTGACCTCAGGCGTTATTGTCCTTATAACACCCTTGATACGTTAATTACTATAACATTTTCCTGAATTCATAATAAGTTTTACTTTTGTCCTCTTACATTTTAGAAACACAAGCAAACAAAAAAATTCCAAAATAACATGCTAAGTTATGGGTATGGTTGCCGTCAAATAAGTATGGACTGGAGATTTCTACACTGTTGCCAATTCATGGGAAATGATGAAAATAGTAAGTTATGAAGAAGCGGCAACACCGCTGTGCAAGGGACAGGTTGCGGAGAAAGGAAAAAATTGAGCATCAGTCCATACTTCTTTGACGGCGACTATAGAAAACTCGGTTTCGCCTCGTATAATAAATAATATACACGATTAGTAAAAATAACTATTCTAAATGGGATATACCTACCAAATTATGTAATTCTTGATTTTCTATATTATTAAATTTAGAAATATCTTACCTATATTTAAATATTTCTTACGTTTAACTCTTGTGGTATATAGTGCGATTTCTTACCTGGAACAAAAATATATAATTTAGTACATGAAATATTATTAAATAATTATATAAAAATAATAATAATAATAATAATAATAATAATAATAATAATAGTAATAATGTAACGTTTTTATTTATTTGGGTGAAGTGTAAATATTAGACAATTATTATTAATTAAAATAAGTGTTTATTAAACTATAATGAAAATGACTATTACTAATATTAAGCAATTATTAAAAAAACTAATTAAGACTAATACTAGAATTAACTATATAACACTAACACTATTTATTTATTTAACAATTAACACGACTATTTATTTATACGATCTTACTAATTATTTATTTCGACTATTTATGTTACTGTTTATTTGTATCACGTTCAACTGTCCACCTACCGACCTCCACAGCGTCTATATACTTAACTGACTCAACAGCGTCTGTATATTCAACTGCTCGGACAGAAGTCACACTTTTCACCTCACTATCTGTCTATTTATGTAACAAACAGCTTCAGTATCACCGACAGTCCGTATGCCACAATTCTTCACCACCACTGCCCAGTATCCACTTCCACTTGCCGTTACTGTTCTCTTATACCTAGCTTACCAATACTCTTCATCACTATCGAGTATTCTCTTTCACAGCTATCCCGGTATACCAGTAACTTTCCGACTCGCCGTTACTGTCCTCGCATACTATAGCTCGTCAACACTACTGAGTATTTACAACCACAGCTATCCCAGTTAACCAGTAACTTCCCGAGTCCTCCACTCGACACTATACTGCATACGCTAGCCATAATACTGCTGTGCTTCACTAACACCCTATTTGAATGTCTCTCCATGTAACTAACTAACTCTCGAGCATAGCTGCATCCCTTTTATACAGCTACCATTATTTTCCAGAGAGCTGCAGAATATTCAACCGCATAATAACAATGAACAGAAAAGGTTCAGGCGACTGGAAGTAATTAAACACGTCGCAGCTTGTTTGTTTACGTAGCCCGGCTGCTAGCGCGATTGGGTCATCGCTATACTTAGACGCTTGTTCAGCGTAGCAGCGGGGCTCACACGTTACAATAATAATAAGAATAATAATAATTAAAATAATAATAATAATAATAATAATAATAATAATAATAAATACAATTTAGTTTTCGATTTCCCTAAAGCTTACATACATACTTATAATCTCTGTAGCTTAATGCACTATTGGAATTTTCAAATAAAAAATGCTAACTAGCGGCGAATATTAAAACTACAAACAATAGTACACATTTGACATTTACAAGAAACTACAACTATATGACTACAAAAACTCTATTACACATACTTGAATTATAAATAACTAATAAATGAGAAAATAATACGAAAACTAAAGAAACATAATGGGGACTTATAATTTTGACGTCACCAGCGGTGGATCGACGGTGGACCACCCTCCACACAATTTAGAAAAGGACATCAAATTTTTAGGAAGAGCGAGGTGATATACCATGACCGAGTCGATCAAATGCTCTCCCCTTCAACACTTCGCCTCGTTGATCCCAATATTTGTTTGTTATTTAGTCAGCAAAGTTTATGGTTATATAATTTTGTGTATTGTCTGTTATTAATCTCTTGTACTAAAGTGTAGTGATACTTGAAATTTGAAATATTACTAAAAAAAACCAAGTTCACAAATAAATAAAGAGTTTAACACAAGATGATGTACCGGGTGCAAGATTTGTGTTTAAAAACTTTGAAAACCATTCAGTCTTACAGTTGAAAAGATGGTTAGAATGTCGTGGTTTGAAGAAAAGTGAGAATAAATATGAATTAATTGAAAGGTATGCACTGAGTAGATCATAGATAGTTATATAAAAATGTGTTCAGTCTGACATGTTTACGTTTCCTTTCAAAGAATAGTTGTTGTGATCACGTGGTGGATCATATGATAAATGTCAAATTGTACAGCTAAATCTTGCTCACTACATAATTACTTGTTAAATACTTTTTTTAATCACTAGATGGCGTCCGAAAAATTTGAATTATATAAGTCCCTATTGACAGCAATGCTACGCTTGCAAATGCCAACAATAAGTGTACCTTTGTTTAATGTTTTGATACTTGAAAATCTCAATGGACCTTTTCAATTTAAAGAGATAGAAGATATGCGCAATCGGGATCTGCGCATAGTAAGAACAACTGAGATCTATGACGTTTGATTCTAAAACATTTAGACGTAAAATGTGAGAATATCTCGGATAACTTTAAAAAATCTTATCGAAATAAGTTACAAAAGCTTTTATTGAAGGTAAAATGTCTAACGATGCAAATTTTCACTGAGAATACAGGTATTTTAATGACGTTACGTTTGACAGCCCAACTGGCAGTTGTTCGCGCCATTTTCTTACTATTTGCAGCGATAGAAAAAGATAGCCGTTAAATTGGATAGGTCCATTGTCGACTATAGAACAAAAACAACCTTAAGACAAGAACAACTATTGTCAACTATTGTAAACTTAGTAAAATCTCAAAAGGTTTAAATCACAAAACATTAATAGTGCAGAATGTCAAGTTTCACAGAAAAGTATTGTCCGTATTACGATCACTGAAATTGGAAATTAGTTGTACAGGCATTAATCCAATATAGGTACCTATTATACTAGATAAGAGTACCATGTTTACCATCTTTTTACTTTAAGTGTGTATTTTTATCATCAAACATCTTTCAGTATATAAACCGCCATATCTTTTATCTTTTTATACGTAAACATTTTAATATGCATTTTAATGGAACATTATAGTGCAGCGAAAAATGCATCATGTTAAGCACAAAAGGCATAAAAACGGGAAATGAAAATTTTAAATGTTCTAGCTTTTGTGAACATGGCCATAACTGGTTATAACTATAAATTTCAATAGCTAGATATCGTTGTGGAAGTTATTCCTTTAGGTAATTTTTATTAATTGGCTATGCTAACAATATTTTTTAATTACTTTATTTGCATTCACGAACCCCAATAATTTAATAAATAAACAACGAAGATATATTTAAATACATGTTTTAATATTTATACAGGGTGTAAATGAAATAAGTGCATTAAATTTAACCAGTAATGTAACTCGACGAGAGCAACAATATTTCTTAATAACTTTTTTTTCTAAGTCTTTTAGATTTTGAGTTAAAATTCCTTAAAGATTTGCTGCATATTTCGGCGCGCGCCCATGGAGAACAAATGACAGCTGCCGTATTCAGTGGGATACAAACAGCTCAAAAATCGTCGGTTATCGGTTACACTTGCAGACGCAGTAATTAATAAACGAATCAACGGAAATAACATTTATTATTAATTAATTCGTAATAGTACAATTTTTAAAATAAAGAAATTTAAATTTTGGATAACAAAATTATAAAGTTGTGTATTAAACCAGACTTTTTAATCACCTGTGAATAGTGGAAGACAAGGAGGGGCGAGGTGAGGTAACGACAGGAAGAGCAAAAGCATAGTTATTAGGTTATGAGATGATTATTTATCGTCGATAAATCATAATAGTTTAAATACGTTATTCAAAAAATGTAAGTACAAACTTTTGTCCATCTAAAAGAGGTACTTGAGTACCAATAATTAGTCGTCCATTTATTGTTCCCGCTCAAATATGTTTTAATGAAAATTTTTACAGCATTTTCGTCTGTTGAGATGTGTATTGTGCATAATAAATACACCTTCCCAAGTAAATTCAGTCTCATTCATGAACATTATGAGCCATTCCCAAAATCGAAGTCTGTTATGTGCTGAAAACAGAACTTTTTGCACATGTTATGGATATAACTGTTGCTTTTTTTAAAATTGTCATATGTGACACTCCGTATTGTGATGTGATAAAGATGTACAAGATTAACAAATGTGCGAATATTAAGAACAGAATGATTTGGTGATGATTTGGAAACGCTCCGTGTAAATGCGTTGGCAGCGCGATGACACTGTCTTTATGTCAACCGTGATGTCAAGTAAAATGTAGTACAGATACGAGTAAAAAAATAAATAACCCATAGGTAAGTAATTACAATGTCTGTGTGTACTCGCATTTTGACAGAATTTTACCTTATAAACAAGTTTATTACTAATGTCAAAATTTAATTGCAACAATTGACAGGACTGTCAATTGCTAAAACAAAATTTTCATAGCTAGTGCTACTGCATTCAATTGTCACAAAAATATTTGGAACGACTCGTCAATTTACGGGGTGGTAAAAATGCTAAAAAAATATGCGATTTCGAGAAAAAGTTATTACAAAATATTGTTGCTCTCGCCGAGTTATATTACTGGTTAAATTTAATGCACTTATTTCATTTACACCCTGTATATCTTGTAAAGTTTGAACGAACTACTTGTAGTTAGTTAAAAATAACTATAAAAGTTACATGTACCTATTTCAATCAATTTTGTAATAGCATGTGGACGTAATATTATATGCAAAGTTGTGTAATATTGCGGGGACAGCGAATGTGTAACAGTAGAGTTTAATTAAATTATTTAATTACAGTTGGCTAAATGAACCTGATCCAAATGCGCACATGTCACATATCAGCTGACACCCACTCTATCATTTTTTCAAACAAACTTTTTTGTAATCATTATTCAAGAATTATAGGATCGTTGCATGGATCTTCAGATCCATACTTACAGCAATTTGTAATTTTACATGTAATCGTTCTTACGAATGCAGACAACTATAGAGAGCTGTAACTGTGTTTTGTATTAATTCAATAAAATAATCGATATGTAACAAATAATTATTTGGATACAATTTAACCTTACTTTATTTTATATCTGACAAAAGAAACCTTCTTATGCTCGGTTGCAGAAACGTTCAGTTTCCTTGTTCTTATGACATTGACCGCGTTCATCAGTACCTAGCGCATTAGCGGTCTAGTGGGATGTGATGTCACAATGTAGTGACAAATTAACACGTGTCATATGTAATTTTTAAACTGCATCGCAAAATATACTTTTGATACTAAATCAATGATAAATAAAAGTAGAATGAATCTAATCAATAAATCAGTCAGGTTTAGTATTCCTTAACTTTTCATTCAAATTGAAAGGTTGTTTCCTTGTTTCCGCTGAATTATATTTGGAAAAACATAGCTAGCAGTGTCTATCGCTTTTAATCAGCTGTTCTAGCCCATTTTTACCTCTCGCTAAGAGCGGTATTGAATTCATGCTAAAATCGCATATCCAGATTTTAGTGAATAAGCACGTTTTAAGGTCCCTAGAATTCGATTATAACATTTTTACGATGATGTCCGTGTGTGTGTGTGTGTGTGTGTGTGTGTGTGTGTGTGTGTGTGTGTGTGTGTGTGGGTGCGCGCTAGTGTGTGTGCGAGCGTTCGAGCGTGCGTGCGTGGGTGCGAGCGTGTGAGTACGCGTGTGTACGCGCGCGCGCGCGCGTGTGTGTGTGTGTGTGTTTGTCGGATCCACGATTTCTCAAATACTATAAGACTTAATACATTTTTAACTACGGATTCCTCAATCTAACAATAATGGGAAGAGTTGATTAAGTTTTGGTAACAATTGGACAACCGGAAGTAGTAGTTACAAGAAAAAAATCATCTAAATATTATTTATCGAAAATTTATGTAAACACTAATATTAAAGAACGTTTAATTCTTTATTCGATAAATATAAATTCATTATTATATCGTCTATAGATTTAGAGATAAAGAAATGCATATAAAATAATTTGATGTAATAAATCTCAGATCAAACTACTTCAAGGCAAGAAATTCAAATGCTTGTAATTGACACATAAATGTCACTGTCAAAAATATTTGTATGCCACTTTCAAAAATATTTGTACATCATTATGAAAAAAAAAGTCAACAACGCAAAAGAATATACGTAAAATAGAATATAAAAGGAATTTGCGAAAAAATGACGAATATAAAGAAAAAAAAATTCTGGCGAGAGGTTATGTGCTGGCCACATCAGCTTTTTATCTTCACTAAATTGCTAGATTAATGTCATTTATGAAGATTGACAGAATGAATATAAAGTTTTACGACTATAAAGTCAGAAGAGATGCATTAAATACGATTAGAACAATGCTTATTTTGTCGAGTGGTACACGAAGAATTAGAAAAAAAATCTTGGATTCAACAAAATCAAAAATTGAACTATGTATGTTCAAACAGACAGACTTATCGTATTAGAAAAATTATTACTTATAAATTATGTGCACATTATGTTGTAAATAGATTTCCAGTGCTCTGCACTAAAAGCCTTTGGAATATATTGAAAAATTAATGTTTGTGAAACTAATCTATTGCAATTAAAGAATCCTTATCAAAGTCCTTACTTTATAGTGACAGGACATGAAATTTCTTCTGCCTGTCATAAATGACAATTCTAGACCATTAAATAAAAATGGCAGACACGGCTGACTATATTTTCTCATGTATAAAGCAGCGGAAACAACCTCATATTTTTAAAGAAAGGTTGAAGATTTCCAAAAGTTATCGATTACGCTTATTTGGTGACAAGATTCACTCTAATTTTATTTATCATTGATTTAGTATGAGAAAAATGCTTATATTCTGCAATGCAGCAAAGTAATGACACCTGGTATGCTTAAAAATGACATAAGACAGATGTCAATTTGATACTACACTGTGACATTACATCCCGCTAAATGCGCTAGGTCCAGGGGGTCTATTCTAATTCATGTAGCGTGAGGCTAACTTAGCCCAATCCCGCTATCCGATTCCGACTCCATCTGTTGGCCAGTAGTGGAATTTTTATTAATTTAGCCACATGTGGCTATCCGTAGCGAGAGCTCCAGTGGTACCGCTACGAGCAAAGTGTCACGCTATAATTTGAATGTTTGTTTTGACAGTGACTGATAACTCTGAATGACAAGTTGACAAGCATTTCGGCTTTTATATCATAATAATATCATAATAATATTTATATCTATATATTGTAAGTATATATTTAAATTATAATAATTATTTATAATTCTAACAACCTTTGTTTAAAAATAATTTTAGATTATGGCATATATTTATAGGGCTTTATTAGCCGCAGATGTGCTTGAAGAAGAGGAAAGACGGGAAGAAATTCGATTGAATAGACGAACGATTAGGGATGCGCAAGATCCATTCAGTTTCATTGAAAGGGAATTTATTTTAAATTAAACTAACTAAAATTGCTAGAGTAGAATCTAAATCTATCGAAAATTTAAAAATGTAATATATAAATAAAACTATTACCTAAACTAAGTAATCTAACACACTATTACTAATAAAAAATTAAGATATATAACGAAACTACTAAATTAATCCTACAACAAACCTAAATAAATTGCCACACCAAGAACTAACACAAATTAAACACAAATAGGTACTATAAGAACAAAGCCACGATCATCCACAGTCAAACTAGAGTGAAAGCTATCAGCACGTTTGACATCTGTCATTATAGCGGATAGCACATGTGGCTATCCGACTTGAATCCATCTATTGGCTAGTAGTGGAACTTATATAGCGGATAGCACATGTGGCTATGAATTAGAATAGACCCCCTGATGAATGCGGCCATGTACATCATTGCTGTCAAAAAATCGCGTTGCATTTGTTTGTTTTGATGATCCGTTTTTAAACAAAGCGTTGATGAACGTTTCTGCAACCGGGCAAGTGTCTTTCGACGCCATATTGGATTTACTTTGTTAATGAGAGGTCGTTTTGCAATTATTATTCTTTCATTACATTATTTATATTATAAACATTTACATGCATACAAGAATTTACTATGTATTAATAATCGTATATTGGCTTTTAACGGCTTTAGGTTTTGAAAGAGAAGCCTTCAATTAGAGCAATAAAAGGTTACCAGCATGCCAGCATTGTGTTAATATACAATAATAAATATAATTTAATTACATGCAATAATTTGCTGACTTTGATAATTTATCGGACTACAAACAAGGATATTCATATCAAGTGATTGTTTACTATTAATAATGACAGACAATAAAGTGCTTTATTGATGGATCAAAATAAATAAAAAACTATTTAACAACCAATCAACCACCGAAATAAATATGGCAGAAACTGAAGATATTGTGCTTAGATCATATTCGATTAGATTAGATTTATTCTTGCCAAATTGGTTTAGAATCTACATCTTTACCTCCCGCTACCCTTGGTAAGGGAGGTATAGGGATCGTGCTAAAAATCGCATATCGAGATTTTGGTAAATGACCACGTTTTAAGGTCCTTAGAATCCAATTTTAACATTTTCACGATGATGTCTGTGTGTATGTGTGTACACTGCAAAGTTTTGGGGTAGACACAGGGAAGATGAATCTCCAATTGGGTTGCTGAATCTTCCTTAAAGTTGATTTAGGGTAGAAAGGTCGAAACATGGCAAGAAAAAGGTAGGAAATTTTGGTAGGGCAGATTCAAGTCGCTTACAGGCATCTGTGTTGCACTACTGTAGGTATATTAGGTAGGTGCTACTACCTTTGTAACATGTATAGACCTTTAGGGTTGATTCTACGTTCAATTTGAGATACAGTTCCTACCAAAAAATATGAACTTGACATTAATTAGCATGTAACAATGTCTGCGTACAAAGCAGATTGGCACATCCAGCAATGGGTAATATGCCGTGATGATATATTTATTTATTCATTTTTACAATGTCATATATGTGAAATTACAAAGGAATAATAGGAAATCGACGGCAAAAATAATATAAAATGTTCAGTTTTACTGAATTTTGCAAACTTATTGAACTTACATTGTTAATACAAATTAAATTTGTTAATTAATCTTATTATATTTTTATAATTCCGTACATACATCGTTTTCTACGTTACTTACTAGAAAGTGATTTGTAACAAACTATTGAATATACATAGCATATTACAAGATAGATAAATATATGTGTGAAATGTAAAACATAACAGATTACAATTTATTTATCGCATTATTTACCCGTGTTCATAAAATTATATGAAAAACTAAAATATTCAATGAAACATAACTGACGATATCAATTATTTGTAAGATTTCGGAAATGAAAAGTGATTGAATAAGTTTTCGCATTTCTTAGAAATTGTTTGTTAGTCCAGCTAGCAACTGAAGGCCCTACAGGTTTTTCCGATGGCCAGCGTAGCGGTACCGCATTTCTAGGGATTGGAAGGAGAACAGAGGGATACATTCCTATAATTTATAATTTTGAATTTAATTTCTATCAAATTCTCCTCATTTCATAAATATTAAAAGTTACCGTTGACGTGACAAATGTGATGACGTTTTTCTTCTTAAATTTTCCATGGAATACTTAGATTCTTATTTTTTAATGTATCAAAATTCAACTGTATTCCTTGACAGCCTTGATATATCTGGCAGTAAAAATGAAAATAACTCATCGGGAGTGGATAAATTATTATATGCAGCACTAGATTTAGGTACATTTGACCACTCTCGAACTTATTTGCTAGCCCTCGCTATCGCTTGGACGCAAAATCGTCCTCGATTAGTAAATGGTACTTACATCTCTTGTAGCATAAATAACTATTATTTAAAGAGAAATCTTTCAACTACAACCAACGTTGCGGATCCTACTGATCCATCTTCAACGTCTGCAAACAATTTTATACATGAAAATGGTAAAATTTTGCAAACATAATACATAATTGCTCATGAAGTTACATGTTGAAGTTATTACAAAAGAAACATTAGGTTTGTTCCTACAGTTAGCCCGGACTGTCATATGTATGTCAGACGCATGCGCATTTTAAAAATATCATTCCAACCGACTATTGTACAATCCATCGGACTGTTGATATGTTTGTTCCTACAGACTTCGGACGCATACATGAACGCATCCGCGGACTGTCAGATTAGTGATGCACGACGAGACGAGAGTACTCTCGTATCTCGTCTCGTCTCGCTGCATTATGCGAGACGAGAACGAGAGCGAGATTGCAATTTAAAATTCGAGGCGAGATCGATATAACTGCGAGAAGCGAGAAATCTCGCGAGAGTCTCGCAATAAAAAGTATTTGTAACTTTATAGCTTTGATTCATAAATTCAATGAAAAATGCACCGTACAGGGAGTGGAGTCAACGGTAATTCGTGCATAGAACACGTTAATGTGAAAATTATATGAATTGACTATATTTGTTTTGAGGCTATCTAAAGTCGAATGATGTCGGTCGCAGAGCGAGGAAATGCAAAATAAAGACTAAATCGGTTTTGCATCTAATAGGACTAGTTTTTCTCCAACATTTCAGCCCCTAATTCATCCCAGTTCAAACTATGGTTAATAAAATTCTTGTCGTCCCTGAAAAGTAAAGGATCTTATATTAAGCGTCGATAGGAGCCAACACGGATTGAAGCGGAGTGATTGGTTGCCAGCGGGTTCCCAGTGTAGCGCTTTGTTATGAGTAAATCTTACTTAAATAGTGGCATATAGTTAATGATAAAGTGTAGAAAATTTTAGATACAAAAAAGAATTTTTTTAATGTTTAATTAGTTTTACTGATGACAGAATGTATAAACAGATGTTCGTATTTAAATAATTTGGTGACTAGAATTTAGTGTTTCGTCTCTTTATTGTAATTATACGACTGTAAATATACGGAAGACAGAACGATTGGTGCCAACTTGTCGTTTGTAGTTCAAGTGATACGTAAATACCGAGGTAAATACGTAGTGCGTAAGCGCTTATTTTTACAGCGAGACTCTCGCGCGAGAACGAGACGAGCTCCAAAAAAATGTGCGAGAACGAGAGCGAGATCGAGATTGCAGATCCGAAAGCGAGACGAGATCGATATTTTATATTTCTCGTCTCGTCTTGCCTCGCGTGCATCACTATGTCAGATCCATCCACTGGTCTATGCTATCTACTATTTGTCAGTACGTGCGCGCAGCGAGGAAAATAGCGAAGATGGTTGTTTATCTGCTTTCATAAGTGAACACAATGAATGATTTGGAATTTTAATCTGATCCAGAATCATTGTTATCTGATTCAGAAATGGATTTGATATTTGGCCAACCTCGAATAAAAAAACCGTAATTATTTAGGTATATAATATGATAAATAATTAACATTATTTATTTCTCAAAAATTTATTGACCGATATTGTTTCTGCAGAGGAACAGTAATTAATTATGATGATGATAAGTCCGTTGTCCGTTCCAACCATACGAAGTTTCTTACACATGCCTGAATGAGTACATGAACAAGACATGCGCACAAAAGGGTTCATGAATGCGAACATGAACGCATCCAAAAAGTAGTGTAGGAACAATCCTATTATTTATTACGAATGAGAATGAACACAATGTTGTCAAAAAAGATAAAAATTCTAAAAAATATGTGCGTACATATCATATATTTTTAAATTTGTCACAGTAATTATTTTGCGTAAGATTATTTTTATTAAATTTTATTATGTTTTGTCTCTAATTAGCTATTTAGGTACGTAACCGATGCTGTTGGATAAGAGCTACATTTATATATATATGATACTGGTATTCACGTATTTTATTTCAGTTTATTTCTAGATTTCAGTGTGAGAACATCGATATTATAGTGATTCAGGTGAGAGAGTTAATCTAGCATGTGTATGATTGTGAGTGTGCACGTGAGCAGTACGGTGTACTGTAGTGGCCGCATCGTGTGAACCCGAAGGTCGCCAACGGTAGCAGCAGGGAAGGCTGTAGTGACCCGCATCTGTGGTCGCCAACGGCAGCAGCAGTTAGAGCTGTAGTGATCTGATCCAGTTGGTTAAGAGGAATGTCTCCGGATCACCACCGAAACGGCAGTGGTTCCGTAGTGGCCGCTCGAGTGAACCCGAGGGTTGCCAGCGTAGAAGCAGGGAAGGCTGTAGTGACCCGCATCTGGTGTCGCCAACGGCAGCAACAGTTAGGGCTGTAGTGATCTGATCCAGTTGGTTAAGAGGAATGTCTCCGGATCACCACCGAAGCGGCAGTGGTTCCGTAGTGGCCGCTCGTGTGAACCCGAGGGTCGCCAGCGTAGCAGCAGGGAAGGCTGTAGTGACCCGCATCTGTGGTCGCCAGCGTAGCAGCAGTTAGGGCTGTAGTGATCTGATCCAGTTGGTTAAAGAGGATTGTCTCCGGATCACCACCGAAGCGGCAGAGGTTCCGTAGTAACTAGCGGTACTGCCCGTAGTTGCCAACATGTGTGTACGGTGTGTGAATGTCTGAACCTTTAGTAAATGATTGCCTCCTCACTGAGTATTTCTTATGTGTTTATTCCGCGTGACCGGGTTCGGCCAGGCGACGGTCATCTAGATTTGTTATTATTTTTGTATTAATACTGTATATACTGGTTTGGGTGATAAATGTGTTTTAATATTCTTATTTTCAGCGCTAACATTTAATCGTCATTTATATCAAATTATTGAAATAGTATAGAACCAGTTTTATTTGGAACTCTTTCATATAGTGCCCTAATCCTAAATGTTGAATGAAAGAATTATTTGAAGTAAAATGCATTGAATTGGTAGAATGTAGGTGATTATACTCCTCATTTGTGAATGTAATCGATGTCTGTGATGAAGGAAGCGCTGGCAGTAGCAAGAGCGGAAATTCATCCCGTTTTTACCCTTGCGGGGGCATGAGCCACATTACCGTGCCATCAGCAGGCAACCGCAGCGCGGAAATTTAATATCTTCTTCACATTACCAACCTCTAGCCATTCTAACTTACGGTTATGCATGCATGTTCGCACTTCCTGGCCCGCGCTCGCCCGCCCTCCATGAAAAATGAATAAATTGTTTATATTCTCGGCTACTAATGGCAACGCAGGAGTGCCAACGCAAATGTTTCATGACGAGGGTAGACGGAATACTCAAAACAAGCCAACATCAACATCTGATGGGAACTTACACGTTATAAATGAGAATTGTAACGATGTTTTTACGGAAATTAATTTAAGTGAGACTCGTCTTGGTCGATTCGGCAGATATTCCGTCGTTTCTTATAAAATAAGGATATTAACCTAAAACAAACTTATATATTTTCATCTCTTGTTAAACTGTTTTTTAACTTAACACTTAACCAGGGCCGTAACTAGCGTGGGGCGAGCGGGGCACTTGCCCCGGGCGCAGCTTGCAGGGCGCAAAAATAAGTTCTTCATTTGATAATTCTCAGAAAAATTCTTAAATAAAAGCCAGGCACATTCTTGGATTTCTTATTGCATACTTTGCGAATTTATAATGTATTTCTGTGCACTGTGTCTTTTAAAGTTCGCGCGTAAGACACCCCCAGTGCGTGGCAGTCCAGTGAGTGAATGTATTGGCAAAAGAATACAGAGATTGAGTCCTATAGGACTAAAGATCGGGCTTGCTTTTGTTTTTGTGAGTAGAGACTTTTCCATCGCTTGCTTAGATGAAAAAATTAGAAGTTTGTATTGTTTTATGATGATTCATTTTACCTTGCAGAACCCGTATCTCAGTTTTCTCATACTTCTCAGACAAGTGTCTTTAAAGATAGATCTACCAATCACATTTGCCCATTTGACAAGCAAATCTGGGATAGACACTCGGCAATCTTCTGTAATAAGTGCCCATAGATCACGGTCATCTCTTATCGTAACGTTTGTCTCAATATACCCGGTATTCTTAAACTGAAAAATTATGTTTCTCGTCGTTCCTGACGAATACTTAAGTTTTTTACAATTTTTAACCAGAAAGCCCAGTTTATGCGCAATAATAATAGAATTTCGCATATTAAAGAATAAAGATTTTCCGCGAATCTACTTTTTTAAAAATTGTACTGCTTTGACATGTCAACAATAAGTTTTAATTGGTTTCTTAATTCAAAATCAATAAGAAAAAAATACGCATCTTTGTTTTGATCAAGATATAAACATTTAATTCTGCGTTGATATGCGCAAGACATAATATTGTCTTTATTTTGTTTTTTTATAATTATTGTAATTGAAATATATATTAAATATTGTTAATTAATTACTAAAACTATACAGTCCATTCGCTGAGACGAGAGAATATGGAACTAATTCTTGGACAGACAAAAATCGTTATACTGGTCAAAAAAGGATAATTTTAGAGCCGAAATTACCTTTTCATGTAATTACATTTTTTAATAATAATTTCCTAAAAATAAAGGGAGGGGGGCGCAATTTTATATTCCGACCCAGGCGCAAGAATAGCTAGTTACGGCCCTGCACTTAACTGCTCTCAGATAAAACAAAAAAATAACATCGATATTATAGCACATATTGTAAAAATTACCCATGTCAATTTTTCGATGCGACATTTTTTTTACAACTGACAGCTAAATTAACAGACAGTTTAACCAGTCATGAAAATACCGAGACTTCGTATTTAATACTAATACGTATTTGTAAACCAAGAAATGATGATATATGCATAATATTAGGTAAATTTTTCATTTTTTTTTTTTTTTTATTATGACCCCATTGGGTCTATATTTCATGTTGGTCTTGCGTACAAGCAAGTCGTGTGGTGTCCACATCACGTTTTTGCTTTAGAAATACATGAAGGAATCCCAGAACTATCCTGCAGTTGTAGAACAAAAATATTCGGGACGAAATTGAAGCATTTGAATCAGGCATGTTAAGAGTTGTCATGAAAAATGTCGTGGAACAAAAAAATGTTACAGTTATCAAAACCAAATTAGAACTGTGTAACCAGAAAACAATAGCATTTTCTTCATGGCTTGTTTGATCGATTTGATGCACTTGGTCTACATGTTACGGAAATTATCATTGTTCCCTTCTTAAAGCATTTGATAGCTAGTTAAATGTGTATTTTTTCATATTCAAACGCTAATAATAAAATTACTTTATCCAAATATATTCAGTTTCGCTCATACTACAACTCTTATTATACTACTTCCACTAAAAGTTATAAATATATAATAGAAGATATCAATAAAAATATTATGAGTAGAAAACATCATGTGCACAATACAAAGTACATTATCACTTTCATTATTTACCTACTTTGAGTATGAAGAAATTCAAATTAAAACCGATTTCATACTAGACACAATAACATAGTTCGCCTTTATATTATATAAGTTTTCTCAGAAAATTAAATGAACATTTAAAGGTCAAGTGCATTTTCTATTAATAAATGGCATCATAATACTTGACTCTTCTTATCTTTCAAAATATTTATATAAACGTCCAAGTACACTGTCAGTAATTGAAACCATATGGCCCCTTTAAAAGAAGTAAAAACAAGTATATGTATAAGTGGTATTCCTAATATTATATTTTCACAAATCAGAATGGAACCCACCATCTTAATTGTTATACGTGAAGCAGTATTGACTTTTTTTTCGTCCCGCAACCTTTGGTAAGGGAGGTATAGGGATCGCGCTAAAAATCGCATATCGAGATTTTGGTAAATGAGCACGTCCCTAGAATCCAATTTTAACATTTTCACGATGATGTCTGTGTGTATGTGTGGATCCTCCACTCTAACTCAAATCATTCAGAAAATTTTGAAACCTTGTATTTCGAACTTTTTCTGTAATGGAAAGAGCCCATTAGATTTTGGTGAAAATCGGATAACCGGAAATGGCACTTTACTAGAAGCTTAAAATAGTTTTTCTTCGAAAAATACCTTTAAATGTTATTTTTTCGAGATTAATGTTATTATAAAAATTAAAGATTATAAAAATTTCTATAGGTTTGCGTTAATACTTTTTCTATATATTTTATGGATAAATTTATAAAAATATCTATAATTTAAATTCCACAGCCCACGCTATAAACAAACAAAACGCAGTTATTCAAATGTATGTAACTGACAGATAAATGTCACTATCAAAGAACTAATCATTTCAAAATAATGTTAATAACGTTTTAAAAAGAAAAAAGTAAACAGAACAATAAAAAAGGAATTCAATACAATTTCCAGCATAAGTAAATATGTAGGTATGTTTTTAGATTAATAAAAATTAACGATTCACAAATATATTTAAGCTAATCCTCATTTTTGGATTATTGAATTCTTTTCTATCCCGGTATTTAATATTTAATCTTCATTTTATTATAGCTCCGGCGGGTCAATGGTTAGAGCAACGCTTCATGTTGTGAGTGCTCTCAGGGCTCTGGGTTCGAATCCCACTAAAGCATGGATGTGTGTGAATGTTAACCCTCTCTGTAATTGGGATTTAATCCTGTTGAGCGGTTTAAAAAAAAAGGTAGTTACTTGGATTAGATTAGACTATATTTTAAGAAATAAACTGTCAATATTTGCTAATCCAAAAATAAGGATTAACTTAATCTTTTTTGTGACTCGGGCTGTAAATGGCGGGAGGTATTATGTTGGCGACACCAGATTTTTACAATCATTTTCACGATTTATAGAAACGATATTAAATTAAAGAAAACTGATGAATTCTTTCAAGTGTATATTTTTATATAAAAAGTAATATCAAATGTTTCTACTCGTAATCGTAGCTTGTAGCCAAGGTACACAATGTATTGACACAGAAAGCAAGAAAGAAAAGAGGTTAGTTCTTTGCCCTTGTACACTCCGCTCCAAGACTTACACCCACCCTCGAAATTCTTAAGCTGTAGGATTGATTCAAGACATACGTATACATACAGTTCAAACTACATTTGAGTAACAGAATACGTTTTATCTTTACATATACGTAAATCTAATAATGCTCTTTGATTCTGAAATATCAGTAAGTATACGAGCATTTTAGAAGAAAATGTTGTGTATACATATTCAAATATAAATATAAAGAAGTGTAGAAATACGAGTTTTGACCTATATTTGTATTTTTAAAGAATTGGTATCCACTTTATACCACAAAAACAAATGATTGATTATAAAATAACAGGAACAATTATTCCATTAAACAGTAAACGTGATTCAGTTAAATCAGGAAACAAATTACGAATAGATTAATTAACGTAAAAAACAATTGTATAAAATTCACAATTTTCCAAGAATGATGCATGTTTGTTTAATCGTAGACAAACACAAATAGAATTTTATTTTGGAAATATCACTATGTCACTTATCCACGTTCATTATTATTATTAAATTTATAAATAGATTAAAAACAATGGTTGTTTTAACTGAAAACCGCAAATAATTTTTTTTATTGCTATACATACAGCTTTTTGCCGCTTATGTGTGTGTGTAACAAAAATTTCGCCTGCGATAACTCAACTACAATTTCAAAAATAATAATTCTATCGTATTCTTCTTCGTTACATCCATATGAAGAACAGATTAGATTTTGGTTACAATTGGTCAACCCGAAGTACCCTCATTTGAAGATTTTAAGATGTTAAATATCATTTTTTCACATTTAATGTTATTATAAATATTAAAGAATATTTTATTCTCTATACGATTTGACTGCATTTTATACTTCATATTGTAACGTTTTTATTTATTTGGGTGAAGTGTAAATATTAGACAATTATTATTAATTAATTAAAATAAACGATTACTAATATTAAAAAATTATTAAATACTATTTTAAGACTATGAATATAATTAACTAAACACTAACATTATTTATTTTTGTATAAATTTATTTAAAAGGACTATTTATTTACACGATATTACTGATTATTTATTTCCACTATTTGTCACTTCTCATTCAACTATCCGACCTACCGACCTTCACAGCGTCTTTATACTCAATTAACAACAGCGTATGTATATTCAACTGCTCGGACAGAATTCACACCTTTCACCTCACTAACTCTCTATTTATGTAAATGTACTTCTGACGGACTAACACTCTATGTGAATAAATGAATCTAGTTGCTCTTAACTCCTTCTGGAATATTCTTGTGATGTCTCGAACTATATAACAATACGCGGGTAATTACGCTTATCTTCCCCTGTTTACCTAACCGCCCGCCTCACGTCGCCCGCCTATCGCTCGCTGCCCTGTTATTGAACGCCTACCTAGGCTCTTCCTCCTAATAAAATGCTTCTATACATAGGCGTCGGCTCGCACGCGCCAGTCGGGGGCTCGCAGATCAAATGTAGGTACTCTCGCGTTACTATATTAAATGGATATAGAGTTAAAAAATTATAAAGAAATTAAATATCATAAAATAACCATCTATATGGAATCAGCTACTATATTAAGAAAATTCTGATTAAAAGATGTCAATGTCAAGTGCAATTGACATAGTATGTTTGTGTTATAATTTTACTGGAAATATAGGATCTTTTGCTAGAAAATTACTATATGGAATAAAACTGTCGGAAGGTAATAGAAATAGAATCTTTTGCAAGGGACCATAAGCGCAGACTACGTGGGGGCTTCGGGGCTCGACCACTCACTTATGCTGGAAACTGTATTGAATTCTTTTTTTATTGTTCTATTTACTTTTTTCTTTTTAAAACGTTACTAATATTATTTTGAAATGATTATTTCTTTGACAGTGACATTTATAAGTCAGTTACATACATTTGAATAACTGTGTTTTATTTGTTTAAAGCGTAGGCTCTAGGATTTAAATTATTGATAATTTTATAAATTTATGCATAAAATATATAGAAAAAGTATTAATGCAAATCTGTAGAAAATTTAATAATATTTAATTTTTATAATAACATTAATCTCGAAAAAATAACATTTAAAGATATTTTTCGAAGAAAAACTATTTTGAGCTTCTAGTAAAGTGCCATTTCCAGTTATCCGATTTTCACCAAAATCTAATGGGCTCTTTCCAATACAGAAAAAGTTCGAAATAGAAGATTTCAAAATTTTCTGAATGATAGTATTTGAGTTAGAGTGGAGGATCCACACACACATTCACACAGACATCATTGTGAAAATGTTAAAATTGGATTGTAGGGACCTTAAAACGTGCTTCTTTACCAAAATCTCGATATGAGATTTTTAGCACGATCCCTATACCTCCCTTACCAAAGGTAGCGGGAGGTAAAAATGTAACTTTTTCGCTTGCAAATTTTTTTTTTCAGAAAAAATGTCAAAATCACTATAAATGTTGCTTTTCGCGCCGTAATTTTTGTTAAATTTAGTATTTTTAATGGTTTTGCAACTATACATATCTAACCATCAAAATAAAATTCTTGAGGGTTTTTTTCAATCATCCTGTGTATCAGTGATATTTTTTGTAAATATTGAATTTTATGCAATATATTGTAAAAATAAAATACGCTTCATATAATATGTACATATATAAAAAAATAATATTTTCCTCTAAAAACATGTACGTACCCATTTGTTTACAGTACATATTTTAATTAATATATTTATGTTGTAGACTTCAATATATCACAAATATATTTCGTGGAATTGCACAAATAATATGCCATTGCGAGAGAATATATCCGTATTGTGTACCTACTCATATATTGAAGTGTATTATAACATAAATTCGTTGTTTCTATTTCCATTCTATATGCGAGTCATATGAATACATAATGCAACAATAAAAGTAAATAAATTCAAATTGAAAGACCCGTGCGAACCCCTACGAGAAAAAAATCCATTCCGCATGCATCAGATAGCCGCGCGACGTTGGTAACGTAACGTAACACAACACCCGCAGAAATATTCGCAGCCTACTTTGACCTAATTTCAGAATATAAACATGATAACACGCCATTTTATTACACAGTCCACGAAACGTAAAATTTGTTATTGCTATGCCAGGCCAGGAGTTCCAATACTATTCCACGTTCGCATACTGTTAACACAGGTATAAATGCTATTTTAAAATTATTTTGTAAATTCTGTTTTCACACGAAACAGAGATGGTACAAACGGAATGAAGTTATTAATTCATAAGAAATATATATGAACATGTTATAATTTTTGTGCTAGTTTTAAATTAATTATGGCAACATAGGTACGGTTTCAACTTTTGTAAAAAAATTGTGTTTGTGATTCAAATTAAATTATGAAGTGTTGTATGTTTTAATTACTTTTTTTCAGTTCGTCAGTTATAAACAACACAATAAATTCATTGGCGTGTACAAAGTAGTCGGTTAAAAAAGGAAATCAGAATAAAAATGTATATTAAATGCCATTTTTTACATTTTAATGCACAGTAACACTGTTAGGAGTCATTTTAAACAATAAACCGTAACTATGAACAAATAATTAAATACAAATTTACTACTATACGAGGTGCTACCCAAAAGTTACCGAACTTATTTTTTAAAAAAAGCTATATTTGTTAAAACTTCAAACCAACATATTATCTCCTTCAAAATAATCCCCACCTACAGTTATACACTTGTCCCATCTTTTTTCCACTGTTCAAAATACTTTATGTAGTCATTTTTTTCAATAGCATTTAGGACCTCCTGCGATATAGTTTGAATCTCCTCAAAAGTTGTGCACCGCGAATTTGTGCCAAGGGGTATCACAGTAACGGGTAACATACGTGGACGTTTTGAGGCGTTTAAGGGAAAATGTGAGAGGAAAACTTCCTGAACTTTGGGCAAGCAAAAATTGGCATTTCCACCACGACAATGCACCGGCCCACACATTTTTGACATCCACGCAAAGAAATGTTCTTCCCCATCCCTCTTACTCACCAGACCTTGCTCCTTGCGCCTTTTTCGTCTTCCCAAAAATGAAAACCAAGCTAAAAGGCCAGAGATTTGAGGCTGTTGAGGAGATTCAAACTATATCGCAGGAGGTCCTAAATGCTGTTGAAAAAAATGACTACAAAAAGTGTTTTGAACAGTGGAAAAAAGATGGGACAAGTGTATAACTGTAGGTGGGGATTATTTTGAAGGGGTTAATTTGTTGGTTTGAAGTTTTAATAAATACAGCTTTTTTTAAAAAAATAAGTTCTGTAACTTTTGGGTAGCATCTCGCATATTTGATATGACGTGACGAATAATATCATCAACTGAGAGATAAATAAGCAGTTATTTATATGCCATGTGGAAGTCAAAGCTTAGGTAGATAGACCGGTAATCCGGCAAAGTAAAGGCTCTGGTTCAAATCCCGGTAGCTGACATGATCTTTTCACAAGTTATTTCGTTTATAATTATTATTATTTGCTCTGGTTCAAATCGAGGTAGCTGCAATAATCTTTTTACAATTTATTTCGTTTATAATTATTATTATTATTATTATTATTATTATTATTATTATTATTATTATTATTTATTTTGTAGATTGTGTACATTTACATTTGGCGTTGCTAGGTGCTCAGATGAGCGTCTTTAACGTTTTTTTTTAAATTTATTTATTTAGGTGAAGTGTAAATATTAGACAATTATTATTAATTAAAATAAAGGTTTATTAAACTATAATTAAATATTAAAAGGTATTAAATAATAACGATCTAATCTAATTAAAACTAACTATAATTAATTAGATAACACTAACACTATTTATTTAAACAAATAACACGACTATTTATTTATTTATTTAACTAATTAACTGTCCGACCTCCACAGCGTCTATATACAATATGTTAAAATTTTGATTTGACGATATATCTTTACCTATTAATTTTAAAAATAAAATTGTGTTATATATCATGGCACTCTGCCTTAATTCGTGTATTTTTTTTGCTTCTAACTCATACATAAGGAACAATTGAACAACAAACTTGGTACTATGCACTTTTTCATTCTAAACATTTTTCCTCATTGCACTTCTATTTCTAAAATTAATATTGTTTTCAATTAGGTTTTGTATTTCTCTATCAAACTCCTCTCAATTTTTACCTCCTGCTACCCTTGGTAAGGGAGGTATTGGGACCGTGCTAAAAATCGCATATCGAGATTTTGGTAAATGAGCACGTTTTAAGGTCCCTAGAATCCAATTTTCACGATGATGTCTGTGTGTGTATGTGGATTCTCCACTCTAACTCAAATACTATCATTCAGAAAATTTTGAAACTTTGTATTTCGAACTTTTTCTGTACCTAATGGAAAAAGCCCATTAGATTTTGGTGTAAATCAGATAACCGGAAATGGTACTTTACTAGAAGCTCAAAATAGTTTTTCTTCGAAAACTACCTTTAAATGTCATTTTTTCGAGATTAATGTTATTATAAAAATTAAAGATTTTAAAATTTTCTACGGATTTTCATTAATACTTTTTCTATATATTTAATGGATAAATTAATAAAATTATTTATAATTTAAATCCCGGAGTCTACGCTTTAAACAAACAAAACTCCTTGGTTGCGCAGTTATTCAAATGTATGTAACTGACAAATAAATGTCACTGTCAAAGAATTAATCATTTCAAGTTAATAATAGTAACGTTTTAAAAAGAAAAAAGTAAATAGAACAATAGGAAAGAAAATCAATACAGTTTCCAGCATATGTAAATATGTAAGTATGTATTTAGATTAATAAAAATTAATTATTCGCAAAAAAGTTTAAGCTAATTCTTATTTTTGGATTAGTGAATTCTATTATTCCCTGTATTTAAAATTTAATCTTCTTTTTATTATCAAAAAAGGTAGTTACTTGGATTAGATTAGACTATATTTTAAGAAATAAACTGTCAAACTTAGTGTAATGTTCGTTAATCCAAAAATAAGGATTAGCTTAATCTTTTTGTGACTCGGGCGGTATGGCGACAGGTATTGTGTTGGCCACACCAGATTTTTGAATGAATCGATTTAGGGCCGGTAGTATAAACGTCCAGTGTCCAGTTAAATTTAGTTCCATGGTAAATTTAATATGATGAATAAATTGGAATCAATTTTGATGTTCTTCTGATAATAATAATTTCTGTGAAAAATTCATGTTGAATTTGTTCATTTTATCAAATTTAACCGACCCTTACAAAATGCGGATATTTTATTTTTTGTCTAATATATGTATGTATGTAATATTTAGTCACTTGCACATGTTGCATAACCCATCGTTTAAAAAATAAAATATAGTTATACTATTTTTTACTAATGTGTTGGTCAATAGTGTAAAACATACAATAAAAACATTAGTTAATTGCAATAAATATTATCTAAGTACTCGTATAAGTAATAATTATGTAAAATATATGAATAAATTTGAAAATCTAATGATGTAAATATAAAATTACTATTTATTTTTTATTTTCACTATGAATATTTTTCCGACAAAAAATGCATCTGCAATTTTCGATATATTACAGTAAATCCAATATAGTATTTGTTACAAATAGTGAAGAAAATACGTAGTACTTATAGGTCAGGGTCGTCAGGGTACATTTAATTGTTCAACTATCTCCATTCGAACATGCTACACATCGGTTTTTAATCGCGTTAACTCCAGTAGCCCTAATTAAATTCTTCAAGCTAACCTAACAATTTTCTTCGTCCTTCAAGTTCCCTGACGGAATGTTATCAACAGAATGTTTCATACTTATTACTAAACTTGCAATGAAAAATTCCTTTATGAACTTGACACAATACAGACAATTATAAGTATCTTCATGGATTAGAAACAATTGCAAAGGTAGTGAAAGTTTTGAAGAAATTAAATATACAAAATCATCACGCTGTATGACCTTTACCTGATAAATTATTATATTATTAATTTATTTCAAGCTAAGGCAACACCTAGGAAAATATGTAATTAAAGAGAGCTACTTACTTTATAAGTTCAGGTTGAAATATTGCTATGGTTCAAGACGCGTTATTAATACCATAATCAGAGCAGAAAATTTTATGTACTTTATAAGATTTTACAACTTACATATTTTTTTCTGGAATTTAACCTCTAAGTATAGGCATGTTAACACTTATTTCAACACTTGGGTAACGATCACAGTTTATTTTAGTATTAATTATTATTTTATTTTATTATCTGTATGAATATGGAATGTAAGTATTTCTTTTCTTGGTGCAATTTTCTTTATGTTTATTTTTATATTTTATAATGTGGAATAACCTACTTTTAATAATTATAACTTCTACGAGGGTCATGCTAGAATTATTGAGAATAAGTCATATGGTTCATATTTTTAGAAAATTATTTTCAATATGTTTTAATTCACTTTATTATTTTTCCCTTCCACTTTTTACCTCTCGCTAAGAGAGGTATTGAATTCATGCTAAAAATCGCATATCCAGATTTTAGTGAATAAGAACGTTTTAAGGTCCCTAGAATCAGATTATAACATTTTTACGATGATGTCCGTATGTGTGTGTGGATGTTGGATCCACGATTTCTCAAATACTATAAGACTTAAGACATTTTTAACTACGGATTCCTCAATCTAACAATAATGGGAAGAGTTGATTAAGTTTTGGTAACAATTGGACAACCGGAAGTAATAGTTACAAGAAAAAAATCATCTAAATATTATTTATCGAAAATTTATGTAAATACTTATATTAAAGAACGTTAAATTCTTTATTCGATAAATATAAATTCATTATTATATCTTCTATAAATTTAGAGATAAAGAAATGCATATAAAATAATTTGATGTAAAAAATATCAGATCAAACTACTTCAACGCAAGAAATTCAAATGTTTGTAATAAAAACACATAAATGTCACTGTCACAAATATTTGTATGCCACTGTCAAAAATATTTGTACATCATTATGAAGATTACGAAAATAAAAAAAGTCAACAACGCAAAAGAATATACGTAAAAAATAATATAAAAGTAATTTGCAAAAAAAATGACAAATATAAAGAAAAAGAAAAGGAAAGTAGAAAAAGAAAATTTCGTTGTACATAATTTACATTAAAATATCCCATAGATTTTGCAAATATATGTGAGAATTATTTTGTAGTGAGACATGAATATATCTATTTGTAATTAAAAATGTTTTTCGTTTTATGCGTACAACCAGGTAAAAAATCTGGCGAAAGGTTATGTGTTGGCCACATCAGATTTTTAAAAACATGTAACCAATCTATTTTTTGAATAAAAAATTCATGGATTACATTATTGCAGAATCAATCTTTTCTTCTGTGTCATCGAAGCCCAAAAAAATAGTTAAAAGTCTCATAATGCCAAATCAGGTGAGCATGGAGCAAGGCAGACGTTCTATTACTTATATAAAATTGACTATTTCACTCATAAATTTACAGTGTGATCAAAAATAACTGAGTCAGTTGGCCATAAAAAAAATTACTTGAAATTGGCAAGACTAATAGTATAGGTACATTATTTCCTGTTGTTGACAGTGACAATTTAAATTCGAATACATTTAGAATTTTTTTATTAAAATGGTCGTTGTTTTCCTTAACCACCTAAAATATTTCAATCACTCAAAATCATATTTGTATTTATTGTAAAAATAACATGTCATATAGTATTTCCGCCTTTATCTGGTGCGTAAACTGAGGAATAAAAATATCCCCAGAATTGAATTGCCAACCGAATCAGTTATTTTTGATCACTCTGTATAAACCAATTCAAATTCATGATTCTACCTAGTTACCAAGTTTCATTCGATAAAACACCGTCACAAAAAAAAATTCGCACCCTTTAAGCTAATAAGATGCTATATTTTTACAAGTACGTGAGTTTTGATAAACGAAATTTTTTTAACGTTTTAAGAGTACTTAGAAAAATGTTGTTTACATATCTGTCAAAGTATGTACATTTTCAGTGTTATAAGTTTTTATTAAAAAGAGTCGATTCGGACAGGAATCTGTTTAAAACCTTTAAGAAGCAATCTTAAATATAACACCTAAAAACACAATAAAAATTAGATTTTTGTCAAGAAAAAAAATTGTTACCTGATTTTTAGTTTTTAAAACGGTCATACGAATACGATTTGCGATTGATTTACTCGAGCCTGTTGCTAATTTATCTCGTGACATTGATCAAAAATTACTCGTTTGAGAACTCGTGACTTTTTGTCAATGCCACTCAATAAATTGCTAGGCAACCGGCTCTCGTAACAATATGAAAAATTTTCCAGCAAAAATTTACCACTTATGATATTATACATATGAAAAAAACGTTGTCTGGTTAATTTTGTATTTTCAGTCACAACGATAAAAATTGCTAATTAAGTTCTAATTAACTTTTGCAACTTAATTTCAAATGACAGATAAATAACTATTTAAAATTACAGTGCAAAATTTAAAAAAATGACACACCCATAATATTGATACATAATACCTTTATATCTACAATAAATTAAAAATAAATATGCCGATTTTGAAGGATTAAGTCTGTCAATCTATACATTTGAAATACTAGAAACTATTCCAAGCGAAATATGACCGAAGTAATTGTATTTTTCAGGTACCTACCAATTTTACAGACAAAACAGTGTGAACAATTGAACATAGCACTGACGATTTACTAACATTGGATTGCTGTAATTGGTCCATTTGAGTGTAAAATAAAGTGTAATTCAATTTTGCAACGAAGTAGTAATTTGGAAATAGATTTTTTCACAAGGAAATACAATGCCAACTGTTAAATTTGTAATATTAGTAATTTGCATACGTTCTAAATTAAATTTAACAATATACTTCAACTAATATTTGGTAAGAAAAATATAATCTACTTTCACTTCAGATATTAAAATATTAATTAAATTAATACATAATTTTTAATTGAATCCTGTGATGAACAATCCTAGCCAACAATGAGTGCACGTGAGGTGACGCCTGGTAAACGCCCGCACGGTACAAATATGTCACCATCCTTACAGATATCTGTATAGAGAGCAGATTGGCACACCCAGCAATGGATAATATATAATATGCCGTGATAATATAATTATATTTATTTATTTTTTTAATAATACTCTGAATTCAACATTAAACATTCCTAGAATGTGTCAATGACTACGTTTATCACGACGTTTCAAGCCGCTTGAATTTAGTAAATCCCTTTTTAAATAGGGGATTACAGATCAATCGAATTAAGAAAAATGAGTAAAAAATAATGACAGTAGATGCTTAATAATGAATATAAATAAAGAAATAAATAAATATATTTGAAATACTTCAGAAATAAGGGGGTTTTTGTTTTAGCAGCTCGTCACTCATATGAAATCCATATATATTATTTTGATTTGCGACTCAAAGACCACCTATAAATATATAACGAATACCGCGTTAGGGGGTGGAGTCTACTACCAATGGAAGTAGACAAATTTAAATAGCGGACACGTGGCTGCCAGTCCAGTACTGCAATTCTCAAACAGTTTTTATATGAATATAAATTTCTTGCATTAAACTTAATAATTTTGATACACTTGCAATTATAAAGCATGTAGACTTGTACAGTTACAATATTAATTTGTTTTATATAAATATTTAAAAATAGCATACATTTCAAGAACATTTTAGATCCACGAAAAAACAGTTTTATATAAAAAACTTACATTCGGGACGTCACATCTATATTTTCAAACTTCGGGGCACCATAACTCGCTTATTAATAGGAATTTTTTCACCGGATTTTCACCAATAGTCTTAGTTTTATTTATACTTTCTGATGAAATTATAAAAAAATGGTGGCATCCCCTATTCGAAATAAATATTTGAAATAAATAATGAAGCTTCAAATAATATAACTACCCATATGCACTTCCTCAGTATGTACAGAGTGATCAAAAATGATTAAAAGTCACGTGACTTATATTCAAAATAATGTCAAAATTATATTCCATAATTCATCAAAACATTTGATTAATATCATTACCGTACGTTGATTCATTTGATATTTGTTTCGGATACCTTCGTGTAAAATTTTTAATCTCATTTCATTATGGCTTTCAGATTTCTTCTTGACACATATTTTCGTTCGGGTGAACATAAAGAAGAGGTTTCTTGGGATTATTCTTGTGACAGCTTGCAAAATTCGAAAGGTACGTCCATGGAAATAATAATGCTGTCATACTAAGTAAGCGGCAAATGTCAAAAATATATAGAGCGGCACAATTAAGCTATTTTGGATCACTATGTACACTATTATTCAAGAAAGAAGACTATTCAAGGTCATTTATTCGAAGAAAGAATACACATCACTTTATAGCAGTAGCTTAGTAACATTTTGTATTAGAAAGAGAAAGATTATTTGACCTACGTCTGTTTAATTTATGTGGTGTGACAGATATACGTAAATAGTGGCATTACTTTCTAATACACTATAAATAATAATGACATATGTCGTACAATTACAGATACTTAATTATCTACTACACTGCCCTCTGTGCTAATATTTACCCAGTGGCGTTGACGTTTAAATCAATTTATTATTCCTTGGTTTATAAGTTAAGTCTATGTTTTTGTATTTTGCAAAAACATAAGTGAAGAACATAAATCTTTCAGAAAGGCATTATTTAGAAAGAAACATAATTTTCAAATGAATTATTCTTATTTTTTCAGTTAAAATGTGTCCATAAATATATCAGGTTGTACGCTTATGCATACAAAATGCAATGAAGTTATCTGCAAGTAATATTATATCAGACGGCTCACAAATGACCTTGAATAGTCATCTTTCGTGAATAATAGTTTAGTAGTGTTACTTAACCACATAGACCGTTAGTATGAACAAATGATTAAGGGTGATTATCGATCATTTGACTAGCATTGTTTTATCTCTGTCATTCGTTTATGGATCCTTTTAGAGGAAAATGCTTCAAATAATAGTTATAGAAAAATTAATTGCTCGCATCTTTTATTTGAAGAATTTTTCTCTAAAATAATCTCTAATCGATTGACACAGATAAAACAATAAACAATGCTAGTCAAATGCTCGCTAATCACCCTTAATCGCCGTTCATACTAGCGGCCATATTGTTTCATGGTTGTTTACAGTTTACCTCATTTTATAAAAGTCACGAAATAAAACTTAGTAAAATTACCCAAAAACGAAATGGTAGTTAAACTTCGCAGGCGTAAACCTTTTTTTTGGGCCCTCTGTACGTGTATAACTATTAATGCCGTAACAGCCTCTCTCTTTAGTCTTGTAGTCGTTTATAAAAACCATGAACATATATTGCTGTTTTTCTCATTAATGTATCCTGTCCTCGTATATTCTCTCATTTTATTATTTTTTGATAAGCTTCTTTAATTAGAGAATAATTCTATTCACTATAATCAGACGTTCATGAGATAGACGGAGAGAAGTCCTATTAAGAATTAACCGGAAGACAGATTATGATCAAACTTAGTCAATTTGAAACACAGGTAATATTTAATGTATTCAAATATCTCAAAGAACTTAGCTATGTATATTACAAAGTGACACAAATATTTTAATTCAATAAAAGTTTTGTACTTGTTAATATGCAACGATTTAGCGCATTAAATATTTATCTAAAAGTTTTGTTTTATTTTGCAGATTATCTTTATAGAAAGATGATTGATTTTGATTTGATTAATAGATATTTAAACATGGCGAAACAAATCACATGACTTTGCACTTTGACAAAGCTCTCTGAAGAACTCAGATTATACTGCTTCTAACCAGTACGGCAACGGATTAATACTGGACATCTTCAATAGTTCATTTCTGCAGCAAGATAAGTATACACATATACAGGCTGTTTAACACTTTCGGGTACAAACTTTAAGTGCATATATTCCTAAATTAGTAAAACGGCTTAATCAACATGGGTCTGATCTTCAAATGTTTCCGAGATATAAGGCAGTGAAAAATGAGATTTATTGGGTTTACCTCTGCTATCTCGGAAAACTATAAGATTTACGATCTCGATTAAATGAGACTTTTTGTTTGACTTTGACAGACCATAGATATGCTTTTGTTTTTCAAAAAAATAAAATCAAATAACTATACTAAGTAAAATATGATGACATTGACCAAATATTAATTTTCAAAAAACTTAATTATTAGAAATTGGGGGAAAACATATATTTTATTATATTTTTATAGTTCATTTAATGTCAGACAAAATATTGTTCGATCAATCTCTTTGCCAGTTTTTCTTCGGTTCTAATACAAAATGGCGTCCTTCTCGGAACTAGTTGAAGTTCAGACCTTTGTTGATTAAGCTTTTTTACTCATTTTGGTCAGTTCTATATAGCCTTAAAGTTTGTACCCGAAGTTGTGAAACATCCGGTATATATTATGCTTATACAGGGTGTTTCAAAAATACTGTAATTTTTTTTAGGGAGATATAGTACTGACCAAAATGAGTAAAAAAAAGCTTAATCAACATGGGTCCGATCTTCCATAGTTTCCGAGATTTGAGGCAGTGAAAAATGTGGGTTTACGTCTGCTATCTCGAAAACTATAAGAATTACGACTTTGATTAAATAACATTTTTTGTTTACCTTTCAGAAGTCATCTTAGATGTGCTTTTGCTTTAAAAAAATCAAATAGTTGTACTATGTTAAATGTTGTGGCGACCTTGGCCAATATTTAATTTTTAAATACATTCGTAACTATTAGAAATTGAGAAAAACGTTTCATATAAAATTTTATTGTTTTTTTTATAATCTATTTACTGACATAGACAAAATTTTGTTCGACTATCTTTGTCGGTTTTTTGATTTTTCGCTTTTCTCGGAAACACTTGAAGATCAGTCCTATGTTGATTAAGCTCTTTTACTTATTTTAGTCAGTACTATATGCCCTTAAATTTTTTTTACTGTATTTTTGAAACATCCTGTATATAATACCACACGTGTGTTCAGGTATTATCGAATATATTGTGTTGCCACGTAACGTATTATTTTGGAATATCACAACTCCGAAGGAGGAGTGGTATTCTAAAATAATACGTTGAGTGTATCAACACAATATATCCTGATAATACTGAACACACAAGTGGTATTCGTTGAATTATACAATGAATAAATTTGACTTAAAAAAAAGATATATTTTTTGACGTTTGTTGATAAATAAAACAACATATTTCCTGGTGGTTACTGTGGCGATATTGCATTTGGGACCTAGCGAATATACAAAAACGGTTATATGGTATGACTAGCGAATGAAAGTTGACGTTTAGATTATTTAATAGATGTGGTTTCTTTTGAAAATATTTCCCTATATTTGATTTGAAAGGAAACTGACCCTTATGTATTCCGTTATAGAAGATTAGAATTGTACTCAATAGGAGGCATTTGAAATTACCTTAGCAACAGGATCCAGAGATGTATTTAAAAAATTTAATACCGCAAATCCTAGTTCGCTCGTCTCAGGTGTAAGCACCTTCGAGTCGGAATTACTTTTAGAGGAAATTAAAAATAATCCTATTTCATAGAATTGCCAAACTAAATAGTTTAAAGATCCAAATATTTTGTTATAATCAACATAAACGAAAAATGTTTAAAATATTTTAAACGCACCTCTGTTTTAATATTCAGTTACCCTAGCCGACCATCTATTTTCAGCCAGACATAGTAATGTATTTCTGTGCTTTCCTAGTCCTGTATTTAAATGGGTTCATGCAAAAATTTCATACCTGAATATTTCGCACAATACTATTCTTCTCTAGGGTTTCAAAAGAAACCACATCTATAATATAATTTAAACGTCAACTATAATTCGCTAATCATACCATACCACGTCGTCAAGGGTATATTCGTTTATCAATACAGGGTATCTAAATAAAATTCTCAAATGCCATTGGCTGAATGAATTAAGAATTGTATAATAATAATACAATTGTAACATTATCTATAGTTTAAACTAAAAAGTTGGAGGCGAACTTATATGCCATTTTTTGTACATTGCATGTGAGCTAATGAGGTATGAAATAAAAAAAATTGAATTCATTTTTATTTAATTTAGCGTATGTGACGTAGGAGGAACTGATGATAATTAAGAAATATATATATATATATACAGGACGGTGACTTGGACGACGCAGCATATGGGTTTCAAAGGTAAAATCTTAATGTACAGTTATTTGCCCCCCCCCCCCTAATTATTTTAGAGCAAAATTGTATTTAGATTTTTTCTACAGAAAAAAATACTGCATCCGAATATGCCATTGTTTATAATTTTTCAATATCCGGAACCGTAAAAATAATCGAAAACAATAATAACATTTTTGAAAAAATCATTGGTGCCATGCAACAAAAATTTTAACAAAAGCGCACTTTCACAGATTCTTGACGTGTAAACTTATTTTCAAAACGAGGAAAATAAAAACACCTTTATTGTAGTTGATGACAACAATGGAATTGTTGATTACAACAATGTAATTTGACGAGAACTAAATTTAAGATTTCTTTAAGTGACTATAAATACGACCCTTAACTTATTTAAATTAAAAAACATCAAAAGTATTGGGAAAAAGGATTTTTATTTTACTATCACAAACATATGAATTAATAATATAAAAAAACATATCACAAACCACCATTTACCATTAAACAATGCCCCAATCTGTTGTAAAATTCTTGTCTGACATTTGATAATTGTTTATGTGACATTTGTTTAAATTTTTATTCAATGGCATCAATGATTTTTGCAAAAATGTTATTATTGTTTTCGACTATTTTTACGGTTCTGGAAATTGAAAAATTATAAACATGATCATATTCGGATGCAGTATTTTTTTCTGTAGCAAAAACTTAGATATAATTTTGCTCTAAAATAATTAGGGGAGCAAACAACTGCACTTTAAGATTTCACAATTGAAACCCCTATGCTGAGTCTTCCAAGTCACCATCCTGTATATAATGTGTCAAGTGTCAAAATAGAAACACAATAAACACTGACACAAATATTGGAATATAGAAATATAACACTGACACAAAAAAATGAAATTTAAATCTCAAAATCTGCCCTTTGCCTGGCAGGTATCCCGGAAGTGGTTGTTAAATGATTGTCCGCAAACTTCCTGTGAAACTACAAGAACTATCTCCATCCTTGTCTGTCACACGCAAGGCTAGGGAATGTCCACGCCACAATCTCGTGAGAATGGCTTTACAACCTCGTTTGACTTTTCAAACTGTGGGGTTTCTCTCCCCAGAATATTGAGGTGACAATACGCCCTAAATCATAGCGGACGTCTTGGGGTGACGATATTGACAAACAGGTATAGAAGTTGAATGTAACACAAAGATTTACAAGCCGAAAAAATGTGGGGAATTTTAAGATGAATGGGAAAGTCAAGAGGAATATTTATGTGTATTATCACACTATTAACCATAATAGCAAACTACGGGAGTGAAATTTAAATATTAATTAAATTAGTTAAATTAATATATTATTATTAAAATGTACAATCCTCATCTATAAGAGTTTTCGTTCCTCATAGTCTTGAGTTTGTTGCTTATTTACAAATATAAGTACTGTGCGACAAAATATACGAAAGTGGATCAGAAAGATCATGGAATGAAGGGGTCTTTGGAGGGTTGGCATTGTTATTTTTTGTTTAAATGTCATTTATTGAGAGGTTATATACCATATATTGACCTATTACGTAATTAGTTTTCGAGTAATGGCCCAAAAATAATTCAGTGTTTAAAAAACTGTAAAGGTGCATTCACAAATGAAAATTAGATTTATGGTTTTTGTTTAGGTTTAAGTAAAGGTACATTCACAAATGAAAATTAGGTTTAGATTTATGGTTTATACTTAATGACTTTGGCCGCATATTATGTAATGACTCCATTCACACTTCAGAATTTATTGTCTCTAAATCCAAATCATAAAGCCAAACATTGCAAGGTCCAAACTTTAGGTTTATGATTTAGTTAAACGTCACAAACTTCACCAATGAGCATGAGTCTGAAACGATATAGATATATACACCCATCTTTATTTAGTATTCACTTGGTGGAATCAGCTTTTTGAACAAACGTGAGAACATAGAACTGTCAAAATTTAATTGCTGAAATAGAACCAATAATGCCAAGCGAATGACAGTTTTAGTTTCTTGTTTTTGAAGCATTTACATAGATGTCAGTATTATCAAAACTAAATTAGAGTTAACTTAAACTTGTATTTATAAATGACTTACTTAAATCTAAACAAAAACCATAAACCTAATTTTCATTTGTGAATGCACCTTAAGTTATTCATAAATGTAAGTTTAAGTTACATGAAAATTAGTTTTGATATGTATAGACATCTATGTAAATGCTTCAAAAACAAGATTAAAATATCGGTAGAGCAGTACTCAACTAGACACCTGTACGCCGTGGAACTGTCATGTGCTTGGCATTATTGGCTATATTTCAGCTATTAAGTTATGACAGTCTCCATGTTCTTCTCGCATTTGTTTAAAAAGCCGTATCCACCAAGTGGATACTAAATAGATGGGTGCATATAATTATATCATTTCAGACTCGTTCTCATTGGTAAAGATTGTGACGTCAAACTAAATCATAAACTTAAAGTTTGGACCTTGCAAGGTTTTGCTTTATGATTTGGATTTAGAGACCCTAAATTAATTAAAAGTGTGAATGGAGTCATTACATAATACGCGGCCAAAGTCTTTAAATCTAAAGTATAAACCATAAATCTAAACCTAATTTTCATTTGTGAATGCACCTCAGGTATGGACAAAATTTTGTGTCTTACTGGGATTACGTTCCTCACACCACATGGCAAGAAAAATCCTCTCGGTTCGGGTTCAGGTTCATCAAAAATTCGGATTAATTCGAGTTTTCTGTTCAGGTTCGGGTTCAGTTTCAATTCCCTGGTCACTTCAAAAGCGACAACATGTCGAATATACGAGCCCAAACTCATATTATTTGGGCCGGTTTACATTTTCAACAAATTATAAAATCTACACAAATAGTTACAAAATTCTTTCGGCTACTTTAAATATAGACTTAAAATTAAAAAAAAAACTGTGAACCGAATGACTGTGTTAATAGCTCGACTGGTATTTTAAGGGTCATATTCTAGTCCAGATTTAGCTTCTACCGAGACCTTTACTTTTGGCACAATAAAAAACAATTTCGTAAAAATTCATTCCCTACAGTAAAATCTACCTTGCAAGACATATATGACAATACTCACAGAAAATGTGCAGGACTTAGGGATGCAATGCCTAATAGAATTGAAGCTGGTATTACAAATAAAGGCGATGTAATCCAATATTAAATGGCGGAATACTTGAACATAGAGGTAGAAAACGATCTATGAAACGCATTTTAGAAACCGCCAATAGGGTCCTGCACCATAACAAAAAATAATAAAATGTACACTGTATACTTAAAGTATTACCCAATAAATTGCGATTAAAATGAAAAAACAATTTTTTAATAATTAGTTTGCGGTATATTTGAGATTGTTGTCAGTGTCACTGTGACGTCAAATTTCTGCCACCTTTCTCTCGCTGCCTACTACAGAGCTTGTGCGAGAGAAAGATACATATATTATAGCAATAGGTGTCGGCGTGACGTCATGTTCGCATGTTGACATTTTAAGGGGGCCTCAAAATTGAATTGCGCTTGTGGCCTCTCAGGTGCTAAATCCGACACTGAGTTCTTCCCTTTCATTTTAACCCTCTCATACTGGGATTCATAACTCTGCCAATTATTATGGGAAATGGAACAGAGCTGGTTATTAGTAGGTAAGCTTAATCTCCATGTAGCAAACATATCTTACATAGATACAAACATCTGTACCTACATAAAGAGAACTGTTTGGCATACAATTAACGATATACTCCAGGCATCCCCAATAAATTCCGCTGATTAACAATCACATTTCACATCAAGTTGAATCTTCCATGTAATCGTATATGCTGTATCCGTACCCCCAGTCTCATCTACATCTACTTCCGCGTATGTTCGTCATTGCATGTGAGCTACTTCATTATGTATCTGCCTCTGCCTCCGTGTCACGCATCAAGTAACAATTGAACTGCTCCACGCCAGAGAAGAGTTCTTTCCTAGAGCAGAGAATTCCTATCTCGTCGTGACTGAGTGTGAGTGTGAGTACCATTGTACGAATGGAACGTACGATCAAATGTTGCATCATACCCAGAGTAGGACTCCGGAGATTTCAGAGGAGATAGTGGATCAATTGCCAAGGTGAAGATGAAGAAATATAAAGTTAATAGTTTGGTTTGTTTACTGTAACGATGGGGGCATTTACCATAAACGAATTTTGTGTTTGTAATAGTAAAATTCATTAGTTCACATCAAAAATAATGTAAGAAAATATGTACTTAAATATATTTCTTAATATATTTTATTAATTTCCGTAAACTGTTATTTTTACCCTCTCCAGAATGTTCTGGAAAACTGTGACGTCACAATCACAGACATTAAACAGATCATACTGTATATATTTCATGTCATAAAAGTTTCTAGTTTTACAGAAATAATTTCCAATGACGCCACAATTTTGCGACCTTGAGTAGTCTGTCCCTTGTGTGTGTACAAAATTATGACGTCACAACATCAGACACGGAATGTCTATAAAGAAAATCATAAATGAAAAGTATAATAGTATTAAATATTTTTGATGAATATATGCATAATATTAGGTAAATTTTTCGTTTATATATAAAAATACAGGGTGGTTTTGAACTTAATGTCATAAATTTAAGAGTAAGTAGCATGACATAATGTAGATTACGAAACAGTAAGAATTTAAGAAAAAAATCGAAAAAAGAAGTTTCTTAAGGAAACTTTTTTTTTACTTATGTTTTAATATTTTATTAAAAATATGGTTATTAAAAATACTTTCAAAATTAGTTGTTGAAGATATTATTCTTAATAACGAAATTAAATAGCATTTTTAACGAGTATAATTGTGTAATAGATAAAATATAGCCTTAAATAATCGAATTTTTAAAAAATTCTTTCTTTCGTAATCTACACATGTCATACTACTTACCCTTAAATTTATGACATTAAGTTCAAAACCACCCTGTATATTACATTGGGCAGTTAATCAACGCTCATTTATTGAAATAAAGCATAGGCACTAATCTGTTTTCATTTCGTCTGTAAAATAAGATTAATCGATTACTAAAGACGTAAATTAAAAAAAATTAGACAATAAAATATTCAAAATTTTGCTCTCTAACGGTACATTCACAAATGAAAATTAGGTTTAGATTTATGGTTTATACTTTAGATTTAATAACTTTGGCTGCATATTATGTAATGACTCCATTCACACTTTACAATATAGGGTCTCTAAATCCAAATCATAAAGCTAAACATTGTAAGGTCCAACCTTTAGGTTTATGATTTAGTTTGACGTCACAAACTTCACCAATGAGAACGAGTCTGAAATGATATAGACATATAAACCCATCTTTATTTATTATCCACTTGGAGGATTCCTACAACTTTTTACATCCTGTTATTCACCAATAGCAGTATAGTAGACAATTCTTCCATTTTATCTCTTTTTTAAAAACATTGACAGCTTCATTGGCAGAATTGACTGTACTATAATAATCCATACTTACAACATGCCCAATAATACCTATATAAAGAGCGACCATCTATTAGAAGTTTTTTATTTGATTTTTTATCTCAGTACATTTGTTTATTACGTATGCTTGAAAAAAAAGTTAATAATTCTGGATAATTTTGTATATGTGAATTGTAAAAAAAAAGAAGTCTTTGTCTTTATTTTTAATTGAAGTTCATGTCATTTTTAATACCATTCTTTAATTAAACTTGATATGTGAGTATGTCATATTTATTAATCCAGCTCATTACTTCAATGTCATATTAATTACCTATTTTCTTCCCAGCGATAACTCGGAGCCTTAATCAGAACAACGCCTCGTTAATCCGATCAGCAAAGTGATTCCTGCTATCTAAATGAGAGAATCACTTGGTTTCAAGTTCTCTGCTACCTAAATGAGGGAATACCTTGATTTTTCATATTCTCTTATTCTGCTACGGAATCGCGTGAGGAATAATTTGGTGTATGAAGAATGTATGGTTAGGAAGAATGTTGTTAAGAGAGTAGGAATGAGCCAGTTGAGATGGTTTGGTCATGTGAAGAGAATGAAGAGTGAACGGCTTGTAAAGCGTATATGTCTTGGTGAAATTGAGGGTGTTCGATTGCGTGGCCGCCCAGTGTGTAAGTGGATGGATGTGATTGATAAGGTACTAAAAGAGAGAAAGTTTCCGAGTGGGAAGAGAAGAAGAGCGTGTATGAATGCGATTATGAATGTGTCCGAGGCGAAAGAAGTGTGCTTAGACAGGAATGTGTGGCGAAGGATGATTGTTTCGTAACTATTATTGTGGTCCGGTTGCGGTATTTCGCTACCGAAAATCGGTCACTCTAATATGTTAAGAGTGAGGAATATATGTTGTACCTATGATGTCAGGTTAGTAAGAATGTTGTTGAAAGAGAGACTAATTATTTTTTGGATGATATTTTTTTAATTCTTTCGGGTTTGTGCTAACCCACTAAGTGGGAAATGCGTGATTTTATGTATGTATGTATGTATGTATGTATGCAACGTAAATGAGGGAATCCCTTGATACCGCAAATTCTAGTTCATTCATCTCAGGTGTACGCAACCCTCGAGTCGGAATTACTGTTAGAGGAAATTAAAAATAATCCTATTTCGTAGAATTGCCAAACTAAATAGTTTAAAGATCAAAATATTTGGTTATAATCAACATAAACGAAAAATGTTTAAAATATTTTAAACGCAGCCCTGTTTGGATATTCAGTTACCCTAGTCAGACATAATTCAGATATAGTAATATATTTCTATGCTTTCCTAGTCCAGTATTTATGTGGGTTCATGCAAAAATTCCATACCTGAATCTTTCGTACAATTCTATTCTTCACTAGGGTTTCAAAAGAAACCACATACATAAAATAATTTAAACGTCAACGACTACGTTTACACGTATGAGAAAAATTTGCTTTGACTTGACTTTCAAAGGGCGACTTATGAAAAGTCAATTTAATGGTGCGTTTACACATAAGGTCAAATATACTTCACTTTACGTTTGTTACTTGTCCTTCACTCAACTTTGACTTTGACAGCAAAGTAAAGTTTGGTTATAATACGTGTGATGTAAGTTACCTATTGAACTATTATCATATAATCATAAAAATAATAAATTATTTATAGAAAAAATGGATAGTAAACTACAGATACTAAATTTAAGCGCGATATTTTTAAATAATATAACTAAGCAGCAACAATATTGGATGCGAAGTAGATTAAAAAATAATCGCATAAAATATTTTAAAATTCGAGAATATTTTAAATTCATAGGTATATAAAACACAAAATTGTGTAATTAAATATCTAGGAATTTGTGGATGAAAACTAGATGTCACTGTTAGTAAAGTAAAGTATGTTTCGTTCGTTGGTTCACACGACTTTTTAAAAGTCACTTATATGAGTCAAGTCTATTTTATTTTGGACTTGACTTTAGGAAGAAAAGTAATAGGCGAGAGTGTTTACACAACAGCAAAAGTCGCCTTTTGTAAGTCAAAGTCAAGTCAAAGTACTTTTTTGCTGTACGTGTAAACATAGTCAACTTTCATTCGCTAGTCATACCATACATGTATGCTCGCCAATTGACAAACATTACTCGCCAATCGGCAAATACCGATTGTCTGGCTCCGGGTTTAGGCTATACATTAAGAGAACAGCCCTCGTATAAATATAAATAAATAAGTTTAAATTTGAAAAAGAAAGTGAACATCAAACGGCTTAACAAAAAATAATCCAACTTGTAACAACCCATATTTTCATTCCTGCAATCTTTCCTATCCTGCACTCCTCTATACACTGCTGCATCTTCCAGAATCCCTCCGATGCATGGAATCCCTGCGTCAGGCACCAGCACCAACCACCGTCCACGGAACGTACTCGAGAATCGTGGAACGCGAACATGGTTCGTTCACTTTCTTTGACCGCAGCATCTGACCAATGGCAGCGCAGCCGCAGCGCCGGACAATGCAGCAGGAAGCACAGGGTCGGAGTCTGGCCGATTCACAGCACAGCTCACAAAGTTCAAGGCGAAATGCGAAATCGAAATGATGATGGTGATTGCAGAGCAGGAATTAAAATGAGTGAAGGCAACAAGGTTGTTATGAAGGGTAATTCTGCATCTGAATCAATAAGCAAAATTAATATTTCATGCTTTGAAACGGCAGAAATAAGATATGAAAATGGAGAAAATCACCTCAAAAATAGCATTAGCCATGGAATTAAAATAAATAAATCGATCGATTCTGTTCACATGGGGACAGTAACGGCGAGTGGAAGTGAATACTCGACATTGGTGTTGAAGAGTTGTGGCATATAGACAGTTGGTGATACTGAATCGGAAGTCACCCAATTAGCAGTGGCGTCGTTAGGCTATTTTGGGGATGGCGCGCGCCCCCCTTGTTTGAATTTGCGCCCCCCCCCCCTGTTTTATGTAATAATTAAAATATATATTTTTATCACAAAATTTGTTACGTTATTGTTTAGAGGTTTTGTACTTTCTTTTTCAAAGCTATAATTGCACTACTACGCAAGAGATGTCGCCATTTCTCTAACTCTAAACTGCTTGTTTCTTATTCGTGATTGAACAAGTGTACCAGCCGTATACACAATATGTAAACCATGACTGATATTCGCATTTTTTTAAAAACTTACAAAAACAGGAATGAAAATGATAATAACGAAGGTCCACATTTATATATTTTAGTAAAAATTGCTATTATTATACCAATAACTTCATGCTCTTGTGAACGTTCCTTTAGCGTTTTAAAAAAATTAAAAAATTATATTAGAGCCACAATTTCACAACAAAGACTAAGCTCAATGGCATTTATATCTATTGAAAGTAATGAAGCAAATCTGCTGAGTGTAGATGACATTATAGACGAATTTGTTAAGATAACAAAAAGCAGAAATGAGTTAATATTACCTAGTAATACATAAAATTGGTATTATCTACCTATGTAAGTTCTTTTATGTTTGTTATTAATATAAACTTCTGCATGTATTTAATAAGGTTTTTTAATTTATCTGAAATGTGCCCATTTGCGCCCCCCCCCTGTTTCAAAATCCTAACGACGCCCCTGCCAATTAGTAGAGTTGAAGAGAGTTCAAAAAGAGAATTGAAAGGAATGCATTCTGTCTGGGCAGTATACAGACGCTGTGAAAGTCAGTTGAGTATACAGACGCTGTGGAAGTCAGTTGAGTATGCAAACGCTGTGGAGAACGGACAGTTGAATATGATAAATAAATAGTGACATAAATAGCGTGAAAATAAATAGTGTTAATTGTATAAATAAATAATCTTAGTGTTTAAGTAATTAATTACATTCCTAGTCTTAAATTAGTATTTAATAAATCTTTAACAATAGTAATTGTCATTATTATTATCTTTTAACAGTTATTTATCGTTTCAATAAACGTCTATAATAATTAATAATAATTTCTTTAAGTGTGTCAGCTCCTGCATGGTGAAACTTATTATTCATTTTAATTATTGAAAATACTTGGTTTTTAGTTACACAATTATTTAATTCGATAACTAGTTTCGCTACATTAGTATCATCAGATCTTCCTTATCGTATAACTATAAATATATATGTCTAAATTGTAAATTAAATTGCGAAAAATGTAATGCTGTGTACATAGATTAATCAGAAAGAAATTTCAATATAAGGCTACATGAACACAAAAAATCATATTTAAACAAAAAGTCTGACTCAACATTTTCCAATCATTTAATAGAAGAAAATCATACCTGCAATTTTAATCCCGAAATATTACATATAGAAATTAAAGGACCAAGATTAGATTTTTTAGAAGCTATAGAAATTGGTAAAGCAATAAAGAATAACGAAAATATTCTAAATGAACAGACAAGCCTTAATAATTCACCATTATTGTAAATTAAATTGCGAAAAATGTAATGCTGTGTACATAGATTAATCAGAAAGAAATTTCAATATAAGGCTACATGAACACAAAAAATCATATTTAAACAAAAAGTCTGACTCAACATTTTCCAATCATTTAATAGAAGAAAATCATACCAGCAATTTTAATCCCGAAATATTACATATAGAAATTAAAGGACCAAGATTAGATTTTTTAGAAGCTATAGAAATTGGTAAAGCAATAAAGAATAACGAAAATATTCTAAATGAACAGACAAGCCTTAATAATTCACCATTATTGAATTAAATAATTGTGAAACTAAAAACCAAGTATTTTATATAATAATATCTAAAAATTCAATGATATTTTATCACGTTAATTTTCATATAAGAGAAGAAAAGAAATAAGTATTTAAATATATAACAAAAAGTAAAAATTATTTCTTACTTTTTTAGTTTATTCTTAATTTTTTTGATTATAATATTTGAACATAAACAGAGGCGCGTGCGTGTAGGCGCGTTATATTCTCGTACTACGTACATACGAGTATAAGCAAAAATTCAAATGCATCCTTTGGGGTTTTATTAAAGATTTCGTTTCCGTTTATAAAATAAAATATTTATATTGCTTTTAAAGTAAAAAAGTGCAATAGCAACAGATCTTTAAAATTAAAAAAATTTAAAAAATCATCATTTATTTGATTTATTTTTTTAAATCAATGATATTTGATTTTGCCAACCCTGCATTGAATGGATTCCCTGCCTACTCTGTATGTATAGTAAATTAAAATTACTGTTTCTTTAACATAAATGCTATTTTTGTTTGAAATAATTCTTGGCATTGAAGTTTCCATTCCCATAAGAAATCATGGGAATATATAGTTTTTTTTGTCAGCTTGAAATTATTAAAAACTTGTTAAGTTCCCTAGTAATTAATTTGACAGCTTTGGCAGCTTTCAAATCAGCAGAAATTCATTTGACGTCTTTACTAGTTTCCTACAAATTAATTTAAAAGCATTCCAAAAGAAAATTGGCTGGGAACTTTTAAGAAGAGGAAGGAAAGAATAGTGAAGTGTATCATTATTGAAGGGAACTGCTTTGAGCATAAATATTTAAAATAAAATTCTAAAATATGCACCATGTATTTTCATTCTCAATAATTAAATTAAATATCTTGGTCCAGGTAGGAGACATTAATAATTGAAATATACAGGTATTATTAGAGTAATAAAGAAATTCTAAATGTATGACCAAATTATAATTTCGTTATCCTGTCTTGATATTTGAGTGAACAATGTAATCAATGTTACAATAACCTTTGTACTACTAAAGACCAATACATATTTTTTTACAATAGATAAAAACATAAATTATTTCATGTTTTATTCCATATTCGTATTAGAAACTGAAAATATCTGAATGTATCACAGTAATTATTTTGCGTAAAATTATTTTTATTAAATTTATTATGTTTTGTCTCTAATTAGCTATTCAGGTACGTAACCGATGCTGTTGGATAAGAGCTACATTTAATGATACTGGTATTCACGTATTTTATTTTAGTCTATTTCTAGATTTCAGTGTGAGAACATCGATATCGTAGTGATGGATTTGTGTAGTGATTCAGGTGAGTTGAGTCTTACACACACTTTTAGTCCACGATAGCAAGAGTAGTGCAGATACGGATTTGTATGATTATTCTCTTTCTTTACTGCGTTGTCCTTTATCCTAATCCTTGTTGATCTGTCGCGCCCGGTCGAGCCTCCAGGCGTGATGAGAGAGCTATAAGGGTAACCAGGAATGCGATCTATGTGTCCACGATTGCTAGCCTCGTGGGTTTTCGCTGATTGACCGCGTGGTAACGGCAGGGATGGTTTTATCCTGGTTTTGTAACTATGTCCCTAAGGCCGAAGTAAACCACTAGGGTTGATCAGCACCTGAGCGGAATTCGGGTTAGGGTAGCTCCCTATTCCCAGGGGTGGTAATGACAGGGTTGGTTGTGCAACCATATCTCGGTGCCGGTATAAACCACACTGCTCAGGGATGGTAATGGCAGGTACAGTTGAGTATATGTACGCGTAAGTCCGGGGCCACAGTGGTAATGACAGGTACAGTTGAGTATATGTACGCGCAAGTCCGGGGCCACACTGCTATTGGGTAGCAGGTATGCGTTTCGCATAAGATGACTTATTCCATTTTCCCTGTTCTATTGGACTTTGTTGCATACGTGTGTTATTTCTCGTATGATTTCTCAATACATTCCTTTGTGGTGGATGCGCGTATATTTTGTGAATGATTGACTCCTCACTGAGTATTTCTCATGTGTTAATTCTTTTGCAGAAATAATCACGGCGTGGAGGAAGATTCTGCGTAACCGGGTTCGGCCAGGCGACGGTCATCTAGATTTGTTATTTTTAGCGCTAACATTTAATCGTCATTTATAATAAATGTTTATATTTCCGCCCCGTGTTCTGCTGAGAAGTTAGAAAATTCGGCTGGATTGCAGTTTATCCAGAATAGTAGAAATTGCAATTTTTTTGTTGTAATCTTATTTTAGCTAAAATGTAATAAGGAAACATAAAATTGGAGCGCGGAAACAGGTATTTATATATACCATATTTTTGGAAAAAAAATTTTTTTTTAAATCCCGACAAAAACAATACCTAACGCACAGTAATGTTTTAAGAATTTTTTTTAATCCTGGCAAAAACAATACCTAACACACGTATTTTTTAAGAAATTTTTAAAAAATCCTGACAAAAACAATACCTGACGCACACCAGGCACACACATTCAGCATCGCTCGGCCCACTATCTTCATGTTAGTTTACAATAGTTTGACAGATGAACGCAAAATTATAAATAAAAAATGTTATAAAACGTAGTATAAGAAGGAAAATAAGACATAATTTTGTAAATATACATTAATTGGAACAGTATTATTCGTATGAAAGCATAAGTACCTACTTAAACATGGAAATATATGTAGTACATCTAACCTAATTTTTTTCAGAAAAAATGCCAAAATCTCTATATATGTAGCTTTCCGCACCCAATTTTTTAGCGGTATTTAGTGTTTTTAATGGTTTACCAAGTATATATAACCATTAATATAAAATTCTTGAATTCTGGAAAAACTACAATTTAGCCGAAAATTCGTATCAATAGTAGAAATTGCATGATTTAGGCCGAATCCAATTTGAAACTTTGCCAAATCACTAAAGGTAAGAAAAGTAATCTTGCAAACAAAAGCGTCTCTAAATAAATAAATAGTTGAAAATTTAATTTCATTTTATTTCTTTAGAAACTTTCCTCAGGTTAGAACAAAAATCTTGAGTGAAACATTTAATTTATTCACGACTGCAATAGTAATCAGAAAACAAAAGAGACTGCAGCACTACAATACAGTATTTTTAGACATTTGCTAAAGTAATAAAAACTTTCTCCTCAGAGTCAATTTGTGTTTGCATGGATTTAACAAGCAACAAAGAGATTATGCGAATTTCCCGGTGATGTAATTGCGCGTCTTGCTGAACCTAGTTCAAGAAAGAAAAGAATTAATTTATTAAAATCTTAGCTAGCGTTGCAGCTTACATTTTTTATTACCGCAAGGCTTAAATGTACTGAAATTAATACTTTTGTGGCAACTGGAGACCAAAGACGTTATTTTCTGCCGAGTTACACTAAATTATGTTACCGTTGTTCGTGACGTGCAGTTATGAGCCGCACTCTATAATTTGTCAATTGATGCGTTGCCTTTCCACGAACTCTGTAACTATACTTTTCTACCATTTACTTTTTTCCTTCTGTAACTGCATTAAAAAAATTGAGGCGTATCTAGAAACTGATCGATTTCTTTACAATAAAAAACATTTTATTTGAAATCGTCACTAAAGTGCACAAAAGTTCCCAAATGGCACTACACTATAATACAGAATGATAAAAAATTGATAAGACATACATAAATTTACATCCTGGCGTTGACACTGTTCACGGTGACATTTGAAAATTTTAAATTTGGCTACATTTACAATTTTTATTAAAATGGTTGGTGTTTCCCGAGGTGTTTCCTTACCTACATCCTTATATTATTTACATTAGCCATAGAAAAATAATCTAAAGTATTTCAATTATCCAATACTATGTTCCGTAAGTCAACCAAAAAACCAATATCTTGATTCAGATTGACATTGAATCATATGACATTTAAAATTGGCACAACCTAACAAAAATAAAAATTAATCAAATGAATGATAACGTTGAATAATGCCAATAAAAGTAACACAATCAACAAAATATCAAATATAAATAATGGGGCCTCGTGGCCGCGTGCCTGAGTGTCTGGTCACGAATCTGGGGAACCGGGTTCGATCCCGACCGACGCCAGATATTTCCAATTTAAAATGGCACAAAATTGACCCCTGTGTTGCACTCTCCACGCCAGCAATGAGTGCCCGTGAGGTGACGCCTGGTAAACGCCCGCACGGTACAATTATGATATCATTATCGAAATCTGTGTGTTTTCTTTAATTTACAGTGTCTGGTAGTCGGGGTTGCATAGACCCTTTTCTTTTAAACATAAAAGATAAAGACATGCTGTCTTCACCTCACGATGTATCTACATGTATTTACAATAGGTTAATTAATAGATTTGAGTTAAGGTAACGTATATTGACAAAACCACAACCGGTCATTTAATGCACTTAATCAAGTGCTCCAAGAATAAATAACTATATCATCATCATATACTAAGTTTATCCCGATAGTTTCAACCCGATTGAAATTCGACCCGGTTGAATTTCAAGGTTAACTTTCTACCGTTTATCTCGCTCTTGTTATAGCGGGTCGAGTGAACCCTATTTGAACCCGATCGAAAGCGTTGGCGAAATGTCAGTTTGTTTGGTTATGTTCACATGATTTTTGCGGACGAATATAATCAAAAATGTAACAAGAGCGAGTAATGACATTTTGCACATATTTTTAAAATAAAAGGTTACGAATAAAAAATAAAACACGAAGTTTTGACTGGTGGGAAAACATGCTACAATTTACAAATTCAGATTGAATAAAAAATTTTAGAGTCTAAAAGCACTTTAATTATATTTGCGAGGTACTAAATACTAAATTAAAACCAAAATATAATTTCTCAAGCGACCCTTCTAAAATTGTAAGTTTTGAGAAAAATATTGCTCTTTCACTATATTGTCTCACTAGCTGTCGAGAATATGGAGTATTCTAAGCTTTTTTCCGTGCATAAGACCGAGAATTTTCATTTTCTTCATTGAAAATACATTACTTCCTGATTCTGCTAAATGTTTCTTTTTGACAATTCAATTCTAATCACATACGATTTGACTATTAAAATGTAGCTGACAGATAACCTCTAACGATAGTGAATCATACATGTACTTCGATCGGGTTGAGCGTTTATCCCGTAAAGTCAATCCGGTCGAATAAGCTCAACCCATTTGTATTTTAGGGTCGAGTTGAAAATTTCAATCCGGTTGAAAATGCGTTTATTCCGGTCATTTCAACCCGCTAACTTCAATCGGGTCGATTCAACCCATTTTCAAGCGGGTTGAAACTATCGGGATAAACTAGGTAATAGGTAAAGAAGTTGTTCTAAGTTCTATATGCTATTTTTATGTTTTAAAGTTATTCAATAAAAAATGTTTGTAATTTAGAAATTAATAATAATAGCTATCAATTTCTTCTTTGACTAATATTCTCATGTATTTGATTTAAATAAATTATAAACACTTTGACGATCTTTCGATGTAAGAGTCAAAAAAATTGAGTACGTGTACTTTGAGCTTGGCTTATAGATCTTTTTAAAGTAAAAATATTATATATTTTATATTTTTGACATTTAAGTAATCAGATATGATGATAACCTCAATGGAATATTTTTGTTATAACAGTCGTTTATGAAAAATAAACTATGTATTTATAAGCTTCTTCGAAATAATTTGAACTAAGATCATCAAAAATAAACTTAAACTCAATGCACTTTGACCCGTAGAATATTTGCGAAAGCATAATAACACATGTATTTATTACAAAACAATCACATCTGTGTAATTTTTTGAAAAATTTGAAATGTGCGGTGTTGGCAATGGTATGCTAGAACATCAGTGTTTACATTGGCGCGTTTGTTATTTTTCATTTGCATATCCAAACATATTCTGTCTGGGTTGGATAATAATTGAACTGGCATGAATTCTAGCGCACAGTAAAAGATACAAAGGGCTGAAATTCCAGCATGAGATAGAATTTTGTATGTTGCTCGAATTAGATTTTGCTCCTATCTTCTCGTTATTTTTGTATTATCCTTCGTAAAGATAGGAACGTGCACTGTATGACCGATTGAAGTTCTGACAAGATAAGTTAGAATCAAAGTGCATTGAGTTTGACTTTATTTTTGATGATCTTATAGTTCAAATTATTTCGAAGAATCTTATAAATACATAGTTTACTTTTGGTAAACAACTGTTATAACAAAAATATAAAATATTCCACTATAAATCATTGAAGTTCATGTCTATTATGAATATTGAAGTTCTGACTAGGGATCGACCGATATGATTTTTTGTGGCCGATACCGATATCGGCCGATACCGATATACTCATATCCGATATCGGCCGATACCGATATGTCGGCCATAAAATTTTGTCGTAATTTTTTTGCTGTATAAATGAGGTAAAAGTGATTTATAATGATATACTGTTACCGTTACACGCATTAACCATAAATAAATCACAAAAAAATGCAGAGCAAATGCAAAAAAAGACATTTTTTTCAAACGTCGTAGGAATGGCATTTTTGTGACTTAATTGACAAGGTAGAAGCTTTATTTCTACGCCGTCGGAGTAGAAATAAAATAAATAAATATCCATAGAAACTACATAGAATTAGCGAATAAAAAGAAAAGTAGTGCGTTTGAAAAAAAAAATTTAATGTGTCATTCGGAATAAAAGTGTCTTTGTGTGCCTCGCATGCAATTGTTCGATTCGCTTCGCTCGTCGTGCAAACTTCCACGATCGCCACACAAAGTATCACTTTTACACCTAATAACACAATATACTATTTTCAATAATATATTTAGCACCACCGCCAAATAGTGTTGCTAGTGAACAGCTATTTTCTTCAGCTGGAAATGTTTAAAAGCGCAATAATATTAATATGTTTAACTAAGTGTGTAACTTTACTTCTACATTTTTAATGACTTTTTTTGCTAAATTTTGAATAAGAATAAACTTGATTTGTTTTTACCTTCCGTCACCTTTAGGTAAGGAAGGTATTGTCTTTGGTCAAAAAATTCGGTGGTGAGTTTTTGATGAATAAGCACGTTTTAGGGTCCCTAGAATACGATTTTACTATTTTTACGATTATGTCTGTATGTGTGTGTGTGTGTGTGTATGTGTGTGTGTGTGTGTGTGTGTGTGTGTGTGTGTCTGTGTGTGACAAAATTTTCTAATGCGGTAACTCTAATACTACAATTCCAAAAATTATAATTCTTTCGTATTCCTCTTCGTCACAGCCATGTGAAGAGCTGATTAGATTTTGGTTATAATTGGTCAACCGGAAGTACCCTCATTTGAAGATTTTAACAGTTTTTCTTGAAAAAACGATGTTAAATATCATTTTTTCGCATTTAATGTTATTATAAATATTAAAGAATTATTTATTCTCTATACAATTTGAATGCATTTTATGCTTCATATTAAATGGACATAGAGTTAAAAAATTATAAAGACATTAAATATCATGTATATTAGTCAGCTTTGCTATAACTCTGGAAACAGCTGCTACATTAAGAAAATAGAAAATTCTGATTGAAAGGTGTCAGTGTCAAGTGTAGTTGACAGTATGTTTATGTTATAATTTTACTGGAAATATAGGATCTTTTGTTAGAAAGTTTCTGTTTGGTATAAAATACATACAACTGCCTTAAGGTAATGTACAAGAAATATAATCTTTTTCAAGGAACTTTCTGTATGACATTTTTACAAAATACATAGAACTGACGGAAGGTAATGTGCTGGCCACATCAGATTTTTTATTTAGTATTTCTGTTTTAATTTCCTTTAAAAAATCCTTAGCGGCTGAAATATTAAGCAATTTATTTTTTTTTCAGGCCGATACCGATATAGGCCGATATCGTGGTCTACATATCGGCCGATACCGATATCGGCCAAGAAGACCGATATGGCCGATATACCGATACCGATATCGGTATCGGTCGATCCCTAGTTCTGACAAGATAAGTTAGAATGGACAAAAAAGCACAAAAAAATATATTTTTATTTTTACACAAATAAAAACTACATGGTGATTGAAAATATAGAGAAAAATCTGGTGTGACCAACACGATACCTCTCGCCATTACAGCCTGAGTCACATAAAAGATTAAGTCAATTCTTATTTTTGGATCAGCGAATTTTACTCTAATTTTGACAGTTTATATCTTAAAATATAGTCTAATCTAATACAAGTTACTACCTTCATTTAAACCCCTCAACGGGATTAAATCCCAATTACAAAGTGAGTTCACATTCACACACATCCATGCCTTAGTGGGATTCGAACCCAGAGCCCCGAGGGCACTCATGACATGAGGCGTTGCTCTAACCATTGAGCCACCGAAGCTATAATAAAATGAAGATTAAATTTTAAATACCGGGATAGAATAGAATTCACTAATCCAAAAATGAGGATTAGCTTAAACATATTTACTTGCTGGAAACTGTATTGAATTCCTTTTCTATTGTTTTATTTACTTTTTTTCTTTTTAAAACGTTACTAATATTATTTTGAAATGATTAGTTCTTTGATAATGACATTTATCTGTCAGTTACATACATTTGAATAACTGCGTTTGGTTTGTTTAAAGCGGAGGCTCTGGGATTTAAATTATAGATAATTTTTTTAATTTATCCATAAAATATATAGAAAAAGTATTAATGCAAATCTATAGAAAATTTAATAATCTTTAATTTTTATAATAGCATTAATCTCTAAAAAATAACATTTAAAGGTGTCATTTCCGGTTATCCGATTTTCACCAAAATCTAATGGGCTCTTTCCATTACAGAAAAAGTTCGAAATACATGATAGTATTTGAGTTAGAGTGGAGGATCCACACACACATACACACAGACATCATCGTGAAAATGTTAAAATTGGATTCTAGGGACCTTAAAATGTGGTCATTTGCCAAAATCTCGATATGCGATTTTTAGCACGATCCCTATACCTCCCTTATCAAGGGTAGCGGGAGGTAAAAATGGCTATTTCTTTCTCATTAATTTCAGATTTATTAGCTTTGTGCATTCACAAATAAAAATTAGGTTTAGATTTAAAGACTTTGGCCGCATATTATGTAATGACTCCATTTACACTTCAGAATTTAGGAACTCTAATTCCAAATCATAAAGCTAACCATTGCAAGGTCCAAACTTTAGGTTTATGATTTAGTTTGACGTCACAAACTTCACCAATGAGAACGAGTCTAAAATGATATAGATTTATTATACACCCATCTTTATTTAGTACCCACTTGGTGGATTCGGCTTTTTAAACAAATGCAAGAAGAACATGGAGACTGTCATAACTTAATTGACGAAATATAACCAATAATGCCAAGCGAATGACAGTTTTACGGCGCACAGGTATCTTGTTGAGTACTGCTCTACCGATATTACATATAATATATATTTGAACTTGCGAAACCGATAAAAAAATGTTTGCTGATTTTTTAGGTTAAGTATATGTTTGCAAATCCATGTCGTTTGAAATTCAAATGTTCTGATGTTACCAACAAAAAAATCCTTACTATTTCATATTTGGACAATAAATAAAATTAATATAATAAATTTAGGGAGAAGTCGGAAGATCACACGTCCAGAAACTGCTTTACGAATACTCGTATTTAAAGGCATTGCCTCTGTAAAAGTGCAGTTTCTAGACTTACAAATAACTATATTAGTCAGTCAGAAGTAAATTTGCGAGATGTAATTGAAAAATGTTCTGCCGGAATAGCTATACGAAATGGGAATGAATATTCCTCGTATTTATATTCATAATGTGAACCCTGATATGAATTTCAGTTAATGTTAGTCGTATATATTAATTAATACATAGCGGTGGACATTAGGCCCTGTTTACATTTCTACCGCAATATACGATATTATTAATTAAATTCAAATATTAATTTATAATTTATGGCCCTATATTTTCTGTTTTTATTTGTACAAATAAATTATTATTATTCCGAGTATGTCACCACAAATTACTGAAATATTATGAATTTTAATTAAAATCTTGTGGTCCAGACTATTTGATTTGATTTCGTAAACAAATTTAAATTCTACACATTATCTCCAATTTAGATAATACTAAATATATAGAAAGATAAGAACTTAATTGGGTTCGATAAACTTTATAGAAGACACAAGTGTGTACCTATACAAATTTTATAAAAAATCTGATGTACCCAGCACATTATCTCCCGCCCGCATGATCTATTTTTTACCTCCCGCTACCCTTGGTAAGGAAGGTATAGGGATCGTGCTAAAAATCGCATATCGAGATTTTGGTAAATGACCACGTTTTAAGGTCCCTAGAATCCAATTTTAACATTTTAACGATGATGTCTGTGTGTATAGTTTGTGTCAAGATAAATGCACATTGACTTCGACTACTTAAGCTCGGTTAACCCATCACTCCAGAGTATTTTCTTACCTGTACTGCCAGGGGCGGATTAGCAAATTTACGGTACAAATCGGGAAATATACATTAAAATTTTTTAACGTATTTTGACTATATAAATTTCGCTAAACGTTGTATCACGTTATTCTTGTTTCATTTGTAAACAACTGAAGTAAAATGAGGCATCCGTGGAGTGATTTTCCGGACGAAGAAAATAATCTAATATTGAAGAATATATTTTTAAGATTTGCATAATGTAAAAATATATAAATAAATTATTGAATAATAAACTGTAGTAATTTTATTATGAATTTTAATACCTGATTTGTGGTTACTGTTTTAAATTTCGTAATATGACAAAATTGTGGATACAATGATATCTGTGTGTGTGTGGGTGCGCGCGCGTCTGCGTGCGTGCGTGCGTGTGCGTATGTGTGTGTGTGTGTGTGTGTGTGTGTGTGTGTGTGTGTGTGTGCGAGTGTGCGTGCATGTATGTGTGATTTTCCGGACGAAGAAAATAATCTAATATTGAAGAATATATTTTTAAGATTTGCATAATGTAAAAAATATATAAATAAATTATTGAATAATAAACTGTAGTAATTTTATTATGAATTTTAATACCTGATTTGTGGTTACTGTTTTAAATTTGGTAATTTGACAAAATTGTGGATACGATGATATCTGTGTGTGTGTGTGTGCGCGCGCGCGTGTGCGTGCGTGCGTGTGCGTGCGTATGTGTGTGTGTGTGTGTGCGCGAGAGTGCGTGCATGTGTGTGTGTGTGTGTGTGTGTGTGTGTGTGTGTGCGTGCGTGCGTGCGTGTGTGTGTATGTGTGGATCCTCCACTCTAACTCAAATACCATCATTCAGAAAATTTTGAAACCTTGTATTTCGAACTCAAAATAGTATTTCTTCGAAAAATACCTTTAAATGTTACTTTTTCGAGATTAATGTTATTCTAAAAATTACAGTACATTAAATTTTCTACAGATTTGCTTAATACTTTTTCTACATATTTTATGGATAAATTTTAAAAATTATCTATAACTTAAAAATTCCGGCCCCTACGCTTTAAACACACAAAACTCTTTAAGCTGTTATTCAACTGTATGTAACTGACAGGTAAATGTCACTGTCAAAGAACTAATCATTTCAAATTATTAATAGTAACGTTTTGAAAAGAAAATAGGAAATAGAACCACAGTTATACGGAATGGAACTTAGTTTCCAACATAATTAAATATGTGCATATCTATATCTAAAAACTAATCATTTCAAATTAAAAATAGTAACGTTTTAAAAAGAAAATAGTAAATAAAACAATAGGAAAGGAAATCAAAATAGTTCCCAGCATAAATAAATATGTAGGTATGTATTTAGATTAATAAAAATTAACGTTTTGCAAAAAAGTTTAAGCTAATTCTCATATTTGGATAAGAGAATTCTACTCTATCCCAGTATTTAAAATTTAATCTTCATTTTATTATCAAAAAAGGTAGTTACTTGGATTAGATTAGCCTACATATTAAGAAATAAACTGCCAAAATTAGAGTAAAATGCGCTAATCCACAAAATAAGGATTAGCTTAATCTTTTTTGTGACTCGGGTGGTAAATGGCGGGAGGTATTGTGTTGGCCACACCAGATTTTTTTAAACTTCGTTAGTCTTTAACATACAGGTCTACCTTTAACATAAATGGCCCATATTCTAATTGATCTTCTGCTTCTGGCTTTAACATTTTAAAAGAATAATATTTTCTTTCATCTATTATTTATTATTCTCATAAAGAAATTTCTTCAGCGAAATTTGCTGGAGTGTAAACCAAACTAACTTATTCACAAATCCATCCAACAAAGTGTCTCAGTAAAAATTCTCCGAGTGGATAACACTGCAGTAGTATTCATTTTTTGCGAAATGCATTTCTCAGCGATTTTACAGTGGTAGAGCAAAGAACGGAATCTTGCTTTGTTTTATTGCTGCGGCGAGATGCAATGGATAAAGGTCTTACGGTCTATGAAATATTAATTGAAATTGTTTTGTTTATGAGCTGCATCGCAGATATCTAGATGCTTTTGTGACGGTGCATGATGAAGTTAGTCTGCTTGAACGTAAAATTCGTTTTATCTTTTCATCTTTTTTTGTATTTTCAGAGCAAATATAAAATAAATGTTTCAATAAAACGAATTAAATACTATTAAGGTCAAAAGTATACACTATACAAGGTGATTACACAATGACTGATAAAATAGGGACAAATGACTATTTCCTTTATAATTTTATTAGGACTATATTTTAAATTTAAATTAAAAAGTTGAGGGCGAATTTAAATGTCACTTCTTGGTGTGAAAAGATCATGATTTATACTTCCAGTTACGCCGTTAATGTTATTAATGTTTACGCTCAAGCACGTATGGTGCGCCTTTCAAGTAAAAAAATATTTAATTAAACAAGATCAATTTATAAACGATCTAGACCAAAATCAAGATCTTTATAATTAATATGTTCTAGATCAGATCAAAGGTCAATTTCTGCAATCGGATCTTTTTCTTTAGATCAGATCAGGAATTTAGGATCTGTTTTTCTTTGATCATAAAAAAGAACAGTAACGGTTTTTAATGCTTTTTACTTCCTGGTACGAAGTAAAGGAAGTATTGTAATCGCGAAAAATTTCGGTTTTCAGATTTCAACGGAAATATCCATTTTGACCACCCCTGAATCCATTTTGACTAATTTCGTCGTGACGTCTGTACATACGTACATATCTCACATAACTCAAAAACGGTAAGCCGTGGAAAGTTAAAATGTTGTATTTAGGACTGCTAAAACATTTAAACTATTATTCACGAAAGATGACTATTCAAGGTCATTTGTGAGCCGCCTGATATAATATTACTTACATATGACTTCATTGCATTTCGTTTGCATAGGCGTGCAACATGAAATATTTATAGACACATTTTAACTGAAAAAATAAGAGTAATTTATTTCAAAATTATGTTTCTTTCTAAATAGTGCCTTTCTGAAAGATTTATGTTCTTCACTTTTGTGTCTGCAAAATACAACAATATTGACTTAACTTATAAACCAAGGAATAATAATTTGATTTACACGTCAACGCCACTGGGTAAATATTATCACAGAGGGCAGTGTAGTAGATAATTAGGTATCTGTAATTCTACAACATACGCCATTATTATTTACAGTAAGTTTGAAAGTAATGCCACTATTTACGTATATCTGTCATACTACATAAAGTAAATAGACACGGGTCAAATAATCATTCTCTTTCTAATACAAAATGTTGCTAAGCTACTGCTATAAAGTGATGTGTATTCTTTCTTCGAACAAATGTCCTTGAATAGTCATTTTTCGTGAATAATAGTGTAGTTGTGCACCTCCGTTTTTGGTCATTACCTACATAATTTCCAGAAGTGGTACTTTACTTGAAGCCTATAATAGATTTTAATGAAAAAGTATTTTAAAATACAATCCAAAACTTTTAAAATTTGGTATATAAGACTTTTATGTCAATGGGAATAACAGTATATTTTGGTTAAAATAGGCCAACCGAAAGTGATATATTACAATGGTTTTATTTTGCTTTCAGATATAAATGCTTCAAATAATAGTTTTAGAGAATTAAATTCTGCGTCTAGCACATCCAATATTAAATTAGCCCTTTGTATAAGCGAGATATGTAAATATAAAAATTATATACTTTTTGGTTTATGTAATAAAGCTTGCTATGGATTAGGACAAAATGTATAAAAAAATTAATGTTATGTTAAATTACGTCAAATACGTGCAATTTTATAATTGGGTCTATACGAGTATTTCATGTTGGTCTTGCGTACAAGGAAGTCGTGCTGTGTTCACATCAGATTTTTTTTCAAGTTTAAGTCTATATTTAATGTTGCCGAAAGAATTTTGTAGAAATTTCTAATCTTTTAGGTAGATTTTATAGTTCGTTAAAAATATAAACCGGCCGAACTATTATGAGTTTGGGCTCGTAGTCCATAACGGAAAGTGCGTTTCATAATTTTCGATTTTTGTAATGCATCTTACGGAGTTTCAAACCCGACTGACTTTTAATAATGAATCCGATAGCAGTATTTTATAGTCACCGTAACTTCAGAAAACTATATTCTGTAACTACAAGTACTAACCCAAACTTTTCTCCAACATCCCATGTATATCCGAGCAAATATCATAAATATTAATAAGAAATTTAATAGCCCAAAAATTCCTTTCTAAATCTGTTGTTGGCGAATGAAAGACTCTTGCTTTAGCGAGCGTTTTCTATCAAGGAGGAAACCGTTTCATACAGTGTTCTTAGGCTCATGAAAAATGTAAGTGATGTTGAGCGCCGAGTATTTGCTTTGAACTCTCATCTACTTATCAAAATTTGATGCGCTTTTTCATATTCAGGGCTTGGCTATCACTCAGAGGGGAATAAGGTGGATACAGCAGGGAGTGGATACATGGCAAGACTACAGGCGTGGTAGCACAGCTTATTAAAAATTTGTTTCACTTTATTTTCTATTCAATTTTCTTCAACAATATTATCGAACAGTTTAAATGTTTCTGATATTAACAGGTTTCATACAGAAAGAAATAATTTGTTGTATTGTAATTTTAGACGATAAATTTGACATTTTGAACAAATATGGGCTTAAGACAAGGGACACAAAAATTAAATAATACAGGCGGTGTGTACAAAAGTAGTGTGACAAATTATAGTTTCAATATTAATATTTTAACTCTGTTTATGTATTTAAGTCAAAATTCTGTATACGTACGTGACAATGGATGCCCTTGCCTATGCACCCCATACCCCTAAGATAATTCTGTCCTAGAAATAGCGTTTTTGTTTTAAGATAGTCGGTTTAGAGACTGGTGAGAGTTAACATGTAAGAGTTTGAGTTTTGGGGCGACGCTCGCCCGCTGTGTTACGGAATGTAACAGTTCAGTATCTGCTTAGTTGAGTATGTTTAGTTTTTATCCATAGTTAATAATAAGTTATATTTAATCATGTAAATAAAAGTTTAGTTATATTAAATCACAAGTATTTGTTCATGTCCGTAGTGTTCATTCAGTGTGAAGTGTTAGTGTATGTGTGTTCTTCCTTCTCACGCAGTCCCTTTCAAGAAGTCATTCTCACGAAGTCGTGGACGCCAACCGTCCGAGGCGTCCACCAGTCAGTGTAAAGTGTATCATCGTTACGGGAATCAGAAGTATTAGCAGTCATCTTTTTCTCAAGAGCCCCCCTCATGTTACAGTAGTTTGCGCCGACAGCGGGCAAAAATGACAACAGTGGTTACTCATTGAAACATAACAAGGTTATGTTTTATGTCAGAATAATTTTAAAATATATCTATTTTATGAAATGTTTGCAAGGAATGCGAATGATAGGACGTCAAATATTATGTGATGCAGTGGAAGATATAATGATTCCGACAAAATTACCAATTGAAGTATTAAATTTTATAAATTTCGTAGAATATTATATGAGGAATATATGCGTAAGAAAATAACTTTTCAACAGATATCTTCTATTTACATGAAGAATTCTTTTAGGTTTACATATTTTCTCCTTGTAAAAGATACTTATCGTATGAATAAAATTCAAACAATGATCGTATGATTGAAACAATGAATTATATAAAAATGTGTTTCTTAAGTTAAAATTTGAACAAAATATAATAAAAGAAACAGAAAATTATCTTAAAATTGTATAATACTTGCAGTTGTATCAAATAGAAGGTCTATTTTTGACATAATTAGTCTATTTATTATATATTTTGTTTCATGTAATGTTAATGTATATAACATTTTAAATAATTTCTTTATTCATTTCATACTATGACGTATAATATTCATATACAACAGCAAAAACTCAAAATAAAATTGTATCACTTTCTCGAAATGTCAAAATTTATTAGGTATCCAAAGACCCCGAAGTAGCCGTTAGAGGCGCTGACGCTCAAAATGTGCACATCGCCTATACCTACTGTGGAACTTTCAGAAAAAAAATTGCTAACGAAACGACCTTCTTTGCAATGCAGATATATAAAAACTGTCAACAAGTATTTTTTGTTATCAAATTGTTTTTATTAATGGACTTACCAATAGCTGATTGTAAATAAATTCTGACTCACCTAAAACAATAAAAAAAAAATTAGTACAATACAAAAATACGATTAATGTTTACACACATTATCTGTACACTACACATTAATATTTTTTCTTCCAATGACATACATCTTGGAATTACAAGAACATACACTTATCCGCCGTACCTTCGTCATTTATCTTACATATACTCAGAAAAGTTGTTATATGTTATTTTTTATAAACTATATTTTTATATTATTACGTCAAGCGATAAGAGAAATTGTTTTAAAAGAAAAAAATAAACGCATTTTGGTACTTTATGACTTTTTCGGACACATTGAAAAAAATGTTTCGACAAATGTTGTAGTAGATAGTTGAAGGATTTTATAAATATTTTACTTTCGAAAATCGATGATATCTTGTTTTGAAATTTTTGATCGAGCGCCATTTTGTCATTTGACATAATAAAAAATAATTGTAAATGCAACTGTTTTACAGAGCCTAAAGTAATTTAGAATTTTTTTTTAATAGCCCTTAAAATAAGGGAGATATGACGATTTTTCGAAAAACAAAAGAACTCCAATAACTAGGAACTCGGGCACCAAATCAAAAATTGGAACTAAGAAATGTTGTTTGTTTTACTGAGTTCTAACTACCATTTTCGGGTGTGACGACTTATTATTAACACCCTGTATATTTTTCGTTGTATGTCTGTGGCAACTTTGCTCCGTCCAATATGTATTATAAGAGAAGGAAAACATGACATTCAGTTTCGTTTTATAATATGGATCTATCATTCCTTGAAAAAATTCTACAAGAACTTAATGAAGTAGTTTTCCTGTTGCGTCTTGCTCCTCATCAACCCCTCGGTCAGTTCTATATGACCTTCTGATACAATGTACGCATTTTTTCTTATAATTTGACGACATCGCCAATCTATGTTTTTGATTATCATTATTATTTTAACAAATCTAAAATTTTAAAATAACTTAAACTAAGTAATTTAGTCGTAAAGATTCTTAACCAGATATATGTACCCATAAATGTTTTTCAGAACCCTGAGGATGGTCAATTTGTGACCGAAACGTCGGTGTAATAAATAATTTGCTCTTCAAGGACTAGTTCTCCATTAATTCACCTCTCCAAAATAAGTACTATAAATCGAATAATCACGGTAGATATAAGAGCAAAACAAAATTTTAAAAACCAAGTCACTTATGAAATGTATGTATGGCTTGCCTATTTCCCGAAAATTTGAATTTCTGGACATATTCGGTTTTTGTAAAAACGAAACCTCAATAGGTACCTATATACAATTTTAAAACGCCCATATTACATAAAAACTTAACATTACTTATTTATAATCAGAGGTGTAAATCAACTAGTACCGAAACGGTCACCTTCAAACAAAAATATTGCAACACTCAAATTATTAAAATACAACTGTCGAAGCATTATTTAAATATTTTCTTATGTGCCACAAAACCTTTATCAAAATATTTTAAAGAAAGTTCCAGAATGTGTTCTTACTTCCGGATCTTTCCGGCCCCAAATCATCCCTGTTTATACCTACAATAAACAATGCCGCATATCTTTAAAATTTATGGTAAGAAAAAGAGCGTCCATAAATCATTATCACTGATCCTCTTTCTCATTAACTTTCCTTAAGCCCTGCCCTGAATAAACTAATCTGCAGCGAAACGCGCTGGTTGCTGGTTTATTACAATATTCTGTAATCCACAGGTAAACATTTGCTTTGCACTACCTGCCGACTGCTGACTACCGGGTATTGCTACCGTTGCTTTAGTCGGCAACAAGAGGCAAAAATCTACAATCCCTACGGCAGAGAATTAGACAGCTACGCAACGAATCAAGCACATTGCTTTCCAAACTTTGACGAAATGGTGGCGTTATAAGTGATCCATTCCAATTCCAACTAATTCAACAGCTGATTTTAGTTTTGAATGATTCTCTTTTATGAGAGTCACGCTAGAATTATTGAGAAAAAGACACATGGTTCACATTTTTACCTCCCGCTACCCTTGGTAAGGGAGGGACAGGGATCGTGCTAAAAATCGCATATCGAGATTTTGCTAAATGACCACGTTTTAAGGTCCCTAGAATCTAATTTTAACATTTTCACGATGATGTCTGTGTGTATGTGTGTGTGGATCCTCCACTCTAACTCAAATACTATCATTCAGAAAATTTTGAAACCTTGTATTTCGAACTTTTTCTGTACTGGAAAGAGCCCATTAGATTTTGGTGAAAATCGGATAACCGGAAATAACACTTTACTAGAAGCTAAAAATAGTTTTTCTTTGAAAAATACCTTTAAATGTTATTTTTTCGAGATTAATTTTATTATAAAAATTAAAAATTATCAATTTTCTATAGATTTGCATTAATACTTTTTCTATATATTTTATGGATAAATTTATAATTATCTATAATTTAAATCTCAGAGCCTACACTTTAAACAAACAATAAATATAAATGTCACTATCAAAGAACTAATCATTTCAAAATAATATTAGTAACGTTCTCAAAAGAAAAAAAAGTAAATAGAACAATAGAAAAGGAATTCAATACAGTTTCCAGCATAAGTAAATATGTAGGTATGTATTCTGATTAATAACAATTAACGATTTACAAAAATGTATAAACTAATCCTCATTTTTGGATTAGTGAATTCTATTCTATCTCGGTATTTAAAATTTAATCTTCATTTTATTATAGTTCCGGTGGCGCAATGGTTAGGTTAGAGCAACGCCTCATGTCATGAGTGTCCTCGGGGCTCTGGGTTCGAATCCCACTAAGGCGTGGATATGTGTGAATGTGAACCCACTCTGTAATTGGGATTTAATCCTGTTGAGTGGTTTAAAAAAGGTAGTTTCTTGGATTAGATTAGACTATATTTTAAGAAATAAACTGTCAAAATTAGAGTAAAATTCGCTAATGCAAAAATAAAGATTAACTTAATCTTTTTTGTCACTCGGGCTGTAAATGGCGGGAGGTACACACGAGATTTTTTTTGTGTAGAGCAACGGCTCTTAGTCATGAGTACAGTAGAGATTCGAATCCCACTAAGGCATGGATGTATCTGTAAACCTCTCTGTAATTGGGATTTAATCCTGTTGTTTTTTTTTTTAGAAAAAAAAGAGCAAAGTAGTCCATTCAAGAGTACACATCAGCATTCAATCGTTTTAGTTCTTGAAAGCTTCCAACCAATTTTCTTTTGAAATACTTTCAAACTAGTCATAAATGTAGCAACATTAATGTCTTATTTAGGCAAAAATCTTCTACCCCGTAAATTCCAAAAAATAGTCCAAAAGTCGCACATTGCCAAACCAGGTGAGTATGGCGAGTGCAAGGATGTTCTAATAAAACACTGGATAGCTGACATACGTAACAAGTGAGGCAAGTGGTGGGGGTACGGCGCCATTTGCAGAAAAGGTAAAACATCAAACGTTTGTTGGTCTATTATTGCATTATATAGTTTCTTGAACAAAGTAGTGTTTGTGTTGTGTTCTTAGTGAATAAATATTTTAAGTGAGATATTTCCATAATACCATAATAAAAGATATGCCGTCTTCTTGTAGTGCTTTTGGGTGCACAAATTGACATAGTAAGGATAACCCTCGACAATTTTTCAAGTATTATTGTTCATATATATGTATACATATTTATTCATATTATTGTTTTAAATATTATACAAATTTTCTTTAAATAATAGTAGTATATTACGATTGTGGATAGATAAAAAGAAAATATCTCACACCTACAAAAGCATGAAATTTTTTATTGAAACTGATTATTTGAAAAGGCCTAGAACATATATATAGGAAGATTAAAACCAGACTCAGTACCTTCTGTATTTCAAAATTTTCCACCACATATGCAAAAGGCATCTATTTAATAAGCAAATATTATTTTTAAATTAATAGTCCTATTTATTGTGAATTTGGTGTAATGTAATATATATATATATATTATAATATTAAAATTACTATAATTTTTAAAATATAAGCAATAAATATTTAAAAATCTGTTAATTCATCTCATTTATAATTTATTTCTATATGTAATAATAAGTTTGGTGCGTATTTTGCCTTTTCTGCAAATGGCTGTCTTCCAGTTGTATGCCTCACAGGTCACTACGTCACAACATACAAGTTAGCAATCCAGTGTATATATTAATATCGTTGGGCGAGTGTTATTAATTTTGGTTACTTTATTTTTCTCAACCAAAATCTAAAGTGGTGAAGATGCGCTATGGGAAAACACATTGTCATGAAGTCTCTGGAACTCTACTGAGCATTTCAGACATGGCATGGTTTTTTTTATCTAATTCTTTATTAGACATTGTTTCACCTACAGCTATTGTACATTTATTATTGTTGGTGCTTCCCCAGCTTTATGAATCCATAAACTACTATCTTGGCGTGTAAGTACGTTGAAAAAAATGAATTTAAATATGGTCGTTTGTCACAATTTTTGAAATTATTTTTGCCATTTTGTAATTGTATTCATCTTACTTAGCAACTTTAGGTGATCGTATATAATTTTATGGATAGCTGTGAATCCAAAACTTAATGTTGTATTAGTGGGATAAGTTTTTCTATAGTCTTCTTAAACTATTTTCTTAACAATAGCATTGTTTTTTTGGGTAACAGCTGTAGGAGGACGCCCTGCTCTTTTTGGTGCTGAATAGAATTGCATATACGTTCAAATTAAAGCGGTAAATTGCAGCCAAAAAATCTAAATTTTCGTTGCACTCATAAGCACTGAAACCCTTTTGAAATCACAATAAATCATGATTCTAGTTATTTCTATTTTACTCACAACTATATTTGAAAATTTTAAAAAGTGGTGCTCTTACTAATTTTATTTTTCTGTGTGGTTCCAAAGTCTGGAAGTTGCAGTACCACTGTCATATCAAAGTGTTGTAAACAAGGGGAAGGCAGAAAGCACGGATTAAAATTTCGCCGACTTTACATACTCATATGCCCCCCGGGTAGGGCTACTGTTTGGACTGGAATTTTAAGCCTAATCAAAATAGGGGAGGCACAAATTGTGCCTTTTAAGCACATGCAGCAGTTGTTTTGATGTATAAATAAAAGCTCAATATTTGAAAATATATGATAATGATACGTTTAATTAAAACTTTACGATTTTTTTGAAACAGTAGAATGCACGAGAATTAAAACGTTTAATAAAAAGCAGAAAATTAGTTTTTTTGAAAAACATACTTTGACAAAAAAATTTAAACTGTAGAGACAAAATGACATTTAATTAAATACTTCGATTTATGTAACTCATTCGTTGAATTAACTCTCTTTCATTTAAAAATCGTCGTTTAAACTTCTAAAATTTAAAATAACAGCAATCTAAAATTTAAGTGTTCAAAATTTATATACTTGGAAAAACGGTGAACTATGAAGTAAGTACTATGTTTTAGTTATGTTAAGAATACTTTAATTATACTCGTATGGTATGACTAGTGAATGACAGTTGACGATTAAATTATTTTATAGATGTGGTTTCTTTTGAAACCCTAGAGAAGAATTGAATTGTACGAAATATTCAGATATAAAATTTTTGCATTTTTCGTTTATGTTGATTACAACAAAATATTTTGATCTTTAAACTATTTAATTTGGCAATTCTATGAAATAGGATTATTTTTAATTTCCTCTAACAGTAATTCCGACTAGGGCTGGGAAAAAGATCGATTGATCGATCTTGATCGATCTTTTTTTTTAAAAATCGGATTGATCTTTTATTTTGAAATCGATCAATTGAAAAAATCGATTTATCGGAAAGATCGATTAATTGAAAAATAGATTTTTTTGAAAAAGATCGATTATTTAAAAAACATTTATCCGAACTCCGGAAAAACGATCTTTCTAAGATATATTGATCTTCTAGATTCTGAAAGATCGGTTTTATTAAAAAAATATTTATTCTTGATATCACCAACATTTGGCGTTTCACGCGTGCTGGGTTTCATTCGTGAATTGGTTCGTAATTTGATGTGTGCGTAGTAGAAATTTCATATCGACATTCGATTTTTTTATTAAAGTAGATTTTTTATCTATTATTAAAATCGATGTTTTGATTCTTTATTCAAATTGATTTTTGATCATTTTCTGAAATCGATTTTTTTATTTTATATTGAAAAATATCGATTTTTTACTATTGATCGATCAAATCAATCAATCGCGATAAATCGATTTTAGCAAAAGATCGAAGATCGATTTCAAATTTCTAAGATCGCACAGCCCTAATTCCGAATCGAGGGTTGCTTACATCTGAGATGAATGAACTAGAATTTGTGGTATTAAATTTTTTAAATACATCCCTGAATCCTGTTGCTAAGGACATTTTAAATGCAAATAATCTAAACGTCAACTTTCATTCGCTAGTCATACTACTTTCATAAAAAAACATTGTCGAACGGAATTATTCCAAGTCAATTATACATCATGTTAACTATTACTCTTTCTTGTTTAAAAAGTTCTTTGATTTACGAAAATATTAAATCAATTTATAAAAAGCGTTGCGAAGTAATTTGAAACAATAAACTGAGATTTCTTTTTATAGAATTAAAAGTTCTTTAGCTATACTTGTTCTTACGCCGAAACTATTCCTTTTACGTAAAAAATGTAGGTAACACAAAATGTAGATTTTAATTCTCCTTTTTTTTCATAATAACTATTATTCTAGTAAGATGCACTGAAAATAATATAAGCATGAAAATCTGATTTTCGGCACAATCTTACCACTGTGGCGCCGGCAGCGGCAAAGTTACGAGTTTGCAAAATGAGTATGTTTTTAAGGACAACTCAGTTTACAAAATCCATGATTTGCAAAGTTCCGGACTTATTCAGAACAAAATATCACCTGCGACTGGGCTATAACCAAAATTGTAAAATTTGATTTATGTGAAATAGCGCTACTCGAGTAAAAAGCATATTATTTCACTAATAGGATTTGATGGGGCCTATTAGTCGAGTACCTGAGTGTCTGGTGCACTCTCCTTCAGAATTAAATTCTCTAGCGAATAAGCAAAAAAAAAATATATCTTCCTATTAAAATAAAAAATCTGGTGTGGCCAACACAATACCTCCCACCATTAACCGCCCGACTCACAAAAAAGATTAAGCTAATCCTTATTTTTGGATTAACGAATTTTACTCTAATTTTGGCAGTTTATTTCTTAAAATATAGTATAATCTAATCCAAGTAACTACCTTTTTTGATAATAAAATGTAGATTAAATTTTAAATACCGGGATAGAATAGTATTCACTAATCCAATAATGAGAATTAGCTTAAACTTTTTTGCGAATCGTTAATTTTTGTTAATCTAAATACATACCTACATATTTACTTATGCTGAAAACTGTTTTGATTTCCTTTCCTATTGTTCTGTTTACTTTTTTCTTTTTAAAACTGTACTATTATTAATTTGAAATGATTAGTTCTCTGACATTAACATTTATCTGTCAGATACATACATTTGAATAACTGCGTAAGGAGTTTTGTTTGTTTAAAGCGTAGGTTCTGGGATTTAAATTATAGATAATTTTGTAACTTTATCTATAATATAAGTAGAAAAAGTATTAATGCAAATCTGTAGAAAATTTAATAATCTTTAATTTTTATAATAACATAAATCTCAAAAAATAACATTTAAAGGTATTTTTCGAAGAACAACTATTTTGAGCTTCTAGTAAAGTGCCATTTCCGGTTATCCGATTTTCACCAAAATCTAATGGGCTCTTTCCATTACAGGAAAAGTTCGAAATACAAGGTTTCAAAATTTTCTGAATGATAGTATTTGAGTTAGAGTGGAGGATCCACACACACATACATACACACAGACATCGTGGAAATGTTAAAATTGGATTCTAGGGACCTTAAAACGTGGTCATTTACCAAAATCTCGATATGCGATTTTTAGCACGATCCCTATACCTCCTTTACCAAGGGTAGCGAGAGGTAAAAAGTAAGGTCCCATATTTTGAGAACCGCTGATATAAATTTATGTGTGTTGAAATCAGTAGTTTTGAAATTCAAAATTGCACAATTTTGCTCATTTAATCAAACTCGTATATCTTCAAATAAAAAAGTTACCAATAGTGAGCAAGCTTATTGAGACACTTTGTATAGAATATACATAAATAATTTAAAAATACACAATAAATATATGATACATTACAACAAATTTTTCTCACTCCTTACAATCTGAAGTGACCGATTTTCGGTAGCAAAATACCTCATCTGGGCCACATGGAGTGAGTCTGCTGAGCACTTGTTAAACCATATAAATAGTAAAATTTGGATATATTACAGGCTTGAAGCATCGCCCGGCATAAATTAGGACGGAGATTCTCTCCTTATGCCAGAGGAAAAACCGTCCGCAAAAACTGACAGAAAAGTGGCCTAGCAAAATAGTATTCATTCAAAAAATTATACAGTTTAGTTATTGATGCACGCGAGGCGAAACGAGACGAGAAATATAAAATATCGATCTCGCCTCGTTTTCGGATCTACAATCTCGATCTCGCTCTCGTTCTCGCTCATTTTTTTGGGTCTCGTCTCCTCGCGCGAGAGTCTCGCTGTAAAAATATGCGTTTGCACACTACGTATTTACCTCGGTATTTACGTATCAGTTGAAATACAAAAAATAAGTTCGCACCAATCGTTCCGTCTTCCGTGTATTTACAGTCGTATAACTATAATAAAGAGACGAAACACTAAATTCTAGTCACCAAATTATTCCAACAGGAACATCTGTTAATACATTCTGTCATCAGTAAAACTAATTAAACATTAAAAAAATATTTTTTGTAACTAAAAGTTTTTAGACTTTATCATCAACTATATGCCACTAGTTAAGTAAGATTTACTCATAATAAAGCGCTACACTGGGAACCCGCTGGCAACCAATCACTCCGCTGCACTCCGTGTTGGCTCCTATCGACGCTTAATATAAGATCTTTTACTTTTCAGGGACGACAAAAATTTTATTAACCGTAGTTTTAACTGGGATGAATTAGGGGCTGAAATGTTGGAGAAAAACTAGTTCTATTAGACGCAAAACCGATTTAGTCTTTATTTTGCATTTCCTCGCTCTGCGACCGATATCATTCGACTCTAGATAGACCCAATATAATATAGTCAATTCATATGATTTTCACATTCACATGTTCTATGCACGAATTACCGTTGACTCCACTCCCTGTACGGTGCATTTTTCATTGAATTTATGAATCAAAGCTATAAGGTTACAAATACTTTTTATTGCGAGACTCTCGCGAGAATCTCGCGAGATTTCTCGCTTCTCGCAGTTGTTATATCGATCTCGCCTCGAATGTTAAATTGCAATCTCGCTCTCGTTCTCGTCTCGCATAATGCAACGAGACGAGACGAGATGCGAGAGTACTCTCGCCTCGTCGTGCATCACTACAGTTTAGTTTAAAATAATTAGGGAAGCAGGAAATTGTAAAAGTAAGTTCTATGTTCGGTTTTCAAGTATTCACCCAGTGAATCTAGGTGGAAATAAAATGATGCTTTTTACCTTTGTAACTATTTGCAGAAAAGATACTAAAAATGTAATGATTACAGATAAAAATAATACGGCTGGAAATAATTCCATTTCTGTAAATTTAATTTTCCCGGAAATAATAAAAAACTCTGGACAAATTAATTTTAGCTCCTCGTGTAAACTGTCGAATGCAACGTGCAATATATTTCAAAAGATTAACGGCTCTAGCAGAATTCAATTAACAAACATATAATTAGTTTTGTCTCATTGAAAAATCACCGAGCCGTTATAAAAAATAAAAATACACAGTGCGAAAGCCACACATGTGTATAATTAGATATAACCCATTTAGAGACAGTGCGATTTTGTCAGAGTTTAAATTAAGCATGCAGGTCTATAAATACCACATCAATATTGTAGTGAAATGGAACAGTGAATGTGGTGTTGGCAGGCTGACGCCTACGAGTAAACCACGCGTATTTCTCAAACATGGTTTAGGAATTCACCAGGAAAATCACGTATGACCTAATCTGATTTTTATCCTAAAATACATTAATCTATTTTGGGATAAATCACATACAACAGTGGGTAAAATGGTTCGCAGAATGAAGGTTTTTTAGAGGAGTGAGGGGACTTCCGGTTTTTTAAATGTCATTTATTATTAGGTTATGTACCAAATATTAAGATATTTGCGTCATTAGACTCTTACAGCGGCTACACAATTTCAAACCTCCCCCTTTATTTCTAACTGTCAAGTCAAAGTCAAACGAACAATTAGACCCTTTCAACCGTATTTACGCATGCCATAAACTTGTCGAATGATTTGCACACTCGCCTTTTCTCGAGAAAAAAAGATATAATATTTACTAGCGAGTTGCATACAAATTTTTTTTACGTCTGCAATAAGATGTGAAAAAAAGTGCCATAGCGTTTCATTATTTCACTCCAAAGCGTTAAAAAAGTGCTCTGTTTTCACACTTTCTTGTATTAAAAAAACATATTTTATGAAACCATTTTAATGGCAAAAATTGTACTATTTTTAACAGTCGTAAAAAAAATATTATTACAATTTAATAATTTAAAAAAAAATGTTATAATAAAAAATTTGTTTAATACATAATTTTATGGTAATATAACATACATAATTTGATTATAATATAACATACATAAACTTAGGTATACATGTACATGTGTAAGTATACAGATAAATGCAATATCTAAACATAAAAGATATCATTATATGTATGTCTGTTCTTAGTTCATGACAATTAGACAATGAAAACCTGGATGAAAACTTTTTACATTTTGTTTAAGCTTCACATAATTATTTTAATTATTTAAATGTACAAGGAGTACCAACAGTCGTTAAGACTAATTTACAAAAAATAAATTGCTGAATTACAAAATTGCAGATAAGAAATTGAACACAATAATAGTTGTAAACATTAACTTTGTTTTAAATTACAACTAATACAAGTTTTATATTTCCTAAGAGAAAGAGTGAAAAAATCAACATGATTAAAAGTTGAATTATAATATGACATCAATCTGTTAACCGGAGAGTTTTGATAGTTTGTATTAGTACGAGGTAATTGAAAAAAATTGTTGGATCTAGAACTTTTATAACTGACACAAAAATTAAAATATGGCAAGATCAAATCTGTGTATAACATATTATTAAACACTTTATAAAGAAACATAATATCTAGCAAAATTCTTCGGTTTTCAAGAGACAAAATATTGAAATAGTTCAATCTGTCATGGTAATGAGAAATTTCGATATTGTACTATTATTCACGAAAGATGACTATTCAAGGTCATTTGTTCGAGAATACACAGCATTTTATAGCAGTAGCTTAGCAACATTTTGTACTAGAAAGAGAAAGATTATTTAACCTATGTCTATTTAATTTGTGGTGTGACAGATATACGTAAACAGTGACATTACTTTCTAACACACTATAAATAATAATGACATATGTCGTAGAATTACAGATACCTAATTTTCTACTACACTGCCCTCTGTGCTAATATTTACCCAGTGGCGTTGATGTATAAATCAAATTACTATTCCTTGGTTTATAAAATAAGTATGTTTTTGTATTTTGCAGAAACATAAGTGAAGAACATAAATCTTTCAGAAAGGCATTATTTAGAAAGAAACATGATTTTCAAATGAATTACTCTTATTTTTTCAGTTAAAATATGTCCATAAATATTTCATTTTGCACGCCTATGCATATGATATGCAGTGAAGTTATCTGCAAGTAATATTATATCAGACGGCTCACAAATGACCTTGAGTAGTCATCTTTCGTGAATAATAGTTCATATTTATTACATACGATACTAAGAATTTTTCTGTACATTTTCTATCATATTAATTAATGATATAAATACAATCATACATAGGGTTCCAAACAGTTGATACATACTCTAACTTCGATCTAATTAGCGAGTTAAATAGACAAATCAATACAAATAATATCAAACAAACCTTCATGTCAGAATCAAAACCTCCTTAGGATTTGGTCTATACATATTTCATCCACAAAACACTTGTAAAATTGTCATAAAAAGTCAATTCACTCACTAAAATACCAGTTCGCACAATATTCGTCACCATTTTTTACTACTTATGTCATTATAGTTCTCAATCATACGAATGATGGCGGTAGTGTTTAACAGACACAATTAGCTGTTAACTCATGTGAAATGTTGGTGTAAAAAACGAGGTAAAACTTATAAATTTATTCAAATAAGACATTGCAGAAGAATAATAGTGACATTTAGTGTAAATTTAGTGTACACATATAATATCAATACATTTTTGGTTGGTTTTGTGATTCGTGTACAGATTTGTACACATGAACTTTTCTTGAAGAAACTGATGACAAATTCAGAATTCAGTAAGTACTAGTACTTCAATAAATAATTAAATAAACTTAAAATATACATAAATGCCAACAGTAGCAAAGGGTTAAACCGCATAATTATTACCGAAAACCGAAATGTAATATTATTATTCCTAGAATTTCATTTAGAAATTAATATTTGATGCATCGGGAAACAGACACTACCTACGAGTATTTATAAAAATTTATATGACATTTATATGTGTTAAATAATAATTCAAAATTGTACATCATTTATGTTTTTATAGAGTTATTTGCAATAATTTATAATTCATATACTATACACGCAAAAAAGCACATTATATTGGAACAGTTATTGAAAAAATAATATTATTGATAGGTACCATTATTTATTCATAATATATCTGATTTACTATTTTATTGAATATATTGAAATAAATATATTATATAAATACCCTATACAAATATATTATAATACAAAAATCTGGTGTGGCCAACACAATACCTCCTGCTATTTACAGCCCGAGTAACAAAAAAGGTTAAGTTAATCCTTATTTTTAGATTAGCAAATTTTACTCTAATTTTGACTGTTTATTTCTTAAAATATAGTCTAATCTAATCCAAGTAACTACCTTCTTTAACCCCTCAACAGGATTAAATCCCAATTACACAGTAGGTTTACATTCACACACATCCATGCCTTAATGGGATTCGAACCCAGAGCTGGAAACTGTATTGAATTTCTTTTCTATTGTTGTATTTACTTTTTTCTTTTTAAAACGTTACTAATATTATTTTGAAATGATTAGTTCTTTGATAGTGACATTTATCTGTCAGTTACATATGAATAACTGCGTTTTGTTTGTTTAAAGCGTAGGTTCTGGGATTTATATTATAGATAATTTTATAAATTTATCCATAAAATATATAAAATAAGTATTAATGCAAATCTATAGAACATTTAATAATCTTCAATTTTTATAATAACATTAATCTAGAAAAAATAAGATTTAAAGGTATTTTTCGAAGAAAAACTATTTTGACCTTCTAGTAAAGTGCCATTTCCGGTTATCCGATTATCACCAAAATCTAATGGGCTCTTTCCATTACAGAAAAAGTTCGAAATACAAGGTTTCAAAATTTTCTGAATAATAGTATTTGAGTTAGAGTGGAGGATCCACACACATACACATTTACACACAGACATCATCGTGAAAATGTTAAAATTGGATTCTAGGGACTTTAAAACGTGGTCATTTACCAAAATCTCAATATGCGATTTTTAGCATGATCCCTATACCTCCCTTACCAAGGGTAGCGGGAAGTAAAAAGTGAATATTATAATTTCGTAAATATTTTGTTTGGTTATAGATTGTGAAGTCAACGTTAAAAAAATTGACTGAATTATAATCCTCCCGAGATAATTTTGAAAAATATAAATGTATTTTCCATGTTCCACAATTCTCAAGGTTTCGATTAAACTTTGTGAATTCTTGTTTTAATTTTAGTCCGCGTTTCACAGCAGCATATTTGCTTCATCTAAACTTCCTTCAAATGAAAAGTTTAAATATTTCACATTCTTCAAGACGTAAAAGTAAAATTGTTCATATTATTAAAAGAGACTTTGTTGTTTAATATTAGCTTAACAATTCGCTTCATAAAATATGTATTATATTTTAGAGTGAGATTATTTATTCACACATTATGGACGAATAACTGGTTATTTGCACATACTGTATGTACGTTTAGTTTGTTATTTGTACAGAGAGAAGGCAACACTGGGCGCACAATTATTTTTTGTGAGGTTATGTGTGAATACTTATCTACAAATTTACTTATGCTGAAAACTGTATTGAATTTCTTTTCTATTGTTCTATTTATTTTCTTCTTTCTAAAACGTTACTAATATTATTTTGAAATGATTAGTTCTTTGATAGTGACATGTATCTGTCAGTTACGTACATTTGAATAATTGCGTTTCGTTTGTTTAAAGCGTAGGCTCTGGGATACATAATTTTATAAATTTATCCATAAAATATATAGAAAAAGTATTAATGCAAATCTATAGAAAATTTAATAATCTTTAATTTTTAAAATAACATTAATCTAGAAAAAATAACATTTAAAGGTATTTTTCGAAGAAAAACTATTTTAGGGACCTTAAAACGTGGTCATTTACCAAAATCTCGATATGCGATTTTTAGCACGATCCCTATACCTCCCTTACCAAGGGTAGCGGGAGGTAAAAAAAAAACAGAAAAGTTAGTTTACCTTGATCAAATTTAGAGAAAATATTAATATCGTTAATATAAAGTTAAAAATTTGATGTGGCACGCACATAACCTCTCGCCAGATATTTTACCTGGTTGTACGCATAAAACGAAAAATATTTTTAAATAAAAATGCATATATTCATATGTCACTACAAAATAATTATCACATATATTTGCAAAATCTATGGGACATTTTAATATAAATTATGTACAATACATACATTTTCTTTATATTCAATATCCTGAAATTTTCTTTTTCTACTTTCCTTTTCTTTTTCTTTATATTCGTCATTTTTCCGCAAATTCCTTTTATATTCTTTTTTCGGTATATTCTTTTGCGTTGTTGACTTTTTTTATTTTTCATAATCTTCATAATGATGTACAAATATTTTTGACAGTGGTATACAAATATTTTTGACAGTGACATTTATGTGTCAATTACAAACATTTGAATTTCTTGCCTTGAAGTAGTTTGATCTGAGAATTTTTACATCAAATTATTTTATATGCATTTCTTTATCTCTAAATCTATAGAAGATATAATAATGAATTTATATTTATCGAATAAAGAATTTAACGTTCTTTAATATAAGTATTTACATAAATTTTCGATAAATAATATTTAGATGATTTTTTTCTTGTAACTACTACTTCCGGTTGTCCAATTGTTACCAAAACTTAATCAACTCTTCCCATTATTGTTAGATTGAGGAATCCGTAGTTAAAAACGTGTTAAGTCTTATAGTATTTGAGAAATCGTGGATCCAACATCCACACATCCGCACACATCCACATCACACACATACACACATCCACATACACACGGACATCATCGTAAAAATGTTATAATCGGATTCTAGGGACCTTAAAACGTGCTTATTCACTAAAATCTGAATATGCGATTTTTAGCATGAATTCAATACCTCTCTTAGCGAGAGGTAAAAATAACATATCCGTATTTTTTTATTTTTTTATTATTAAATTAATAGAATTCGAGAAAAATGAAAAACAGCTTTAAAACTTCTGTGACATTACAGAAGTTTTAATGCCGTTTTTCTCGAAATCTTAATATTTAACAAATTTTATCATACGAATATATTTTTTAAAAAAAGAAAATTATTACTTACACCATTAGAGGGACTAACGAGTAAATAGAAAATGAAGGAAACAATGTTTATTTTAGGGAGAAAGTCATTAAATTTGGCAGAATCCTTCTCGGTGAATAATGAGTGTGTGTGTGTTAGTGAACTAATAAATGACAGCTAACGTGTTAAAATACTTTTCATCGTTTATATAAATGCGAGTCGATAATCCTCGCTGTTCCCAGGCTATGCTGTATAAAGATTGATGGCCCCGAAATTTGCGAGATGGTCGGAGTAACAAGGGAATCATATATTATATTTTACACTCGTTTTGGGATATTTATAAAGCTCAAATTCTACCTGCGATGATATATCTGAATATAACATTTTTCGGAAGGATAACTTTCTTCTCCCCACGAACCAGGGGAGAGATAAAGATATGATTCTAACGAGAATATCATCGCTGTTTTATACAATATGTTCATTTGTGTCAGAACACACAGAAAATTGTTTAATATAAAATTTGGGCATTTACCACAAACTTTAGTGTTTGTAATTGTGAAATTCATTAGTTCACATCTAAATAATTTAAGAAAATACTTAAAATTTAATCAAATAAATTTCTTAATATATTTTATTAGTTTTCGAAAACTGTTATTTTTGCCCTCTATATAATGTCCTTGAAAGATGTGACGTCACAATCACAGACATCAAAAAGAGACGGAAAAGAGAGACATAATTAGTTTTGACGTTTGGAAGACACATGTTTACCAACTCAGCTGTGGCAGAGATGTTAGTTTATTTTTTGTGACGAAAGAGATTCGTGTTCTTCTCGCCAGTTTTTTATAATGTCTGCAAAACGTAATTGTTTTGTACCTGGTTGTTTTAATAATTCTGCGGATATGCCTACAAAAATATTTTTCTACAGTCTATATACAAAGTAGCCATTTGCGCTCTCTTTTGTCAACGCAAAATGTCACTTTGCCGCTCATGCGCGACAAAGTAGAAAAAACGCTCGCTGTCCAAATTTCTAACTATACAATGTTGAGAAATGTCACTTGTCTACATTCTTAATAGAAACGTTTAGTCAGGAACTAATGACACTAGTTACACATTTACCACCTTCACAAGTTAATCTGACATAACTGCTCTGTCGGTATATTACATAACCAAATAAAATGCCGCACTGATGTGAAAATAAAATATGGCATTAATTTACACAAACGAAAGTATAAAACGCTTAGATTAGATTTAAACTATAGCTCAAGAAGAATGGAAGATAACGATATATTAAAATTAAATATAAAATAAATTGTATGAACAGTTATGCTGCCACCTGCAAAAGTTTGGCGTGAACGCTCCCAGTGGACATCCACTTTTCCACTGCACTAGTTTAATATTCTTGAAATAAATAAATTATATAAAACATAATATTCATTACAAAATTGGCATTAAATTTTTGTAAAAACGAAAGCCAAAACAATATCTTGAAGTCATATTTGGATACGTTCCTATCTTCACTGCAAAACTGTTGAGTAGTACTGTAAGTACAAAGTGGACATTTTATTATTATTTTTATGGTGGAGGACTGTAGAAAAAATCTTGTGTGTGTGTCGAGCGCAAATGGACATTGTCGATTTCGAGAGAATGCCTCTAGACGTTATCTCAGTCCACAGTCAGCTATGCTAACCATTGACCTACAATGACAATTGCAATTATTTTGATATTACGTAATAAAATATTGAAACAAATATTTATTAACAGATATTTATAATTTTCTCTAATTTACGAAATGATAATAATGTAATTAATATTAAATAAGGTACACGAGGTAATGTACTATTATCATGTTAAATATCATGGCTTAATTTTATGCCGGACATTTTTTATTCACAAAAATCAGTTTTCCCATGTTAAACGCCTATGTCAAGGTTCGCTTGGGACACACGGTATGTTTAAATATTGAATTCAAAAATCACTCATATTTCTAATTCCTATTTATATTTACACATATAAGGTGTAGAATTTATTATATAAGAACACTATAAATATTAATTAATTAAATTATAACTATCAAATCGAAATAAAATATCTATTAATAACTATACATTCTCCTTCCATCACTACCATATACGTTTCACTTTTATTTGAATTAAAATCAACATTCACACATCAAAAGTGAAATTTACTCTACAAAAAATATCGCACAGGTAGATGCAGGCTTTTAAAAACCTTGACACCAAAACATTCTAGTGGGTCATTTAATTATAGAGCAGTGCATTCTCAGCAAGTTTCCAACGACTACAGCTGGCTGACTATAACAAGTGTTGAGACACTGCATGGACAAAATCCCGACTAAGGAAGGGTCATTATTTCATTGGGAGCCGCAGTTTGATGAAACAATTGACGGACGGAAAGGATTTCACTGGCGGAGAGGTCAGTGGCGTCCAATTAGGAAAGGAATTTAAAAAAAATATGATGACCGTTGTTTGATAATATTATAATTTGATGAAAGTTTATATTTGATCAGCATTTTTTTTACATTTCAGTATTTTGTAAATTAAAGGAACAGTAAATTTGAATACTGAGTCCAAGATAGATTAGGTCAGGTTAAGTTATGGTTGGTTTAAATTAAATCAATAGTATGTTCCGTAATGCAACCGGTTCGACCAGATTTACGGTTTTGTGTTCCGTAAGTCCTGAAATTATTTACCGGTTTCTATTTGGAACGCGGTTCCTGAAAAAAGTTGGTAAAAAGTCGGACCACGGCAACCACGAAATAATCCTGGTTCATAACAAAATCAAACGATATCCGTCAGTGTCAAATTTCTAAACCGCATTTTTGGTGGTATTACTAATAATTATTATAGATGTAAGTATGAAAACATTATTTATATTTGAGATATTGGTGATTGCGTTAATTTTATTGGCATTATTCAACGTTATCATTCATTTAGTTAATTTGTATTTTTGTTGTGTCAATTTTAAATGTCATATGAATTAATGTCAATCTGTTCCGAAATAGATGAAAATATTCAGGAACCATGGTGTACCAGCAATCAAGATACAGGTTTTCTGGTTGACTTACGGAACATAGTATAAGTTTGGTTAAATTGGATTAGATTACGTCAAATTACATTTCTATTATAAGTTACCTACTGATTATATAATACTGATCATTTATTTAAAATACTGATACAATAAATACAAGCCTTTGATAAATAATATTACAATAATTGAAATTAAAAAAAGTAGGTAACTAAATTACTGATCTGAGTGCTGGACTCACTTTTATCAGCGCTTTTGACAAAAATAAATTTTTATCTACATTTTTACCTCCCGCTATCCTTGGTAAGGGAGGTATAGGGATCGTGCTAAAAATCGCATATCGAGATTTTGGTAAATGACCACGTTTTAAGGTCCCTAGAATCCAATTTTAACATTTTCACGATGATGTCTGTGTGTATGTGTGCGTGGATCCTCCACTCTATCTCAAATACTATCATTCAGAAAATTTTGAAACCTTGTATTACGAACTTTTTCTCTAATGAAAAGAGACCATTAGATTTTAGTGAAAATCGGATAACCGGAAATAGCACTTTACTAGAAGCTCAAAATAGTTTTTCTTCGAAAAATATCTTTAAATGTTATTTTTTCGAGATTAATGTTATTATAAAAATTAAAGATTATTAAATTTGCTATAGATTTGCATTAATACTTTTTCTATATATTTTATGGATAAATTTATAAAATTATCTATAATTTAAATCCCAGAGCCTACACTTGAAACAAACAAAATGCAGTTATTCAAATGTATATAACTGACATAAATGTCACTATCAAAGAACTAATCATTTCAAAATAATATTAGTTACGTTTTAAAAAGAAAAATGTAAATAGAGCAATAGAAAAGGAATTCAATACAGTTTCCAGCATAAGTTAATATGTAGGTATGTATTTATATTAATAAAAATTAACGTTTCACAAAAATGTTTAAGCTATACCTCATTTTTTGATTAGTGAATTCTGTGCTATCCCGGTATTTAAAATTTAATCTACATTTTATTATAGCTCCGGTGGCTCAATGTTCAGAGCAACGCCTCATGTCATGAGTCCCCTCGGGGCTCTGGGTTCGAATCCCACTAAGGAATAGATGTGTGTGAATGTGAACCCACTCTGTAATTGGGATTTAATCCTGTTGATAAGTTTAAAAAGAAGGGAGTTACTAGGATTAGATTAGACTATATTTTAAGAAATAAACTGTCAAAATTAGAGTAAAATTCGCTAATCCAAAAATAAGGATTAACTTAACCATTTTGTGACTCAAGCTGTAAAGGGCGGGAGGTATTGTGTTGGCCACACCAGATTTTTTTTTATAAGAACACGTTTATTTTTATTATTATGGATTTACAATTTTTATTCAAGAAAACAAATATCTAATCAATAGATAAATGTACTCTTTAACTGAAATAGGAGATTACAGCTCAATCGAATTAACAGAAATTAGTAAAAAAAATAGTGTGTATAAGTATATGCTTAATAAAGAATATTAATAAAGAAATAAAATGATATAATTGAAATACTTCGGAAATAAGGGGGTTTTGTTTTAGCAGCTCGTCACTCATATGAATACCATATATATTATTTTGATTGGCGACTCAAAGACCACCTATAAATATATAACGAATACCGAGTTCGGGGTAGAGTCTACTACCAATGGAAGTAGACAAATTCAAATAGCGGACACGTGGCTACCAGTCCACTACTGCAATTCTCAAACAGTTTTTATTTGAATATAAATTTCTTGCATTAAACTTAATAATTTAGATACACTTGCAATTATAAAGCATATAGACATGTACAGTGTTATAACATTTTGGATCCACGAAGAAAACAGTTTTATATAAAAACTTATATTCGTGACGTCACATCTATATTTTCAAACTTCGGGGGCTCATAACTCGCTTATTAATAGGAATTTTTTCATCGGATTTTCACCAATAGTCTTACTTTACTTATACTTTCTGATGAAATTATAAAAAAAAATGGTGGAATCCCCTATTACAAATAATACCTAATAAAAATATATCTACCGGTTTCAGGATATTAATCCATTGTTTACATGTACAAAATTAGGCTGGTAACTAAGTAATAACTGTATCTGTACGGTTATATTATTACCATACTGACTTGTCAACAATGGTCTACAAAATGAAAATAAAATAAAATGAAAGTATAATGCTCTTCATTAATACATACAGATAACGTTAGTGTATCGTTCTAAATACGGTTTACTTTATTCTAAAATAATAAACATAATGAATAAAGCACATAATTTGAATATAGCATTCTGAAAATAGCAGTAACAAGAGAATTATAAAAAAATATATATTTATTATTATTGTTTTTATTTTCTGAAACCGATAAACTATTGAACAAACCACGGAAATCATAAATTTGTGTTACATCTCGAGAATTATTAAGTTTTCAAAAAATCGAATTACGCCATTTTATTCTGTTTAAAAAAACGGTAAAATTTTTATAAAAACATTTTTGCTCTATCATAATAAATAAGATATGATATATTTTCAAAATGAGCGAAAAACGAGTTTTTGCCTGTAGCTCAGAAACAAAAGAAGATCGAAAATTCCTGTGGTCACTATTAAATTTTTCTCGAAAAGTTGACCCTGCAATGTACAAACCGTTTCGCTCTATCATTAATATTACCCGAGATACCATAAAAAACATCGAATATGAGATACCCTGTATACGACCATTAGTGATTCAGATGAAAATTTTTATACCCTACAACTTTTAATTGAAGATTTTTTAATTAAATAATTTAGGAAAGCAGGATATTACCAAAATATAATTTAACAAGTTAAAATCTACGTTTATTTTTGCACCTATAATTAGAAAATGTGGTTTTTCCATTCAACATTCTAAAAATCCCAATCGATCAAAAAATCTTCGCTATTGATCGGTGGATCGCGGTCGATATGCTGACGAATCAGAATAGAAAGCATTCTTTTAATTGATTTGGAAGATTAACTCTAAAATCGAGATTTCTGAAAAAAACCGATTAAATGGAACAATTTATTAAAAAACCAACTCAAAAAAATCTCATTACAATTACAAGTGATTCTCTTTTTTCATTAATGGCATGGATATTTTAATTTTGACCGTTAAATAAATAGAGGTTAATAGAAATACTTGCTTCTTTAATACATTATCAAGTTTTTATTTTTTACCATTAAATATAACGGCATTAACATTTTTTAAGATTAGCTTCTGTGTGGTTAACAATAATAATAATTAGTTACATTTTATGCTCGAATTCTGTTATGTAGAGCATGAGAAAGGATGAGAGGAAATATCCATGTTTTATTGGCCAATTATTATCTACATTTTAACTTTATATTTATAATTACTACGTTTACATACAGTTTTGAAAATGGTTTCAGTTTTCAGTCAAAATTATGTAAAACTGTTTACACGCAGTTTTCAAAACAAGTTTAAAAATTTATTTGAAATCAGTTTCGGCGCATGCGCATTTAGCTGATGTAAGTGACAGATCCTCTTCACTCCATATACTTCGTTTTGCTATTATTTCAATTATTTTTTAAACTTCGTACCACTACGTACTAACACTACACAACTATCAGTATATTTGAAGGTTAGTAACACAAAGCGACAGAAACGTTATGCTCTGTACGCATGCGCAGTATCGAAACTGAATTTTAAGTGTTTACATGAGTAGTTTTGAAACTAGTTTTCAAGTCCAACCCATGAATTTCAATTTTGGTTTGAGATAATTCAAAACCGTTTTGACACTGAATACATGGAGTTTTCAAAACTAAAAACGTTTTAAAAATAATTTCAAAACTGCATGTAAACTCAGTATATGTATTTCATAGAAAATGGCCCCAAACGAAGGAAAAATTTGTGAAAAATTCATGGATCTCGCAGGGATTTAAACTTGAGCCCTGGGCCTTCTCATATCTAGTGAGACGCTCTAACAATCTGGGTCCTAAGATTTCATTCCATTGAAAATTGAAATCAATGAATCATTCACAGATCTTTTTACAATTTTTCGTAGGCGAGTACAGTCTCCACTCTTGACATATGAATACTCAGCGCGAACAATGCGCTAAATTATATTTTGTTCTGAACATTGGCCGTCACGTATGGAACGCCGTTTGACTTTTTATTCAACATGATATTCATATTTCTAATTGTTAATAGGATGTCGAACCATATTTTTAAATATTTATATTTTAATATGTTTCTTATATTTTTCACGTTTTAAATATATCACAAACATATTTTTAAATAAATAAAAATATCATTGGGATTCATTTAATTTACTTAAAATGTTCTCAAGCATATTTGTAAATCAAATATAAACCCGCGAACAATTAAAAATAAGGTTGAATTTCCAATATGTATTTGAAAATATGGTTAGTGTGCTCGTGATTTATCTTTTTAAAAACGTATTTTTAATTCACAATGCAAACTCAGTTTTATTTGAATTAAAAATATGTTTGTGATATTTTTAATTCTCTGTCTCTCTCGTACTCATAGCGTTATATGGGAGAAATAGAAAGAGACAGAGAATTAAAAATATGTATCAGTAAGTTTGTAACCATATTTCTAATTCGAAACATATTTGAAATTCAAACATATTTTTAATTGAGCATTTAAAATTATGTTTCGAGTTCTAAAATGTATTTAAAAATATGTTTTATTTAATTTTTAAACGATTTAAATGCAGTTTGCAATTTAAAAATATGTTATAAAAATTTTAAACCATTTTTAATATGTATAGCACTGTATAAAACATTTAATTTGTAATTTTTGTAAAAGGAAGTGACTTAGAAATATGTTTAAGATTTCTAATGCTTCTCGAATCGCAAACATATTTAGAATAGTTCAAAATAAATTCAACCATATTTTCAAATAATTATTTAAAAATATGGTTAAATTTATTCTGAAGTATTGTAAATATGTTTGCGGTTCGAGAAGCATTAGGAATTTATAAATCACTTCGTTTTACAAAAATAAAAAATTAAATGTTTTATACAGTACTATACATATTAAAAATGGTTTAAAATTTTTTAGATCATATTTTCAAATAGCAAACCTCATTTAATTCGTTTAAAAATTAAATGAAACATATTTTTAAATACATTTTAGAATTCGGAGCATAATTTTAAATGCTCAATTAAAAATATGTTTGAATTTCAAATATGTTTCGAATTAGAAATATGGTTATTTTCATATATGTATCGCAACCTTCTCATACATATTTTTAATTCCATACATATTTGAAATTCAAACATATTGCTAATTGACCTGCCATCTACCGGTGAGAAATGTTATCTTTGACATTGTTGCCAAACATTCTACAAGTCATATATTGCAGAAATCTGCAAGGGCCGGTTGTACAATGAGGTGTTGCACGTTTCTTTTCCTTTGCTTTAATCAAAAGAATAAAAAAAAATATTTAGGTCCTATTTCTTATTTTTTTCGTATTATTCTTTATTCATAAGAAATTGTCTATGAAATTATAATGTTTGAATTTCCGCTTCTCCTTTCGCCTAATGACGTTCGTTAGGACCTAACCAATGAGGGTGTAGTTTACATTTGCCACCGACGGAATTTAAAAGAGTGACAGTCATGACAGCTGTCAACTACTACTGATTTTTGTATTTGGAAATCAAACATGGTTGTAAAAAAGTGTTTTGTGCAGTGTGCCCATATAGAACTGATAGTAGGGAAACATATTTCTAGTAGTGCCTCAAAACGAAGAAAGAAGAATGAAATGGTTGTCGCAAGAAAAGATGAAAACATAAAATCAAAACTTCTTTGTTGTAAAGATCATTTTGATGTAAATATAAATATTTTTATAATTAAATAAGAACTATTGAATACATTTATTTTTTTAGCTGGAAAATGATGCACTCAAGCTACTGTTTCTTATACCAGCTAATTTTTGCATTATTGGAGCATAAGAGAGATTGATAAATCCAGGATAAAACATTACTAGACGGTATTTCTTAAGACCACTACTGACGATAATGTCAATCTTCAACTGAAGAGGATCTATTCCAAACAATGTGTCGCTGGAATTTGTTTTGTATATGTTTTAATAATATTGTATTCTGTATATTCCTGACACGAAATAAATCCAAAAGTCAAAATAGAAAATAAAGTGTGTGTGTGTCATAAAGTGTCAGGTTGGTGTAAACTAAAATGGAAAAAAAGGGAACGGGGTAAAATTACTCAGAAATAGACAAAGCAAACATGTTGGAGATAAATAAATTTACTTCCTCAAATTCATTCTTTAGATTTACTTAGCTAGTATTTTTATTCTTGTTTTGACGAAAATCTGTGAAATAAACTATTTTACTTCAGGAGTAAATTTTACATTGCTATTGCTTTACTTATCCATATTTTATAAGACTGGGCATTAAACTATGAAATATACTACAATATAATAATAAATAACAGAACTACGCTAAACAACCAAAAATCACGCTGTACTATATGTCAGACCTTATGTCACACAGTTGTCATTAAAGCTATCATTGACGTTTATGTATGATACATTTGTTTGTTTTTTTTATTCATCATCTTTCCAGTTTTGTCATTGGCTTAATGTATTACTGACGCCACAGACAGTGTAATTTGGCGCCAATTCAAAAAGTATATTTTTAAACTGCTACTGTGTTTAATATATACATAAATTTGAACAGAAAATCATATTTAATAACACTGTAGAACGTACTTATTCAAATTTCAGAAGAAAAAAGTTATGTTAATTTTTTTTTGCAACACCTCATTCATGTTTATACACTGTTCCATTTATCCATTTATACCTTGTTCCACCTAAGCCATTCATCATTGCGGAGCATGGGGAATAGATTGGCTGAAATTAGAGACAAGTTTACCCAATGGAATTTCGGCTACTTCAGATTTGCGCTGTTGCCAGTGCCATCTACTGAATGGCTTAAATTGAACAGAGCATAAACTATTCAGTACATACTTAGCGCTGGCAACAGTGCCAATTTGAAGTAGCCGAAATTACTGTAAACTTGTCTCTTGTCTCTAATTTCAGCCAATCAGAATGGCTTAAATGAAACAAGGTATAGTGTAAGCTTATATATAAACTCAAGCTTAGTTAGTTTTATAAAACTGTAAACTAACGATACACAACAGTATACCAGGAATTTTCGTAACCATAGATTTGCAATAAACATAGTTTAAACTGTGATTGTACGACCGGCCCTGAGGGTAACGTTATAGAAGCACTGTCATCGGCATAAAACTAGCGGATATTTTAGTTTGAATTTTAGCGGTTTATTGTGTATGGCAATACCGTAAGTAGCCGTAGTATTAACTAGATCTACAGAATTAAGGAACAACATAGGACATTAAGCCCGGTAGTATTAATAATAATAATAATAATAAATAGGGCACGGAAGATCACATGACCTATCATATGTTTTGTCCCTTTCTCATTTCAGACTCGGTCTTCAGCTCTGTCCCATACTAACTTCAGACCATCAGACTGTACTTTCGACGCAGTGCGCATGCGTCAGTTTGAATAGCTGTCACATTTCTAGCAAGATATCAAATGAGAATAAAATGAAGACAATAAGAATCAAATAGGTTTTTATTGAATTCTTCAATAATATGATATAATGGAAGATAACAATACGATCATATGTATATTCACAAGTATTACGATCAGGATGCTCCTCGTCTTCAATCTTGCTTAAAAGCAAATATTACCAACAGTAATTGACAATTTATAAATTTAGGGCAGACCTATACAAATTGTCACTTCTTGTTACTTATGTTCAAATATGATTAGGTTTTAAATAATACATCGATAATCGGTGCATGATGTGATAGCAAACAGTTTTATATTATAGTCCGATGACAAACTCGCAACAAACAACGCATTAGCAATATTGGCATTGTTTGAAAAAGAATGACAACACTCACAAACAACAGAAAATAACAATAAAAGAAATAACAATAAACAAGATAAAAAGAAACAAATAATAAAACACTACAATGAATAACAATAACACAATCAATCGCTATATGCACAAGAACCGCCAAATAACAAAATGGCAACAAATTCCATGCTTGCGCAAACTCATTCTTAAAATTTACCGCTAGAAAAATATGACAGCTATTCAAACTGACGCATGCGCACTGCCTCGAAAGTACAGTCTAAAGTTAGCATGGGACAGAGCTAAAGATCGAGTCTGAAATGAGAAAGGGACAAAACATGATAGGTCACGTGACCCCTGCTGTAGTGGAATCGCGCCATATAGAAATGTAGAAAAGTGGCGACTCGTTGCTAGGAAAACGGTATTTGTAGAAAATAAATTACAAGTCGGTATCGCGCCAAAAAAAAGACTTAATTTTTTTCGCATCCTTACGTCAAAATAGATGAAACGAAACGTAAATTTTTCGTTATAGTAAACTTTATATTGATCACAAGAATTATCTACAAGTAAAAATAACCAAAATATTACTCTACTTTTACAAAACAGAACATACAAAAACCGAAAGTAGCCGAATTACATTTCTATTCTACAAAACGATACGACGTGATACCAAATTTCATTTCTATCGCGCATTCTATCTATCGCTTCTATTCTATAGCTCGAAACGGCGCGATCCCACTGCTGGTCGTATCGCTAATGTAAAGCAGTAAATATCACTGTGCCGTCATCTTACTGAGAACGTAGATGTAAATGGGTCCATTAAAATACATTGGATCAAGAAGTATCGTACCGTCATTGTACCACTAATGTAAATCAAGCCTAAATGGGTCCATTAAAATACATTGGACCAAGAAGTATCACACCGTTATTGTACCGCTAATGTAAATCAAGCCTAAAATCCCTCTTTGTTATATCTCAACATACTTCATTGGTTAAAAAATTTAACCAGTGGTTAAAACAACCACTGAGTTACAGAATAGACCCCTATATCATGTAATTGCCCTGTACACAAAACTGTTTGAGATCTTCTGGTAAACACGTTTCCATCACTACCCGTACCATTTGATTCAAACGAACATCAAACTAAGGCGCATTCTTTTTAGGGGGAAGACGAAAATCTTACCTCGTACTGAACTGAACTGAACTACTCCTAAAAAGAACAGCATATTTTTTTGTCATACTGACGTGACATTGACATTCGGTATCAGTTCAGGATCTATTGATCCTGTTTCAAAGGTGTTGCTTCGCGGGGGCGGGGACGACGAAAATGGGTAGTACAAGATCATTTATCCTCTTTTAAAAAACGATTTAGGGTAGATGCGTGCTACTCGGAGTTGATCTTCAGCTCTATACCATGCTAACTCCAGACTGTACTTTATAACGCAGTGCACATGCGTCAGTTTGAATAGCTGTCACATTTCTAGCATGATATCAAATGAGAATAAAATGAAGACAATAAGAATGAAATAGCTTTTTATTGAATTCTTCAATAATATAATATAATGGAAGATAACAATGTAATCATATGTATATTCATAAGTACTACGATCAGGATGCTCTTCGTCTTCATTCTTGCTTCCTGAAATGAAAAGAAAAAGCAAATATTACCAACAGTAATTGACAATTTATAAATTTAGGGCTTCATCAACGACCTACTATCAAATGTGGGTAATTGATAATATGTCAGCAAGTGATATTCTCATAAATATAAACGGCCACGAGCCACAGACGACGTCTCTCTTGTTTTTCACATGTAACCTACCTACCACATCTACCCTACCTATACAAATTGTCACTTGTTACTTATGTTCAAATATGATTAGATTTTAAATATAACCTCGATAATCGGTGCTTGATGGGATAGCAAACAGTTTTATATTATTGTCCGACAACAAACTGTTGCACCCAACAACGCACTGGCATCGTTTGAAAAAGAATGACAACACACAAACAACAGAAAATAACAATAAAAGAAATAACAACAAACAAGATAATAAAAAAGAAACAAATAATAAAACATAAGAATGAATAACAATATCATAATCAATCTCTATATGCACATGAACCGCCAAATAACAAAATGGCAACAAATTCCAAGCTTATTCTTAAATTTTACCGCTAAAAAAATATGACAGCTATTCAAACTGACGCATGCGCACTGCGTTATAAAGTACAGTCTGAAATTAGCATGGGGCAGGCTGAAGATCGAGTCTGAAGTGAGAAGGGACAAAACATATGATAGGTCACGTGATCTTCCATGCCCGCTATTGAATGAAGTTGGCCATGCTGAAATAGTACCACTAGTGACATTTGTCGTCACTTAATGTGATTTCAGACTAGCAAGGAGACCATATGTTTTTCTAGTTAATTGTTGTATTCAATGTTTAAAAAGTTGTAAGTATTAAATTATATTATTGAGTAAATGAAGTGTAAATAGTGAGTAAATTGAATAGTGAATACATTGAAGTATCTTGACATTTCCATCAGTGACATTTTTCTTTTAAAATTTATTTTAAATTTGTTCAACTAAAGATTGTGGTGTTGCAAAAAATTATGTATATAACTCGTGACTAAACGGTGTTTTTTTTTATTTGTGAGCTTTAAACGGCTCACTCATGAAAAAAGCACTGTTTAGCCACATAAAATACTATTGATGCATTTATAATAAAAAATAGCCTATGATACACGTGTATAAAAGCTTTTATGGCGGCGGTCTCACTGGTAAAGTCATGTCGTATATTGTTGACTCATGTGGTGTCGTTTAAAAACTGATGGTCCGCTCTCACTGGTCCAGCTGCATACAACATTATTTGGTGTCGAGTAAATCTAAATATATTAATTTAAATTAATAAATTAATTTCTCTCGCGTTCCGCTCTTTCTCTATAACCTTTGTTGTTTCCATTTTAACGAATACTTCTGTTTGTCAGTGTCAAATAAAATGAAATTTGAACATTAACCAAATTAAGAGGTTATGTGCATTTACGCATGCGTCAATGCATCCCTCCTTGAATGCATCGAGTGACCGAGTGGAATGAGCATCGAGTAAAAATCAAACCAACTTGAAAATCAAACAAGTTGTCGGCAATGTATAGAAATCCAATGTGACACTCATTAGAATACACGTGTTTGAAAAATACATGACAGCAAACGACTGATAGTACTTGGTCAGTGAGACCGCCGCCTTAAGCTCTTAAACTTGTCGCGTGTATTTTAGAAGATTTCTTATGCACTTGTATCATAATATACTATTACATTTTTTTTTGTTTAGGTTATTGAGTCAAAGATGTCTAATAACGATACAATGATTAATACCATATTAAATGCAGCGAGAAATGTAGCAAGTACTCCTACAATTGAGGAAAATAATATTTCCAATTTAATACAGAATACAAGAAGCTTATTTCGTAGATCATCTCAGTTGCGAACACCCAGTAATAACGATAATGAAACGCCTAGACCACAAAAAGGAAGAAAAGCGCGAAGAACATTTAAAAGAAAAGTGTTTTTGCTAAAACTTGCTAATGCAGATTTTCTACCAGGTCCCGGGGAACAAACATATTTGCGAAGAAGATCTTTAGGTAAAAAATTATAGTAATTTACTGCGTGGAAGTGTGGAAACATTTTACAATATTTTTATTTTAGGGCAAGCATTAAACCTTGCACAAATTGAAAGATCTTGGAACTTAGATAAAATAAAAAGTTATCTTTCTTCTTTATATCCTCCTCATATAATGGATTTATTAAACATGGCCGATTTCAATTTGGCAAAAGCTGATCGTTCCAAAAAATTAATATATTTAAGTGATATCGCTACTGGATCTGATTTGGAAGACGCAATAGGCTCTGGTTTTATAATAATTCGACCCAAAAAGGATTTTCCCAGTGATCTATCACCATTTATCAATAATTATCAGTCACCAACACCTACATCTCCCAATTATCTACTCGACCAAACAAACAATTCAGATTCTGATTTTGAAAGTATGTATGAATATTTGTATTTTAATTACCTATTAAAAACTCGCATTTACATTGCGCTATTTTCGAAATAGTAAATCTACTATTCGTCTAAGATTGAAATTAAAAATATATTTAAATATATTCAAAATGAACAAAAAATGTATACAGAGTGCTTCAGAACTACTGTAAAAAAAAACTTTAACATGTTATTTTTTAGATCATTTTAAACTAAAAATTTCATAAATAACATTTATTTTTCGTATTAAAATATGTTCCTTTGATAAATTAAAAATAAATTAAATGCATCTTTATAAATGAAAACCCCAAAAAGGTAAAGTAAAAAATCTAACCAACATTAACACATACACAACAAATTTAAAAAAAAATTATATCGAAAGTCCTAAAATCATGAACTTGTGGTTAACTAAATGAAATACGAGGAATTCGATGCAGTAATCATATTTGCAATATCTCATTTAAAAAAGAAGTTTAATAATCAAAACGACGTGTTAAAGTTTTTTTTACACTAGTCTTGAAACACTTTGTGTAATTTGTGTTCACTCGAACTTTATACCACTCGCTTACTCTAAATCGTACACTCGTTTAGCCACTTGTTATACTATTATGATACCGGGTCTCACCTGTTAATTTTAACTGTCATTGCCTCCATAGTAACGTTTTTTTTTTAATGCAAATTATTTTTAGCCCCATGTCCAAACCGGTATAGAAGAAATATGGATACTTCAAATAGCGGTAATAATGTCTTTTATGCTACATCGATTTATATCTAAATTAATATTATTTGGTAGATTTGGTCATTCGTAATTTGTACTTGACAGACTCCCAAGAGACATTAAGTGACAGTCAATATGAAGATCAGATTGCTAACGAAAATGATAATTTTTCCGATTTGATATTAGGTAAGCAAAAATACAACTCTTGTTGAATAATTTGTTTCTACTTGTTTATAACCTATGCGTTTGTTGTTTAATTATGGTATTTATAATAACTAAAGTTGATAAATATGTGCACTCAATTGAATGAAAATATGCGGATATATATGCAAAAAGTTTGTAGACTATGTGCACCCAAAATTACAATATATGCACATAATATGCTCTATATTTATAAAAATAAGTAGAATTATTCTAAATAGTATGAGTATAGTCTTAAGGTGGTTCTTGCAAGTATTGACATTTTAGTGTACTTTTCCAAAAATGAATTAAATGTTGGATTATCTAATTTGAAAAGCGGAATTTTTGCACCTGTGAAAGCATTACACAAGTCAAGACAGAAAGATTCTTGTTCTGTGTTCTTAGACGTTAAAGCAAACGATTGTTTTAAAGTGATTTGGAATGAAGTTTAAACAATGCCAAATTATTTTTATGCAAAGTACCAAGATGCTGAGTTATTTGAAATTTTTTATTGTATGATATCTAAAAAAATCTGAATAAAAACAGAACGCGCAAAACAATTAAATTAAAACAGTTATGCTGCAGTATTTACAAAACAAATTGTCATTGTCAGGAACTAATTCAGGATAATTCTTTATCCACATCAATACGAGTGAATTTTCCTTCGGCATATTAAAAATAGACTCTTAAGAAGCGCTAAACGTTGAGCGCAACGTCATTCAGCTTAACAGGGACCTCCCCGTTCCTCTGTTACAACGACCGCCGAGCCGTGACCGACCAGCTTGGATGCGCAGTAGCCTTGCATTCAAATAGTGGTGGGGACTTCAAGCCCTTGTCAGCAACCGCGTAGCTAGCTGTCTCTTTCTAGTGCGTCCCCTCTACGCACTACTCATCCCCACAGCTCACGGCTCGGCGGTCAAGCTGTATTTCCGTACACGCACTGTGCTCCAGCGGAAGTTAGTGAAAGTTTATTACAGTCGCACACAACATTTTTATTAATAAATTTAATGAAATAGTAATTATGTAAAATTAAAAATAATTGCGAAATATAACCAAATATGCAAAATCTAGAAAATGTGCTCAGAAACGTATAAATATACAAAATGAAACATGGCTTAAACGATTTGTTTTCGCATATTTTGTATACATATGCAAAAAGTTTCGCCAGCATATCAATAATACAAAATATGCATTTGCCATATAATATCAGCTCTAATAATAACTACCCGTTGAATTATAAGTTACAATCAACGGGTTGTGACCAATCGCAAAATTGCATCGAGAAAAAATAAGTAAACAGGCCATTTTAAGACCTGTCTTTTCACTTTCGAATAAAGTGGTGAATAACTTATTCATCGAAGATACGAAAAATTGCGCATCGAAATCAAAGTTCAAATGGCAGTATTTATTCTAGTTGTAAGTTTTTGATGCGCAATTTTCAATTTATTCGACGAATAAGTTATTCGACACTTTGTTTGAAAGTGGTATAATATACTATTTTACCATAACTCAGTTGCTTGATTTTCAAATATAATAACAGCTTATAAATTGGTCAGTAAACTAGCAAACTCTATCACCAAAATAATTATTTAAAAAATCCAGAAGTTATTATCATCTCTCAATTAACTATTTATCGAGTCTATTCTGCAGTACATTATGTTAATATTAAACTAAGAACAATAAAGCTCTTAAAGTTAAAGACAATACTCAACATAATATACATTTTTACTTTTATTAAAAATTTGCGTAGTGCATTTATACAATAGACCCGTAAAATTGTTATAACAAGTGACGTTAATAATTTTAATAAAACATAACAATTATATAACTTTAGTTTTACTTTTTAGATTTTCCTAATGTACTCAGTTCTGCAAGAAAAATGATAGAAGTTAGTCGTGATGACGTTGTGGGAACTATGATGCAACTATATAAAGACGATGAAATTGTTACCAAATCACTATTCGTTCGTTTTTGCGGTGAATTAGGAGTTGATGATGGGGGCTTAACCAGAGAATTGTTTACCATATTTTGGAAGAATTTATTTGCGTCTGCCAATTATTTTAAGGGACATGACGTTGTTGTACCCCACGTCGCACTACATATGATAAGAAAAAGAATTAATGATTATACAATTATAGGAAGAATTTTGGCACACAGCCTGTTGTTAACACACTCGTTCCCTAATAAATTAGCTCGAATTATTTATTTCGTGTTGGGAGATAAAAATTTAGAAGAATATAAAAAAGATTTATTATTGGACGAATATCTTCTTTATCTTACAGTGCCTGAACGAAGGTTGATAAAGAAAGCCCTAAAAAGTTTCAACAGTTTATCTGAAAAAGAAAAAGAGAGACTAAGTGCATTGTTTAGTGCTAATCAATTCTATGATATACCGAAAAGTGATGAATTTGTTGAACAAGTTCTAGCTATTGCGGAGAAAGTATTGATCAAAGATGCTTGTGATTTTATCAATGAAATGAAAAAGGTTTTACCTGAAAATATAAGTGTGTTTCTTAATAAATTAAGTATGGTGGAAATAAATACACTATGGAAAAAAATACAACCTTCGGCTGAGAAAGTGATGAATTGTTTAATTGTAGAAACAATGTATACAACAAATGAAGAAGAAAAAACATTCTTTTACCTACAAAATTATGTTGGCTCTCTATGCCAAGAAAAATTAGACAATTTTTTACTCTTTGTCACAGGAGGAGTAAATTTACCCGACAAAATCACGGTAACATTTCATAAACAAATTGGCCTAGGACGCAGGCCAATAGCTCACACCTGCTCATCATTATTAGAACTTGCAACAAATTTCGATACCCAGCAAGAATTTGATCTGGAATTCGATGAATATTTAAAATTAGAATCTTCTTACGAATATTCCTTACTGTAATAATGTACTGTAACGGACAGTCTTTTTAACACGTTGACGGACAGTAGGAACAAGTGAAGTTCGAAAATTGACACTATATGTTTTTGTAATTTTTAGAATATTAGAAGTATAGTTTTACTCTTTCTGCTTAAATAAACTTAATTTTGATTAATTCAGCCCCTTTAATTAGGTTGCGGCTATAACCGTCATGGCGCCAGCGGACTTAAGACACTAAGTAATGGGACGATGGCGGCTATAACAGCAAAAATTTAAAAACGTAAATGACAGGTTTAATGACTCAAATAAGCAATTTTTTGTGTGCAACAAAATATTTTTGGGAGTTTTACGCTTAATGTTAGTTCATAATCAAACAAAAATAAATAAATGACAAAAAAAATTATTATAACTTTATAATTATTACACATTATTTTCGGTATGCCATGTTTCAAAGCATGGTGCAGGACACAGTGCAGGTTTTGACATGCAATTCTTGCAGCAATATGATGTTTCCCTCCTTATTCCCTGTTTATAACATTGTTTACAACGCTGAAAATATGTTTTTCGCTGATAATTTTCAGGAGGAGAAATTTTCTCAGGAAAATGCTGTGTTCCATTGTAGTTGATTTCATTGGTTTGGATTCGTGCACGTTTCAATTGAACCAAAGACCTTCCATCCTGTTTATAATCTATACCAGTTAGAGATCGTATGATTGCTTCCCTGAATTCTATAAACTTCATTTGAGAACCTGTCTTTTCTTTAAAGATGTAGTAAGAATTCCACACTGCTACATCCAGTAGATGAAAGATCACCTTTTTGTACCATCTAATTGTTTTTCGTGGACAGGAATAATAGGACATCATCTGATCTGCTCTGTCAACACCTGACATATTCTGATTATAATTCACTATTTCAATTGGTTTTCTCTTTTCCTGTTGTCGCCGGTTAGCTGTGTCTATCATACTTGGGTGGTAAGCTGTTGTTAGACATAGCACATCCCGTTTATCTTTCCATTTGGACACGTATGTCTGATTTTGGCGTCGCCATACATGTTCTCCTCTTCTAAGCTTACGACGTGTTATTTCTTGCGGCAGACCCTTCCTATTTACACGAAGAGTTCCTGTCACATGTGTCTTTTTGCTAAGTAATTTGTTAGATAATGGTAGACTATTGTAATAGTTATCCATGAACAAATGATGGCCTTTGTTTAAATATGACTGCATCAATCGCATTACAAGACTTTCAATAGTTGTCATGTTTTCATTGTTTTCTCGATGGCCTTTGTATATTTCTATGTTCAAAACATAACCTTGGGCTGAACAGAGTTCGTAGAATTTAATTCCGTATTTTGCCTTTTTGCCTTTCATGTACGTGCGAAAATGAAGCCTTCCTCGAAATAATAACAAAGATTCGTCTAATGATAATGCTTCATTTGGTGCATATGCATTTGCAAACTTTTGTGTGAGCAAATCAAGAAATATTTTTATTTTCCTCAAACGGTCGTTTGAATTTTCTTCTTCTACACAAAAGCATCTCAATATTTGCTCAAACCTCCTTCAAGACATTTGTGATGGAAATGCTGGGTGGTAATGTAATGCATCAATGGAAAAGAGTTTTCTAATGCTGGAGAATTTAAGCTGGGACTGAAGCAAACACAAACCTAAAAACTTTCTCATTTCAATCGTATCAGTTTTTTTGAAATTTGCCTTCCTACTATGCCTTGTATGTGGCCGTGTTTGATTGCAAAGTTTTATGCCGTAATCATTCGTAGATTTTATAATCATTTCCATTACTTGGTCATCCCATATCTTTTCAAAAACCTGAATTGGAGAAACATTTTCGTCTATATCCAAAAGAATCCCAGCAGCATCTGCATCAAAAGAAAAGTTTCTTATAGGTGTCGTATTGGTATGCCATGTCTCATCATTTTCTGGTTCTTCTGGTGCTTCATATTCCTCATCTGTAGTTGATTCATTATCTTCACTACCCGAACTGTTATTTTCAGCATTGTCAGCATCAAGTTCAGATTCACTGTTGCTTGACCCACTACTCATTTCCTCAAAAAGTTTCAGCAGCCTAGCCTGTTCTTTTTCCCAACTGGCCATTTTCTGTAAATATTGAATAAAACATTTTATTTTATATTATTATTTATTGTATATTATATATATATTTATTATTTACATTATTATTATTTATTTATATTTCAAATGTAAAATCATAAAAAACAAAAAGTAAACAGTATAACCATAAATATCGCTAATGTATCAAAAAATGCTAAATTTAATTTTTTTTATTTCTATTTAAAGTGTAAAATCAATAATAAACAAATACTTACCAGTATAAATAATAAATATCGTTAAATGTATCAATAATAACTATAAATTTAAGAGAAAACACAATCGCACTACTACCTTCACAACCACGTGCTGCAAGTCGTGTAACAGGTACAAACTAAAATTTTTTTTCCAAAACATGACACTAGGCTTCTACTTGTACGCCGGTAAATGCACATTTGTGCCGGCTATAGCCGTAGTGTCTAAAAACGACCGTTTCGTTTTGGACGGCTATTGCCGTCATGCCACATAGTGAACTTCGCTTTGACGGCTATAGACGCAAATGTCCGTCAACGTGTTAAAATTCTTTATCGTTAGTTAACAGCACTCTACAGGGTCGTGTCGGTCGTGTTGACATCGTGTGTATTCGCGACTTTGGAGGGGCGCGAGAGTGCCTGGCCGCGGCTTCGCGTTCTTGGCTCGTTCTCTTCGCTGCGAGATCTTGAAAAAAACATGTGACAGGGTCAATTTATTCAAATTCAGAGTTTTAAAGTTTTTAATTTAAGGCAAAAAGCGGGCGCGAAATTCGTTTTCGGGCCTTAAGGCTTGAATGACTTAATTCGGGGATATTTGCATGGGTCTCAATATGTGATTTGAAGAGTAGCTGTAACAAAAAATATTGTAAGCAACACGGGCGCGAGGCTTTTATAGCTTGCGCGAATTGTGGCTCTCGGCTTCGGTACCCTCGGGTCTCCTCGTGTGCCGAAGCTTGAGCCTCATCTCGCCTTACTATCATAGCTCCTTACGCGCCCTTGTTGCTTAATATGCTAATTTAAATTCTTTTTAAATTGAAATAATTGTTGCTTTTACTTGGCATGCTTTTGTTTTAAATATACATTTCCGTTACGTTATCTAAATATTAGTAATTGATCCTTTAATTTCAAGTAAAAAATTAGTTATTTCCGTAAAACTTCGGTATTAAAGTTATTTTCTGGTGCACGTGTTTTTATCAAGGGTTCGTAGCAATAGAGGTAGCCTCCGTATTTAGTTTCTGGTCATTAATAACCCCAAAAATTAATTAAATTGATGTTCATTTTGATTGTAAATCGGATGTTATAATTTTTTTTTTGGTTGATTTTACTAAAATTCAAATTTCATTTCAATTTAAAATTTAAATTTTCTTCGGTGTTGTTACCTCTCTACTCCCAGTGTCTGTGCGGAGTAAAATTTTACTATACGCATTTTTTAAATTTAGCATTATTTTAGTAGCTCAGTTTAATTTTAGTTCCCTATTTTTGTTATGACTACGCGAGGCTATTTAGTAGCTTGTAGCACAAATTTTTGTCCAGTTCCAACCTGTATGAGTGTTTGAATAGCATGTAGTGAGTACAGACTGACTTACTGACAGCTTTGATTAATTCAAATTTTACAGCTGGGCTACAACGACCCTTAGTTTTGTACTTTACGCGGAGATTAAGTTCTTGATTTTTAGTATATTTTCGCGTATCTCTTTGAATGTTGTCGCGATCAGTTAGTCTCTTTTGATTACGGCAAACTCGGTTTAATTTTGTAGGTGTGTTATTTTTTTTTATTAGAGTTTTGCTTCGTAATTCTTCAGTTCCGGTATTTGTTACAGATTCATTTATCTGGTTGACTCTTTTAATAATAGTTGGGTGCCCAAATGATTTATCATTTTCCAGTTTTTATTAATCTTAGTTTAACTTAAAATGTTGTAGTAAAAATATTTTTGGACAGTATTGTACTAGATTTAAATTTATTTGTAACTTTTTGTAAATCAAATTTTGTAACAGTTAGTCAGTTATTTGGCACTTAATTTCAGCAAATTCGTTTCACCTGTCCGAATTATTGTAAAAATTCGACTTTGAGACAACAAAACTCACAAATATTAGGTTAAGAACTTTTACTGGTCTCAAATATTCCTGTAGGGAACAGGGAGTCCGGTTCAGTGCTGTCTTCGCAGAGCTTGGCATTGTTCCAGTTTAAGCCCGAAGCGCCACCATTTTGCGCTCGAAGTCAGCATTAGTCGCCTCATAAAATCTTATCGAAAACAAGGCTTTGTCACAAAAACCGTCGAACGTTGAAGAAACGGAAGCCTTGGAGCGAATTACAAGAGTAGAGACTTTGCTATCTGCCCGTTAGAGTTGAACCAGGGTTTTTGACTGCTATTCGAACAGCAATACCTGTGAGTTGTCAGCCCGTGGAGTCAGTACTGGCCGTGTCTCAGGACGATCCTCGTTTAGCTAGACGTAGGTTACATCAGGCAGAAATTGTGCAAGTAATATAGTTTATTTACTTTGGTTTGTGCAGTATCTTAACTTTTTGGCCAAATAACAATTTTTCTTTTGTAACTGTGATATTAATAAATAGCTTAAATCTACATCCAGATTTTTTTTTTTGAGTAGCTCCCGCTCAGAAATTTACGCCTCAGGAAGCTGGCGCCTTGTCGAGTTTACAGCTTTGACACAAGGCTGTATCGAACCACGTCTCGCTTCCGCTATTTTTCAGCTAGCCGGCGCAGTTTGTGAGCGTAAACGGAAAGTATAGTGAAATTATTTTTCTTTACCTCGCTGATTACGTTACAATACATAAAATATACTAGTTTTGGCCAGCGTTCTCCGAACGCTAAAATAAGGATTATATACATATACCCACAAACATCGAATGGAACAGCGCACACTGAAAACATCCGCTCATTATGTCTATACCCCACCGCTCTTTGTCAACATCGGCGCTCTATATGTCTATACTTCACCGCTCTTTATGTTTGTACCAGTGGCGGTGTGTGAATTTAGAGTGAGGTGAGGCCAGATTTATAATATCACAATACGGGACATATCGATGTATTTCAAATTTGTGAGAAAAAAATGCGCCGCAGGCGATTTTTTCAAAATTTTCAAGGTCAAACGTGTTTTAATGCAAAGTAAGATAATATAGAGTTCTTTACAATAAAACAAATTCTTAAAAAATAAAATCGGTTAAAAGTCAAAAACTAATAATTTATTTTATTGTAAGAAAATATTTACATAAATAATTCATAAAGCATAAAATATTAACATAAAATTAAGAAAAATTCTATAACAAAAGTAACATTGTCAGTCTTAAATATTAAAAAATATTTATAAATTTATATTTCTTTTGCGATTTTAAAGCTACCAATAAATTTTTATTTGCATCTTTATTATTTCCAATAAAATTAACGAATTCATTAGAAGACATTTAGTAATTGAATTATAATTATGATGCGAGATGTGAGCATATAAGCAATAACAACAGAAACAAAATCTAAAAATACAATATTGCATTAAATTAATATATTCTATTACTGAGTAATAGCTAGCTGTGCGGCGTGAGCGTGTAGCGGGTAGCGTAAAGCCCAAGCAGCAGCTAGTGGGTCCTCCCCATCACTCAACCGAGGCCAAGAATTCTCAACCTCACCTATTATTCCGATGCTTTTGTCTATTTTGCGCTTGAAAGATTATATTTTTTATATTTATATAATTCAAAAGAACTAATAATGAAAATATTAGATGCAAAAGTAATCATTGTAATGATTTATTTATTTAGCTTTTTTCTTAACAGTTCAATTAGATTTTTCCCATTGTTGTAAGTAGTTCGAACTGTTGTTTTGTCTCTTGGTTGTTGGTATTTGTATATTTCTACAATACATGATTTATTATTGTTTAATTGTGTATAAATGTTTAATTTAAATAACTGTGACAAGTAACAGTAGGTACAATTAAAATAGAAATAAATAATAGTTTCAAATTTATGAAAACATAAAAAAATAACAACAGTAACAATAAATAGTAATTATTAAACCGTTTTTACAAAAACTAATTGAAAATAATACAAATATACTTGTTTGAAACAAGCATTTTCTGTTGTAAGCGCTTATGTGTCCTCTGCTCGGAACGAGAGAGGCAAACTCATCGCTTGGCTCATATGCAGTAGTGTAGATGTAGAGCGTAGAGAGAGTAAAATCGTTCCATCTCACTCGCACTTATGTATTGCGCTATTATTGTCCATGAGGAAAGTATAATTTGGCCTCTATGTGTAAATTCGCGTGAAAATAACACTATTTGCATGGTTATTTGGCATATTATAGTAACAATGATTGTTTATGAGTTCAAATATTGTAGATTTGTATTACTTCAATACATTTTAAATGAAAAATAAAATTATAAAATTTTACAAATGAATTTAAGAGGTGAGGCCTGGCCTCACCTGCCTCATCTGACGCACCGCCACTGGTTTGTACCCCACCGCTCGTTTGTCTATACCGCCACTCAACATGTCTACACCCCTCCGCTTTTTGTCTATACCCCACCGCTCTTTATGTCTATACCGCCGCTCTACATGTCTATACCCCACCGCTCTTTATGTCTATATTTTTGACTAAAATATGTCATAATAATGGTTACTAGTATTTTAACTTTTCTGAATTTAATAAATTAAAAAATATATTATGACAACAGAATAGAAAAAACATTCAATACCAAAATTATTTACCTAATTTAAATTACTACAAAATTCATAAAAAATTCTTGGGTTTAAATCAGGTATGATCTCCTTTCCCATCTGCATTTCCAAAAATTTAATATTCATTTCCAAAACATGGTTTCGAGTAATAGTGTATTTGCAAATGATAGAGAAGAAAAGGGAGTAGAGAATCACATGTTTATACTTATACAAAAAAATTATTTATTATGAAAAATAAGATTATTTTTGTTTAACAAAGCATACAGAATAGGACGCGGGCATTGGAATTTGTTAATCATATTTTGGAGACGCGAAAGAAGAAAAGGCCATTAAAAAAAATTGTCTGCTAACAGTTGGTAGCTTATATTTCTATCTGTCAACTTTCAGTTTTTTACCTTCCGTCACCTTTAGGTAAGGAAGGTATTGACTTTGGTCACAAAATTCGATGATGAGTTTTTAATCAATAAGCACGTTTTAGGGTCCCTAGAATACGAATTTACTATTTTTACGATGATGTCTGTATGTGTGTGCGTGTGTGTGTGGATGTGTGTGTGTGTAACAAAATTTTCGTCTGCGATAACTCTAATACTACAGTTACAAAAATTATAATTTTTTCGTATACCTGTTCGTTACATCCATATGAAGAGCTAATTAGATTTTGGTTACAATTGGTCAACCGGAAGTACCATAATTTGAAGATTTTAACAGTTTTTCTTGAAAAAACTATGTTAAATATAATTTTTTCACATTTGATGTTATTATAAATATTAAAGAATATTTTATTCTCTATACGATTTGACTGCATTTTATACTTAATATTAAATGGATATAGAGTTAAAAAATTATAAAGAAATTAAATTTCATAAAGTAGCTATAGCTATGAACAGCTACTATATTAAGAAAATTCTGATTGAAAGATGTCAGTGTCAAGTGAAATTGACATAGTGTGTTTGCCATAATTTTTACTGGAAATATAGGATCTTTTGCTTTCTGTATGGAATTTGTATAAAATACATACAAGTGCTTTAAGGTAATGTACAAGAAATAGAATATTTAATTTAATAATAATAATAAATCTTTTATTTCTGCAGATACATTATACTGTATATAGCAACCGTCACAAAATAATAATTTTCTGTATGAAATTTGCATAAAATACATGCAACTGCCGGAAGGTAATGTACAAGAAATAGAATATTTAATTTAGCAAGGAACTTTCCGTATGAAATTTGTACAAAATACATAGAACTGACGGAAGGTAATGTGCTGGCCACATCAGATTTTTTTCAGTTAAGATGGCTGAATTTAGAAAATAGGGCGCGAGCAGACACGTGACTCGAGCCACCTTGACTTGCTTGGAATCAGCTGATTTGTGTGCGCATGTCATTTTGACAAGAACAATGTCACGTTGACAATACCAATGTTTTGACTTATTTTGATTTTGAACTGCTTTAATGTTATTATTTTACAATTTTTAGGCAGTAAAACATATGAAATTAAAAATAATAACATTTTAGCAAATAAAAATCAAAATAAATCAAAACATTGGTCTTGTCAACGTGACATTGTTCTTGTCAAAATGACATGCGCACACAAATCAGCTGATTCCAAGCACATCAAGGTCGCTCGAGTCACGTGTCTGCTCGCGCCCTATAGTAATAAGAAAAAAACATGTTTTGGAGAAAACAACGAAGAGAGGTATATTTTATTATGTATGTTCTTACGGTCTACTCTGTTCTAATCAGTCAGAAACCTGCTTACCCGCAACCTATAGAGAAATAAAAATAATATTGTATTTCAAGTAAAAATATGATAATTATATTTATAAATAAAAATAATATTTCTATTCATTTAACCATTAAGTACACAGTTACTGAGGCATACATACCGACGTGTCATCTGTAAGACTACCTTGGATCAAAATTACTTTCTTCAATTTGGTTTAATCTAAAATTCAGTTATATTTGCAGAATTTAAAAAAAATACATAAGTAGAATTCGGATTATTTAGTTAATGCTTAAGAAACATGTTTCTTATCTTCCCATTTCAGAATAAAAAGACAAAAAGAAGTGAATTAAATGAGTTATTTCTAGTTTTAAAAATAGCTGTAGTTTGTTAGACGACATGTCGGTACTTACGGGTTAAGAAAAACATACCAAATACACGAAAAACAGATATTGTATTTATTACGAAAAATACGTTAGTTCTTGTATAATTTTTTTTTATAAAGTAATACTTTGAACACATAAAATATATTTTTCTTTTGTTGATACATTGGAAAGCATAATTTCTTCCAATTCAAGTTTCTTTTCATTTGTAATATCTACATTAGCAGTAAACAAAGAAGGTTCTGTAACTATATCCGGATTTATTACAGTATTTATTCCATACGATTGTAAGTTATTTCTTACTCTAGTTAACATATCATCCTGCGGATTAAATACCTCAGTTATGGCAGTATGCCTAGAATTGTAATTATTTAACATTCCATTTAACCAAATCTGCCGTGGCGTGTTTCGATTTGCAGTTCTTATTTTATGTAAATTCCAGCCGTCCATAAATGATTTTAATCTCATATTAATTAGAGGTAAATAAACATACTGACAACAATAACGATGTACATTATTATCTGGATCTAACTTATTAGCATCCTCTAGTTCATATAATTCATTATAGACAGCATCTACAACTTCTTTGTAAACATCGACCCATAGACGTTCAATCCTTTGATTGTGTACTGATTTTCCTGTTATGTGGCTGCCTCGATTCATTCCTCGCAGAAGATTCATAAGTAATGCAACAAAAATATTCTCGTACCCATGATCGGATCGCACACGAGAAGGAATTCCGTATTCCCCGTATGCTCGCATAAATAACCTTACAACAGGTTCAGCTTGAATAGAAGTAGTGCAAGATAAATAAATTATTAATCTTGAATACCCGTCTATGCATCCGTGTATAATAAATCCCCATCTGAAATTAAATGTATATTTGCTATTTATATATTATTTTTTGTGCAACCGGACGCAAAATAAGCATTTCGCAGCCGCAATACAGGCCGCGAAATTCAATTTCGCGACCGTTGTTATGGTAACGGCCGCGAAATTCATTTCGCGGCCGTTGTCATGGTAGCGGCCGCGAAATTAGGTAAACAACCACTTTGACACTTGAGAATTGCATGGTTTTGTTTATCAAATGTTAATCCCATAGCCACCTTGAAAGCTAACTTTCTATTTACATTGAAACTGTTTAAAATTAATAAAATTTGTAATTACATATTTTTACGGTTGCACAAAAAATATTGTGTACACCTTGTCCGAATCCTTTAGCGCCCTCGAGATTGTCTTGCCTCGGCCGCAAGCGGACTCGGCGACATTTTTTCTCTCGGTACGCTAAAGAGTGATTTCGCGGCCTTGATACACAAATAACTATTTCCGACAAATGCTATGGAAAGGTAGTAAAATTTTTTGTTCGCATTTGTCAACACAAAGTCACTTGCCTCTCACAGTAATGAGCGAGAAAGTAACTTTGCCGCTTGGTTAGAATTAAAATAAAATTTTATTCAATAATTCATCACCATAGATACGAAATTACAGAATTGCATACAGGTGTCAGAAATATAAATACCTGCATTTATTTGGTGAAATTAGAGTTTTTTTCGTGTTTGAGCGACAAAATACATAACTTTGTGCTCTTATAGATATAGATATTATGGATAAAAGTCTGATATAGCAATTGTATCCTTCAATATTTTATCTACGACGGTGCACTAATCTCAAATGAGCGAACTTATTTCAATACTATTATGGACAATAGAATTTGCATCGAATTTAGTTCCATTAAGTATAACTTTTTGACAGCAGTAACCATAACAATGAATTATAATAGTACGCATTTATGAATTTCACATTAAATATTTATCATGTTAACCCTGTTAAATGCCAAATGAAAAAAAAAAGTATTTTAACGTTAATTTATACCGTCGTATATAAAATATTGAAGGATACACGTTTTATACAGCGTTAATGAAACTTATGGTACAAAAATACTTGGCATACGCCTCGTAATTTACAATCACATGTGTTTCATTACAATGGCTATATCAGACTTATAAATTGATGTTATACCTTGTTCCATTTAAGCCATTCAGTATTGTAGAGAATAGGGCATAGTTTTGAACTCTGATTGGCTGAAATTGGAGACAAGAGACAAGTTTACGCCATCTGCTGAATGGCTTAAATGGAACAGAGTATAGGTTAAAATACATATTTTTTTGTTCATTTGACGTTTGACAGGTTTGACATATGATAAGAATTTTCCTCCCGCTAGTTTCCCTTTTCCGTTCTACACCAATAAAATCAAAGCAATCCGGCGGTTGCGCGGAGATATTCTTTCAGACAAGTGCAGCTATATATGCAGATATATGTCTGCATTCGTCCAATGTTAGTCTCAGAAATTTCACTCCCACAAGCAGTATTTGAACACACCAAATACCAAGTTCACATTTGACAGAAAACAGATTGAAGTTCATTACCGCGGAAGTTCTCAGTTAGTATTACCAACATGAATGTACAGAAAAAACTAAATTTAGGTAACTTAAATACCACACTTGTATTGTTGGTGGTAGCTCTGGAATGTGAATAAGAAAATCTTTTATTTTACACACTGTCCGCAGTGTGTAAAATACGAACTTTACCCATCGGAGTATAAAATAGTACATTAAAGAACATGTTTTACAAGACATGTTTTTTTCGCACGCGTCAAAATTAAGAAAACGAGCGTTAGCGAGTTTTCTAATTGACAAGTGCGAAAGAAAGTCTTATAAAATGAGTTCTTTATACTATTTTTTATATTTTGCACCTTCCACAATTAACATTTACTAACTCAATTTGTGATTATATTTGTAACCAGTTGTACATTTTCATGTAAATAATCTTCCCTAAATTAAAAAAAATAATAATAATTTCGACATTATATTATTAAAATGAATTGTCAATTAACTAAAAATAAATTAGGTAAAAATGGGTTAAAGAAACGTCATCTAGTACCAACCGTCTAAAACAAAAAATTGCGTATCGAAATGAAGGTCATTGCGATACGCAATTGCGTATCGTAATGACTTCATTATAAACGCAAAATATAAAAAATATATTAGTGTACCGTCGTAGATAAATATCGGATGTAGAATTGAAATATGACGCCACATATCATCTCCGTATACAAATAATTAATGAATTAAAATACCTAGACAATTTACAATGAGCGTCCATATGCCACAGAGAGTTTGGAGTAGGGACGTTGTAACGTCGTCTTCTTATAGTTGACGTCCATCTACGAGCTACGCTAATCGGGTCAATGTCATTTAGGAATTGTCGTATTTTTCTCCGTTGTACAAATATACCCTCCGACCTTAAATATCCGGCCATCATCTAATATTACAAAAATATATACATTATTATTACTCTTCTTTAACATATAGAAGCTTTTCTAAAATAACTTACTTCACATCCGCAATTGGGATGATTTACTTGTATAATTTTCATTTTATCTTTTAAATCTTCATCTGAAAGCCTTGTATACTTTGATCTTATGAAGATATTTTCTTCATATAATCGTTTTCTAATGGTACTAACTGAACAATTTAATTTTTTAGCCATATTGTGAATTGTATCACCTTCATTAAATAAAAATATTAGCTGACTTCTCGTTATGTTCAAGGCTGGTCGTCCTCTTTCTAAACATTCATAATAGTTATTTATGTTATAAGGATCGTAAACGAAGCGAAGCCGAGTTTGATAACACGGCGTGTACTATATTATTAGCTACGATCCGTATTACATACAAAATTTTATTTGCTGGCGTAAATCAATGAAAATTTAAAATAAAGTGTATGGTATTGAACAAAAAAAATTGTTTTTGATTTGTTTGTAAACAACTTACCTCGTTACCATAGCTCATAATGGCTTATTATAAAAGCTATTAGAGTACTCAAATTGAGGATTATAACGCTGTCATTATGACACGCAGCATATAAAATATATTATTATAAAAAAACACATAGCTACACATAACCTTACCTCCTGTATACATTTTCTCTGCTATATAATTAAGATTTTCAATTCTATTTTCTGGTAATAATAGTAATTCATTTATAATTCTACTTAACTGATTGTATGTTTGAATACTTATTGTATTTCGTATTCTGTTTAGGTTATGAAAACAGTTCATCAACTCGTCTTTTTCAATGTTGCAACCAGATTCATATAACCGACTTGTTTCACCAATAATATGTCTAATTCGTTGTAAAATTTCCACAATGTCATTCCGATTTCTAGCCATGTTTGTAATTTTAAGAAGTCCACCAAGTCCACTATACGGCGTTTTATTTATTTTAAAGTGACTGATCGAACGTACAACTTATCCTAGTTACAGATATCTACAATATATAACTTGGTAGAATGTTTGACAACAATGTCAAAGATAACACTATTCACCGGTAGATGACAGGTCAATTAGCAATATGTTTAAATTTCTAATATGCATCGAATTAAAAATATGTATGAGAAGGTTACGATACATATTTTTAAATACTTCAATTTTAAATAAGACTGAGTTTGCATTGTGAATTAAAAATATGTTTTTAAAAAGATAATTCACGAGCACACTAACCATATTTTTAAATACATATTGGAAATTCAACCTTATTTTTAATTGTTCGCGGGTTTATATTTCATTTACAAATATGCTTGAGAACATTTTAAGTAAATTCAATGAATCCCAATGATATTTTTATTTATTTAAAAATATGTTTGTGATATATTTAAAACGTGAAAAATATAAGAAACATATTAAAATATAAATATTTAAAAATATGGTTCGACGTCCTATTAACAATTAGAAATATGAATATCATGTTGAATAAAAAGTCAAACGGCGTTCCATAGTCACGTCACATATACAGAGTGTCTCACAACTCGCGCCCCAGACGAAACTGATACTTGCCGACGACAATAGGTTGCCAACAAATAGAAGAAAATAATTTGCGGCAGCTTGCATAACGGAGTTACAAGACTTTTTAATCCACCAATCCCGGAAGGATATCTTTCGGTGTGATGATATTATTAAAAAATAAAACTGGTTGCTAGGTTTTAAAAATACTACTAAGGAGTTACAAAATTTGTTTGACTTACTGTAATTTTGACACTTTAGAGTTGACTTTGCACTGTCAACAAATTTAGGTTAGCGAAGGTGTCATCCGAGATCATCATTTATATCGGACAGTGCAACGTGTTGTAGCAGCTGTGTTACGTCCACATTCTCCGAAAGTAATCAGCGACTCAAAGACGGCCTATGCATATATAACGAATATCCACTTAGGAGAGGAGCCACTACCAATGGGAGTAGAGAAATTCAAATAGCGGAGGCGTGGCGATCAGTCCAGTACTGCAATTCTCAAACAGTTTTTATTTGAATATAAATTTCTTGCATTAAACTTAATAATTTTGATACACTTGCAATTATAAAGTATGTAGACTTGTACAGTGTTACAATATTAATTTGTTTTTTATAAATATAATTTAAAAATAGCATACATTTCAAGAACATTTTAGATCCACGAAGAAAACAGTTTTATATAAAAACTTATATTCGTGACGTCACACCTATATTTTCAAACTTCGGGGGACCATAACTCGCTTATTAATAGGAATTTTTGCACCGGATTCTCACCAATAGTTTTAGTTTTACTTATACTTTCTGATGAAATTATATAAAAAAAAAATTGTAGAATCCCGTATTGCACAGTTTTAAAGGTGGATTTATGCAGCCTACTTTTTATTTTACTTTTTCCTTTTCTTTTACTTTATAAAAGTTAAATGTGTGTTAATATATGTACTGCTTTATGTACACATTTTTAATTTTTTTTTAAGACCTTAAATTGGCCAACTTTCAAGTTAAGACCGTTAAAGTAAAAGAACATCACAACTGCGCATGAGCTACACTTCACAAACGTCAGCGTGTTGTGTTTTCGTTTTTATGTGTAAATTTTAGGTTATGCAAACGAAAAAAGAGTAATGAAACAAGATTGTTTATTATTAGATTTAATTCAAAAATATCCCCACTTACGAGTATATGATAAAACAGATATTTTATTCAAGGGTAAAGTGGCCAAAAAGAATGCATGGAAAGGTATAGCGTCTGTATTAAATGTAACTGGTTAGTATATTTACATACTATGTAATATTATTTTTGTATGCACAAATTCCTAGCCATTTTAACAGGATATATTATTATCTATTTATATATACGACCAGAGCTGGGCAATACTTGCAAGAAAAGTACTTTATTATGCTTGCAAGTACTTTGAGTACTTTAAGTACTGTACTTGAAGTACTTTCTATTTATAGTACTTTGTACTTGACAAAGTAAATCTATTCACATGTACTTGGTACTTAATACTTGGAAAAATACTTGAAGTACAATGAAAAATAATTGAAGTACTTTAAATGTACTTGAAGTACTTTAAATGTACTTGAAGTATTTTAAATGTACTTAAAGTATTTTAAATGTACTTGAAGTATTTTAAATGTACTTGAATTACTTTACGGGGTCTCGTGGCCGCGTGCCTGAGTGTCAGGTCGAGAATCTGGGGAATCGGGTTCGATCCCGACCGACGCCAATTATTTCCAATTTTAAATGGCACAAAATTGACCCCTGTGGTGCACTCTACACGCCAGCAATGAGTGCCCGAGAGGTGACGCCTGGTAAGCGCCCGCAAGGTGCAAATATATCATCTTTACCGATATCTGCTTACAAAGCAGATTTGGCACACCCAGCAATGGGTAATAAGCCGTGATGATATATTTATTTTATTTGAATTACCTTAAATGTACTTGAATTACTTTGTTTGTCTGTCAGTGTTTCTTTTGCAGAGGTGTGGTGTTATGTGAATTTCATTAATAAATATATTTTCAGCGATAATATGAAAATAAAGATATATTTGCAAATTTTTTGGCATAAATAAATTAATTCTAATCTGCGCATATTGCATATACATGTTTATATTACCTAACTACAGTGGTAGGACTTTGCGTATCGCCTGGCGATCGCATAACGTAAACATGACGTCATTCTAACATCTCGGTACAGCTTCTCGTATCGCATGGCGATCATATGACGTCAATTTTACGTCATGAGATCGCTAGGTGATACGGCAGTCCCAGCGAGGAACTCTTGTTTTAAATAACCAAATAAATATAGCATATTGAAATTTTTGTCAACAATCACCCTTTAACGTCCATATAATCAGAAAAATATCAATTATCTGAAAAAGTAGTTGCACCCAAATTTACAAGTACTTTTTTAAGTACTTGGTACTTTCAAGTACTTTAGAAACTAAAAAAGCAATTGTACTTCAAATATTTTAAAAACATCAAGATACTTGGTACTTGTACGTCAAGTACTACTTTCCGGTACTTTGCCCAGCTCTGTATACGACTATGTGTCAGAAAAATCACTTTTGCACATGTGTATCGAAGACTTTAAAGTAGCTGCATAAAGTACCAAACTTAAAGTAAAAGTAAAGGTGAAAAGAAAAAGTAAAATAAAAAGTAGACTACATAAATCCACCTTAAGAAGATAATATTAAATTGTGAATTTATAAAATATATAATCAAAAAATCAATTTTCGTACATTTGTAACGGACAAGAAATAAACATCACTATAATAAAATAAATCTGAATTAATATAACGGTAAGATTTTGAAGAAGACAATATTGATAACAAAATGGGTAGATTTGATAAATATTTAAATTAATAAAAATTTAATGGCGGGAAGTAATGTTCTGGCTACATCAGATTTTTATCTTAATAAATCCATTAATAACCATGTACTTTAAGTGTTCTCGTTACATTTTTTCTTCACGGATAAATCAAATAACATTCTTAATGAGTAAACATAAACAATCCCTTCATGGTCATTACAATCAACACTGACTGTATACTGACTGCCTTACGCACAAATTCTAATCAGTAATAAACACAGCCTGCTGTTTATTTTCTCTCCTCTCTTCCTATCGTCATCATTTCTTTCATGTGAACTTCCTTTTCTTATAACCTGTAGTACGTTACTCTACCACTACTCCCGAAGGCCGTCTTGTTTTATACAACAATCAGACAGCAAGCAGCAAGTTCACAGGCACAAGCAATGCGATGCAGCGAGCGACTGGCACTGGTCGAAGAACGAAGAACCAACGGTCTCGTGGCAGTCGCGGTGTTTACCTCAGCCATGCCTTCACCTGACCGTTGGCGTTGTAGTCACTCGTAGCCAAGCCGGTTACAGTTCCCGCGCGAGCGTGGCCACAGTCTTTAAATGCATTCCAGCAGAAGGATTACAAAACCGTTGGATTTGCCACAGAATTGAGTTACGCAAATGGGCAAATGTGAAACAGACATACGGAAAGAGATCTGGCGAAGATGTTTGAAGAAAGGTTGTTGATGTTTTGGTATGATGTTTTTATTAAATTGTGGTTGTTATTAACAAATCAATTCTGAAGGGTATGTTGTGAAGAAAGAATGGTGTAAATAAAGAAGTGCAGTAAAACCTCGTTCCTATAGCGCGGTACTTATACAACGCGGTTTCGATATAACGCGGAAACCGTTACTCAAACGCTCAAAGCTTCATTGATTTATAGATTTATACAGTGGGTCCCGCGACTCCTTAAGGACATATAGTCAGGGTTGGCCTGATTTAAATCATTTGATTTTTATCAGTTTTTCTTCGATTTTAATACAAAATGGCCTCTTTCTGGGAAAGTGTTGAGATCAGATTAAGCTTTTGTATGTTGTTAGTTCCAAATTTTAAATAGCACAAAAGTACTTATGTAGTACTGTCTCCACAATAGCTTCGAATGCTCAAGAGGTGACGCCTGATAAACGTCCATAGCGGTAGATTTATACTGTCATCAAATTCTGCGAATAGAAGCACATCGGTACAACCAAAAATTGATAATAAGACGTGATAATTATATTTTGTTTTTATAAAATTGTGGTTGTTATTAATACAACCACAAACAACAAGCTTGCTGCTTTCTGTGATACAATCATTTCCGAATGGTATATCGTAATGAAAAAAATATGTAAATAAGGAAGTATTATATTACCATATAGGAATTTTAGGTATTATTGAAACAATTCACAGATTAGTTAGAAATTATAAGATATCTAATAAGAAGTACCTACGTACGAGTATATACCCAGAGCATACCTAGAAAATTTCAGTAACTAGGAGTCAATGACCCTATTTTCGCTTACAACTGTTTACAAAATATAAAAGAAAATAAATCTGATGTGGCCAATACATTACCTTCCGTTAGTTGTATTCAGTACTTCACGAACATACTTTGAAAATTGTACTTGTCACTGACATCTATCAGTTATTTGAACATCCTAATACCTAACTGTTCCCATGGTGAAGCAGCATTGGTTCCACGATTTACGAAATTTAATTTACATATGTATCAATCATGTAGAAAATAAAATATTCTTTAATATTTAATACATAGGTAACATAAAAATGTGTGTGTTGTTCCAAGAAAAACTGTTAAGAGCTTCAAATGAAGGTACTTCCGGTTGACAAATTATTACCAATATCTAATCAGCTAATTTATTTAGAATTGTAGTATTAGATTTATCGAAGACGAAGTAATACAGAGGACATAGATATACGCTCAGACAAACATATATAGGTACATAAGTGATATAGACTTCATCGTAAAAATAATAAAATTCTAGGGATCATAAGACGTGCTTATTCATTATAAACTCACTGTCGAATTTTTTGACCATCTATAGGCGACGGAATGTAAAAATAAATTTTATTTTAAATCATGTCAAAATGACCTTATTTCAAATTAGAAAATTTATATTTGTTTGGTCACAATTTAAAATATAGGAATATTATAAAAAGAAAATAAATATCTCATAATATAAGTTTCTATAGTAAGATTATTTTCTAAATGACGAGTGACAGCTGGGTAATGTTGACTCTAACGGGATAATCAAGGAAACAAGTATCACTTTGGACATGCTTTTCAAATAGAATGAAACAACCAGTATCAGTAATATTTTAAATCGTGATAAATTTTATCTAATACTCTAATATCAAAATTAATTCAAAAGTTTTATTGACTGTTAATACCTATATAATGAAGGAAGTAAATGCTAAAATATTTATTTAAGGTTCAACTGTTGTTTGCCATTTAAATCTAAAGATGGATTTATGCAGTCTACTTTTTATTTTACTTTTTCTTCTTCTTTTACTTTATAAGTTTAATGTAAAAGAACATAACAAAATTGTTTATTATTAGATTTAATTCAAAAATATCCCCATTTACAAGTATATGATAAAACAGATATTTTATTAAAGGATAAAGTGGCCAAAAAGAATGCAGGAAAAGTATAGTGTCTGTATTAAATGAAACTGATTAGTATATTTACTTACTATGATTTTTGTATGCACAAATTAATACATTCTTGGCCATTTTAACAGGATATATTATTATCTACTTATATATACGACTATGTCAGAATAATCACTTCTGCGCATGGGTATCGAAGGCTTTTAAAGTGGCTGCATAAAGTACCAAACTTAAAGTAAAAGTAAAAGCGAAAAGATAAAGAAAAAGTAAAATAAAAAGTAGACTGCATAAATCCACTTTAAGATAGTATATGCATGCCTTTTCACAAATTTGATCCTTTTTCATCCTCTTTCATTTTTAATAATATGCTTATATAGTTAAAAATCAACATACCCTGAAGATGGACCAATCAGATCAATAGGATCCGAAACGTCGGTTGTAGGTGGACCTTATAAAATATTTGACTAATTCTCCAATATTTTACTTCCTTCATCAAAATTAATATTAAAAATAATTTTCGAAAATCCTTTAATATTAGATATTGTTAACAAAATATATAAAACATAAGTGCCCGTATGGCATGGTGAAGATTAGTAATAGTCCGCACGGTACGAATATGTCATCATTACCGAATACCGATATCTAAAGGGTATAAAACAGATTGGCACACCCAGGAATGGGTAATATGCCATGATGATATATTTATTTATTTTATTGATAAATGTATCTAACCCCTGCAATTGTAGATTTTTTTAATTTATAATTTTATTTTCTTATGCTACATACAAAAATCGTATAAGATTGTTTATACATACTCAAAAAATCTGACGTGGCCAGCACATTACCTTCCGTCAGTTCTATGTATTTTGTACAAATTTCATACAGAAAGTTCCTTGCTAAAGATTATATTTCTTGTACTTTACCTTCCGGCAGTTGCATGTATTTTATGCAAATTCCATACAGAAAATTTATAGCAAAAGGTCCTATATTTCCAGTAAAATTATAAGACAAACACATTATGTCAATTTCACTTGACACTGACATCTTTCAATCAAAATTTTCTTAATATAGTAGCTGTTTCCATAGCTATGGCTACTTTATGAAATTTAATTTCTTTATAATTTTTTAACTCTATATCCATTTAATGTTAAGTATAAAATGCAGTCAAATCGTATAGAGAATAAAATATTCTTTAATATCGCATCGTAAAAAATAGTAAAATCGTATTCTAGGGACCCTAAAACGTGCTTATTCATCAAAAACACACCACCGAATTTTTTGACCAAAGACAGTACCATCCTTACCTAAAGGTGACGGAAGGTAAAAAGTAAATTTTAAATGCGTTGAACATTTTGTATTTCAAAAATTCACAGTTTTTTCTTCAAGACAACCTAATTTAAAATAACATAACTTAACCTTACCACACAAACTGAATGCTAATAGCTATTTTTTAATATAATGTATGATATTTTAAAAATATATACATGATCTTTAGAAATTGTATATGATATTTATGTCTTAGTCCGAATTAACCTTTCTTTCATGCTATTCATAAAGATTAAATACAAAAGAATAAATAAATGAATTATGATCCTTTACATATGTTAAATTAATTTTAATTATTTTGGATTTATAAAAAATATAAACACTAAGATTGTTACTTATTTATTAATATGGAAATATTAAAACAATATTAAAATTATGAGTAGTTGAAACCATTATAAAATTCTTCGTTAACGATTACATGATTCAACGGTTTTTTCATTTCCATAAATAAAGCTAATATTTTTTATGAGACTTTTTCAACATCTCCATAAATTTTTAATCATATACATACTTCTAGTTTTTAGTGATTCAGCAATATGATAAACAAAATTTTCAGTTAAATCTAGGATGACTTCTTCTGTGCGAAACTTTTTATAACGACCGTTACAATTTTTTTCTGTGTTAGATGAAGAATGTAAACACATACAAAAAATTTGAAAATTTAAATTAAGTACCAAAACAAGTGTACATCTTGTTTCCCTCCTAATATTTTACGTGTTCCAAATTTAAAAGATATACCTGTATTCATTCTCATTTTTTATTTTGTAATAATAACTAATAATAGCATTTGCAGTATTGAAAAATTTAATATATTTTTACTATTTTTAATTATATATAGGTATTATTTTTGAGAGTGGCTTCTGTCAATTAACTTACATATGAATATGTCAACTGTGTATAACCAAGGACTTGTGTTTATTTTTAAAACATAAGTTGCGGAGTTTATTAAAATAGATTAATTATTTTATAAATTTATTTATAAAACAAATTATCAATGTAGCTACAATTATAGAAAATTTAATATTTATATTAAAATACATCGCGAAAATTTCAGTTAAAAGAAAAATTATATAACAATATTTCGATTTTTCTTAATTATAACTGATAATTAAGTTTATAAACAGTTTATTCATAGATGAAAATATTTAGAGCTTCAAGTAAAGTACCATTTCCGGTTATCCGATTAACACCAAAATCTAATAGGGTTTTTTTCTTTCTTGTACAAAGTAAAGGAAGTATTGTAATTGCGAAAAATTTCGGTTTTCAGATTTCAACGGAAATATCCATTTTGACCATCCCTGAATCCATTCTGACTAATTTCGTCGTGACGTACGTATCTCGCATAACTCAAAAACGGTAAGCCGTAGAAAGTTGAAATTTTGTATTTAGGACTGCTATAATATCTAGTTGTGCACCTCCTTTTCTAGTCATTACATAATTTCTAGAAATGGTACTTTATTTGAAGACTATAATAGGTTTTAATGAAAAACTATTTTAAAATATGATCTAAAACTTTTCAAATTTAGTATATGACTTTTAGATCAATTGGAATAACGTAGTAGATTTTGGTTAAAACAGGCTAACCGGAAATGACATATTACCTGAAGTTGTAAACAGTTCTTCTTCAATAAAATGGTTTCATTTTAGAAATAAATGCTTCAAATTAAAGTTTTAGAGAATTAAATTCTGCGTCTAGCACATCAAGTATTATTAAATTAACCCTTTGTATAAGCGAGATATGTATATTTAAAACTTATATACTTTTTGGTTTTTGTAATGAAGCTTGTTGTGGATTAGGACAAAAAATAACAAAAAAATAAAAAATAGATGCTAATATCAAATTACGTCAAATACGTGCAATTTTATACTTGGGTCTATACTTCATATTAGTCTTGTGGACAAGGAAGTCGTGTGGAGCCCACATCAGATTTTTTCCTTATTAAAATAAAATAAAGTAGGAATACAAGATTTAAAATTTTTCTGAATGATAGTATTTGAGTTAGAGTGGTAGCAGGATCGATCCACACACACTCATACTTACACATACCTACAGCCAGAATCGTTAAAATGTTAAAATCTGATCCTATAGGGACATTAAAACGTGCTTATTTACCAATTTCTCGATATACGATTTTTATTGTGATATTTATACCTATAAAAAGAGGTACTGTGCTGGTCACAACAAATTATTATTTTGTAATTAGTCCAGTCTGATCGTCTGAAAGCTTTTTAAACGTCTAGTCTAAATTTAAAATCATTATAAATATCTTCGTTCAAATTAAAATTATATAAAACTCATTTATTCACTTTCTTTTTATTTTGTTACTAAACAATTATGTATAAATAATAGGTAACAGTATATGAGCTTTATTATGTCTAAACAGACATTATATAACACTGTAATTTTATACTCTGTTTCAAAACAAATATACAATATGTATATGGACATAAAAAATTTCACTCTTACATTAACAGTTATGTTGAATGAACGTTCAGATACACGCCGAAGTACAATGAAGATGATAATGTGAAGAGAAAATAAATTTCATTTTGTAACTAACAATTTTTGTTGAGATATTTTAACAGTTACTTTTCTATAATAACTTATTTATTCTATAATAAATTATTTTACCACTGTCGTTCAGTAATAATTTATAATAATTCCTAGCAATTTTTTTTTGTTGATATGGTAAGTTTTTTTTTTATTCGAAAGATCGACATAAAACGTTTAAACACCCCTGGAAGATCAAACTACTAATAAATATCTTAGCACCCTTACCACAAATTGCTTTAAGTCTGTAATATTTGTACAAAGACCCAGGAAAATTGTTCTCTTTTTTCCAATCCAGCTTTAAGTATATTTGCTATTAACATACAAAACAATTATTTTATGGCAATGAACTTCTGTGAATGTTTTTTATTAAGTTTATATTTAATTGATCAGTTATTTTTACATTAATAATCAGTATTTTGTAAAATAAATGTTTAGAAAATATGAATAGTGTACCCAGGTTAGATTAAGTTATAAGGTTATATTAGTTAAGGTTCGTTTAGATTAGGTTAAGTTAAATTAGGTTAGATTAGGTTAAATTACATTTTTATTATAAATTAATGATCATTTAATACTAATAATTTTTTTAAAATACTGATGCAATAAATATCAGCGTTTTTATTAATTCTCGTTACTATTTGTGGCGAATGGGAGCGTACAACCCTGTGCGAACATTGTAAAATCCATGACAGTTTTTACATTTTTATTGAATGCTGATAATATTTTAGATTTTTTAAAGTAATTATGAGGTGGGTTTCATCCTTTAATTAAAAAAATTAATTAATGAAACCTTTAACATATTTTAAAAATTTTCAAAAGCAATATTGAAATTTTTAAAATTACTTTTAATTTGTAATTACTCAAAATCTTGGTCATACGGCATACAGCATAAATATTCTTACAAAACTGATGTTTCGGTATACACTTATACCACATTACAGTCGAAAATTTTAACCAAATTTAGTTTTAAATTGTTTATACATTTTATCAAGTAACATCAACAAACAATGTATGTTTAAAAAAAATCTGGTGTGGCCATCACAATACCTCCCGCCATTTACAGTCCGAGTCACAAAAAATATTAAGTCAATCCTTATTTTTGGATTAGTGAATTTTACTCTAATTTAAAAGTTTATTTCTTAAAATATAGTATAATCTAATACACGTAACTACCTTTTTTTAAACAGGATTAATAAATCCCAATTACAGAGTGGGTTTACATTCACACACATCCATGCCTTAGTGGGTTTCGAACCCATAGCTCCGAGGGCACTCCTGACATGAGGCGTTGCTCTAACCATTGAGCCACCAGAGCTATAATAAAATGAAGATTAAATTTTAAATACCGGGATAGAATAGAATTCACTAATCCAAAAATGATGATTAGCTTAAACATTTTTGTGAATCATTAATTTTTATTAATCTAAATACATACCTACATATTTACTTATGCTGGAAACTGTATTGAATTCCCTTTCTATTGTTCTATTTACTTTTTTCTTTTTAAAATGTTACTAATAATTATTTTGAAATGATTAGTTCTTTGATAGTGATATTTATGTGTCAGTGTCAGTTACATACATTTGAATAACTGCGTTTTGTTTGTTCAAAGCGTAGGCTCTGGGATTTAAATTACAGATAATTTTATAAATTTATCCATAAAATATATTGAAAAAGTATTAATGCAAATTTATAGAAAATGTAATAATCTTTAATTTTTATAATAACATTAATCTCGAAAAACACATTTAAAGGTATTTTTCGAAGAAAAATATTTTGAGCTTCTAGTAAAGTGCCATTTTCGGTTATCCGACTTTCACCAAAATATAATGGGCTCTTTCCATTACAGAAAAATTTCGAAATACAGGGTTTCAAAATTTTCTGAATGATAGTATTTGAGTTAGAGTGGAGGATCCACACACACATACACACAGACATCATCGTGAAAATGTTAAAATTGGATTCTAGGGACCTTAAAACGTGGTTATTTACCAAAATCTCGATATGCGATTTTTAGCACGATCCATATACCTCCCTTACCAAGGGTAGCGGGAGGTAAAAATACGGAAGTAAAACTCAAAATTACAAATGATATGTAAACAAAATGCCAATGCTTTTAGAGTATACTTGTATTAGTCCTATTAACACCAGTGTATAAGGATGGCATTTTAAATGCCAAAAAAGTTGTGAAAAATTATTTTAATGTTTCAATTATTGATTAAAATAATTTACAATTTTATAATCACTCTTTTTGTTTTTTTGTTTGAATAATTATTGTATTTCCTATGTAATTGTAAATAAACATCGTTAAATACGTAAATAACAATTACAATGAAAATTAAAATGTTATTTCTATTACAGAAAACGTAGTACTAAAGCAGTTATAAATTCCTTGTTCAAACTATTTTGTATACATATATTTTGAACCGTTAAAATTCACTGTATGGTTCATATGAAAACGAATCAGATAAATCAGATACTAATTAACAGTGTGTAAACCAGCAGACTGGCATATAAGATTATTTACCCTTAAAGTTTGTCCAATAGCTCAAACACATTTCATACCGCACTAGTGTATGCACAAACATCCCTATAGTACCCCTACCTTATTCAGTGGCCGGTTAATCCGTATATTTGGTGCGAAAACAATGAATCGATAAGTTCACTGTCACTTGTTAAGTAATCACTGTCTTATCACTTGCGAATTCTTGTAGCACTCGGTGAGGTATTAGCACTGTTCACTGGGTATGTTTGACGGTTAGAGAGCGCTGGTGGATGTATAACAGAGTTGGATGCAGACTGCTGCTTGCTGGGCGGCTTGGCGTGGAATCAAGCGAGTGTCCGTTGCGGTTCGGTTTGTAGCGCAGTACTCGCAGTCGCGCCCTCGAACCTACTGCGTTCCAACTCGCTTGGCAACGGAAAGGGATAAAGAGCAGAGGGTATCGGATGGTATTGGGCACCTGCAGAGGTCGGATTGTAGTGACATATCAATAAAAAGTCAGTAGGGCTCGGGTGACACTCCGGAAATGGGTTAGAGGTGGCAGATTGGTGATATGTTCAAACCGTTTCAAAAATGTGGTTTTGCACAAACTCATAAAGTAGTTCAATCTTGCATATTATTAATGGCGTTATCTTCATCTTTCTTTAGGACTTCGTCCTGATCCATCCTCTTAGGGGGTCAACCTGGCGGTCTTTTGCTATATGGTTTATGAATATTTGCCCACTCTTGCGATTCTGTCTGGATTCATTCTCCATTGGCATCTTCTAGATCTAACTGGAGTTCCTCTCTTATAGTGTTACTTCGTATTTGATCTCACAATGTTACTCCTTTTATTGCTCTCAATGTTTTCATTTCTGTATTCGCAATCGTAGATAAAAAAATTCCCTCTAGTGGTGCAAATCAGTACTACGACAAGCAATCGTATAAGCGCCATATTAAATGAGTGACAGCTGAGTTTCTAGTGTATTAATTAATAATTAAATATTTTAACTTATCTCCTTCATATAAATAAGTTTTTAAACTCGGTTTGTATACACAGTCAACGAAACACAGTGAACAATGTGAACTGTCATATGTCAAACCCATCGTATGGGGGCCATGTTGTTTCTAAAATCAGCGCCTCTATTGTTAATTTCGATTGCGAATATAATATATACAGAAATGAAAACATTGAGAGCAATAAAAGGAGTAACAATGTGAGATCAAATACGAAGTAACACTATAAGAGAGGAACTCCTAGGTATATATATATATATATATATATATATATATATATATATATATATATATATATATATATATATATATACAGGGTGTTAATTAAAAAGCAGGCCATAGGCGTTTAACATGGGAAATCAGTTTTTCCTTGCGCAAAACTTCCCATTTAATTTTAAACAAAAGTGTTTCAAATAAATGTTGTGGAGAATTAAATTCTACACCAGCATCACTAAACAGATTTTGTTTTGCATGTTTAGTAACCTGTATTATCCAATTTGAAATTTTATAAATATTGCTCATTTGTAGTGATAGCCATGAAATTTAAATAAAATTATAAAGAAATGCATATCATTTGAATTGTCAGAATTTCGATTTTGCAGGTTACAAGATAAAAATAAATAAAATCTAAGCAATAATTTAGATGTAGATTATAAAAACAAAATATTTTTAAGGACTTCGAATAGAATATAATTATCAGTAATTTTTATTTGAAAATCGAATTTCTGACAGTTCAAACGATATGCATTTCTTTGTAATTTTATTAAATTCCATGGCTATCACTACAAATGAGTAATATTTATAGAATTTCAATTTGGATTTTACAGGTTACTAAACATGCAAAATAAAACCTGTCTAGTGATGCTGATGTATAATTTAATTATTTACAACTTTTATTTGAAACACTTTTGTCTAAAATTAATTGGGAACTTTTGCGCAAGAAAAGACTGATTTCCCGTGTTAAACGCCTATGGCCCGCTTTTTAATTGACACCCTGTATATATATATATACAGGTGAAACAGCTAAATGAGCTACCTCAAATTATTTCTATACTATTAAAGATACAATAAAATACCATAAGACAATTTTATAGAAGACCAAGGGGGACATCCGATTAGAGAAGAAAATATTTTTTAAACCAATGGTTGTCAAGGTACAATACAATGTTATATGTTTTTTAAGTGGGATGATATATTTTTTTAGACTGATTCGATAGAGTATTTTTTTTCTGAATTCAACCGTATAATCACTTTATATCTTTATATAACAAAACTATTGAAAAATATTCAAATGAAATTTAATCCTCGAATCGGATCACACCGGGGTATAAAATGACAAATTCACAAAAGCACAACCATGAAAAACAAAAACTTCTATTTATCAATTTGTATTATTTAGGATATAAATCAAGTAGAACACTGTTTATAACATTATTAACAAATATTTGTTTCATTTTAATTTAAGGTCAATTGTTTTTCATATACAAGATGTCTCACAACTCGCGCCCCAGACGAAACTGACACTTGCCGACGAGAATAGTTTGCCAACAAATAGAAGAAAATAATTTGTGGCTGCTTGCATGACGGAGTTACAAGACTTTTTAATCCACCAATCCCGGAAGGATATCTTGAGGTGTGATGATATTATTACAAAATAAAACTGGTTGCTAGGTTTTAAAAATACTACTAATGAGATACAAAATTTGTTTGACTTCCTGTAATTTTGACACTTTAGAGTTGACTTTTCACTGTCAACAAATTTAGGTTAGCGAAGGTGTCATCCGAGATCATCATATCGTACAGTGCAACGTGTTGTAGCAGCTGTGTAAATATTATTGTCATTTGAATTATTTGAGATTAAAACAACAAATTGTGGTTCTAAAAAGAACCGTTTTTATTGTAATGCAATTTATACAATGGACATACACATGGAACGATTCAATCAGAGCAGATGCTCAAAATCATTTCTAAGTAATCAGCGGCTGAATACATGGTAAGAATTTGCCTTTTTTTATTCACCTTGTCAAATTAAATTTGACACTGACATTTTTCGAAAACTACAGTCTTCCACACATCTTAAAGAAGATTTGATTTGTATAAAACCCTAGTAACGTAAAATTACGGCAAACACACGTTGAAGGTGTAGATCCCTGATTGGTCCATTTTAAGACGCCTTTTCTCGAATATCTTTTAAGCTAGATTTTTTCTTTCTTCGATATTACACATCCGAGTGCAGTCTCATGTTTCCTCATTCGCTCTTGGGCGCGAGTTGTGAGACAGCCTGTATAGCCTACTGAAAAATAACTATAAAAAACAAATTTATTTAAATATCAATTTAATTTTTCTCAATATTTTTGTTCTGTAAGAATATAAAATAATCACATAGTTGAATTCAGAAAAAAATACTCTATCAACTCAAAATTACATTTGATTAAAAAACAGTTGATCTTCACATTTAAATGAAGACTTTTTCATTATCATTTTATTACCAACCGTAATTTAAAATAAATACTCTACTGTAACTAATAATGATAACTTTCCCAAATACTAAGTTTTTTTAAAAAAAATATTCAAGTATTATGAGCATACGAGTATATGTATGAATATGTGAATTTACATGAAAATTGATTGCACTAGTTATTGCCTATTGTACAAACTGCAGTAGTCGAGTCGGTATATCCAGCTTTCAAACTAATTTTAATTCAATGCGTGTATTGTTTATGGTACACGTATGTCTTATTAAGGACTACTAAACGTACATATCAATAGCATAATAGTTATAGGCTGTAATAATATATGCTATGCTGATGCTGGTATGCCATATAACGCTAATGGTAACATGAATGGAAAAAGTGATTCATATACATGCACAATATAAGATAATATAATTTTACATGAATTAATATCAACATGACATTTCCTGTATGAGTATGACTATCTATAATGTGTTCATATTAATGTTATATAGAGTAGAATTTACATTAAGTATAAGATCATGCATTTTTAAAAACTGTAACACGAGGGGGGTGCGGATTACATGACTGCTACTACTGCTTCTCACTGTTTACTGATGATTACTGCTTCTCATTACTCCCAACGATGATACACTGACTCTTAACTGACTGGTGATAAGGAAGAGCACACACACTTTACACTGATGAGCACTTACATTACGATTTACGGCAGGGAACTTACGGACATGGACACTCTGTATGATTTAATAACTAATAACTTTATTTACATTTAAACTAATACAACTATAACTAAGCCATTACTAATACGTTACATTCCGTAACCCAGTGGGCGAGCGTCGCCCCAAAACTAAAAGACACTACATTCCGTCAACTAACGTCTTCCCGACGCGACGAACTCATCTAGCCTCTTCTCCATGTTTACTCTCGCGAGTATCTAATCCGACTATCTTTAAAAACAAAAACGATATCTTCAGGACTGGATTATCTTAGGGGTACGGGGTGCATAGGCAACAAATAAATGTCGTGACTATCATAATACGAAAAGAATTTCTAAACTGAATTTTAACATTTATAACTTAAACACATAAACAGAGTTAAAATATGATTATCGAAACTATAATTTAGAAGAGTTTATAAAAAAGTTATTTATCTGTTATTGTGCTTACCCTCGCCTTGTCACAAAACTGATTATTTACAAGTTAATTCTCAAACTCAATTGAATTATTGAAAATGTGTCAGCTCCAAAGTTTTCACTAGTTAACTATTTGGCTAATTAGTAATTACAAATTCAAATATAACTTCTTACATTTAGGTTAAAATGTGTTGATTAAGTATTATATATATATATATATATATATATATATATATATATATATATATATATATATATATATATATATATATATATATATATATATATATATATATATATATAGCCGCCTCGGTGGTCGTGCGGCTTGAGGAAGCGAACAGCGCTCGAAGCGACCGTCACCGCTCGGCCCTGAGGTTCGTGGGTTCGATTCCCACAAGGGGCTTGGATGTTTGTGCCGTCTTTATCGTCTCATCTACACGCAACGAAAAAATGTAAGGAAAAGTGACCTACCCCCATATCATTTAATTGTAATAAAGTTGTACACTTTAAAATGATATATATATATATATATATATATATATATATATATATATATATATATATATACAGGGTGAGTCTGGGAAGTCGCCCCCCCCCTTTAACTTTTTTATTATAAGTAATAGAAAAAAATGGCTCATATAAAAGTTTTATTATTTTACATATACTATTTGATGGCAGATGTAGATATTTTTTATAAAGTCAAGTTTACAAGATACGACTATCAACTTTTATTTTTTAAATGGCAACCTATAATTATTTTCATAAAATTGAAACCGCCATTTTTTCTTTTTTCAACGATGTATTATTTTTTATTAATGTATTTGAAAAATTTCGAGAAAAATGAGATAATTTAGAAATATTAGAAATAATTTTTAAACAAACCGGTGTGGTGAGGCCTAGTAAACGCCCGCACGGTACGAATATGTCACCATTATTACCGATATCTGCGTATAAAACAGACTGGTACACCCAGCAATGGATAATATGCCGTGATGATATATTTATTTATGTGTGTTGAATATAGCCAGAAATTAACATTTCCCAAGAATTGTTCCTACACTTTGCCGGTTTCTGGACGATTTAGAGATTACGTAAAACTACTTCTATCGGACAACCGAACAGAGACACAATTTTATTTTTTCAATAATAGTCCACTTTAAGTGTTTTTGCTTCTACTTCTACTTCTAAAATTTAATGAACTAGAGTTGTCCTCCTTAAAAATGACCGATACAAATAGATCTTGATTCTTCCGCAGTAGTGCACAAACTAATTTATTTCAAGAATAAAATTACTTGTGCACTCTAAACTCTAGAAGAGTATTATTTAATAATGTAAGCAGTAAGTTTTTATTAAATCATTTTCAATCAAAAATATGAGCTTAATTCATTAATATTTACATTTTGCATATTAACTCCAGAACTCAATTTTTCTCGAGAGGTAAATTTACTTTAATATTAAGTTAGTTGCTATGTTAGACATCGTTGACGTATAAGCGGATGCAGTTTTTAAAAATGAAGCAAAAGTCTTCTTCAAAGTAAGATATAAAATTGTTTATTTAATTTTACATCAACATAAGTACGATTACCTACATATATACTCATATTTTAATATAATGTAAATGTACTTTATCTTTAATGAATAAATTAGATTCTGAAAATTGTGCTGTACTGTGATGAATATTTAATACTGATCGTTCAAAAGAAAATGGCCACTCAAAATAGGTTATATTTAACCAGTTCCTAAGAACTCTCTGAATAAACTTGTAAGTACTTTGTTCACCACTGCAACCCAAATTAAACCTCGGGCATCGAAATTTCAGCCCCAAATTATTCAATAGGAAATTGCATTCAGTAAACTAATAAAATACTTATTGCAATAATAACCAATGTACATATGTCAAAAATATCTTGAGGGAATCTTGAGAATTCTAAAAATTATAATTCTACCGTATTCCTCTTCGTTACATCCATATGAAGAGCTGATTAGATTTTGGTTATAATTAGTCGACAGGAAGTACCCTCATTTGAAAGTTTTAACAGTTTTTCTTGAAAAACCGCTGTTAAATATCATTTTTTCACATTTAATGTTATTATAAAAATTAAAGAATATTTTATTCTCTATACAATTTGATTATTCAATGGATATTGAGTTAAAAAATTATAAAGAAATTAAATTTCATAAAGCAGCCAGCTATGCAATAACATTGGAAACAGCTAATATAAATTTAAAAAATTTGATGTGGCCAGCACATTACCTTTCGTCAGTTTTATCTATTTTGTATAAAGGTCATACCTACAGAAAGTTCCTTGCAAAAGATTCTATTTCTTGTACATCACCTTAAGGCAGTTATATGTACGTATTTTATACAAATTCCATACAGAAAGTTTCTAACAAAAGATCCTATATTTCCAGTAAAATTATAACACATCAACTGCACTTGAGACTGACACCTTTCAATCAGAATTTTCTTAATATAGCAGCTGTTTCCAGACTTATAGCATAGCTGGCTAATTTATATGATATTTAACTTCTTTATAATTATAATTTTTGGAATTATAGTAATAGAATTATCGCATTAGAAAATTTTGTCAAACACATAGTCCCACACAGACACATACACACACGCACGCACGCACGCAAACGCACACACACACACACTCACACACACACACAAACACACACACGCACACACACACGCGCACGCACGTACACACACATACACACACTCACAGACAGACATCATCGTAAAAATAGTAAAATCGTATTCTAGGGACCCTAAAACGTGCTTATTCATCAAAAACTCACCACGGATTTTTTTGACCAAAGACAATACCTTCCTTACGTAAAGGTGACGGAAGGTAAATTTCTGATAGACAGATGTCAATGTCAAGTGCGATTGACATAGTATGTTTGTATTATAAGTTATAACTTTACTGCAAATATAGAATCAATTATAAGAAACTTTCTGTATGGAATTTGTACAAAATATATAGAACTGAGGGCAGATAATGTACTGGAAATATAGAACCTTTCGCAAGAAACTGTCTGCATGGAATTTGTATAAAATACATAGAACTGACAGAAGGTAATGTGCTGGCTACATCAGATTTTTTAATATGTAAATCAGAGTTTATATCAGATAGATGGTAAATATGGAAATTACAAATTTAATAAACAAGTGAAATGAAACAAAAATAAAACCAACATTAAAGGTGCATTCACAAATGAAAATTAGGTTTAGATTTATGGTTTATACTTTAGATTTAAAGACTTTGGTCGCATATTATGTAATGACTCCATTCACACTACACAATTTAGGGTCTCTAAATCCAAATCATAGAGCTGAACATTGCAAGATCCAAACTTTAGGTTTATGATTTAGTTTGACGTCACAAACTTCACCAATGAGAACGAGTCTGAAATGATATAGATATATACACCCATCTTTATTTATTATCCACTTGGAGGATTCGGGTTTTTAAACAAATGCGAGAAGAACATGAAGACTGTCATAACTTAATGGGGTATGTGACCATATTCGAATTTCAATATATATGTCATAAAATATAAAAACAAACCACTATAGCTTTTTATTATAATAATAAAAACGAAACATTAATTTGTAATAATCTTGTTATTAACAATTTAATGTTTTGGAGAAGGGATATATGCCGTAAGTATGGTAGAATCGTGGACAAAGACAGATAGACTGCGGGAAGGAAAGAGACAGTTATAAATCAGCCTATCAGCGCCGCGTTTATGTTGCGGTAGGCGTGCAGGGTGGGGCATGATCACATCTGGCTATAACTATCTCTTTCCCTCCCAGTCTAACCGTCTTTTTTCAAGCTTCTGCCATTGATACGTCACAAATCCCTTCCCCAAATTTTTAATAATTATTTTCTCGTAAAGTGCGAATAATTAATCGATGTAAAAAAATACGGGTATTTTATTTTTTTGTCTAGTATCATATTATGTAAAAATAAAAATTTGGTCACATACCCCATTGCTGAAACATAACCAATAATGCCAAGCGAATGACAGTTTCACGGCGCACAGGTGTCTTATTGAGTACTTCTCTACCGATATTTTAATCTTGTTTTTGAAGCATTTACATAGATGACTGTACATATCAAAACTAATTTTAAGGTAATTTAAATTTACATTTATGAATGATACACACAGAGAAATAAAGTGTTCAATCAAAAGGATTCGTTTTGATCTTACTTATTTTCACTCTTGTAGAGAAACAAAAAAGTAACTGAGTTAGTTTAAAGAGTGATAAAGTATTGATTTAATAATGTTGTTTCAATGCAAATAATGTGTTAAAGTAAAACTTTTACAAAATGTTAATTTAATTCATTTGTTTTCTTTTACTGACATGATAAATAATTTGAATTAATATATGAAATGTTTTGTTTAAATGTAGTAATTATTTTAGAAGAAAGTTTAGAGTTTATTGAATTAACATAGTCATGCATTATTTTAAAATAAATTGATATGTTGGATTAATAAATTGGATAGGTTAGATTAAGAGGAGCACCATTCAAATAAAATAGATTTTATTGCATTTTTATTTTATTAGCTACTACAATATAAATAAACTATAATACATATTACTATATTCCATCAATAATCACAAACAATTTAATAAATTATATCACTTGGACTAAAGTACAGCTTGCCTTATGGTTAAAAATGACTGCCCTGCAATATAGGTATGTATATCAATTTTAAGTGTATATTACCATATCTTCAAATTTTTTACATATTCTTCAAATCCCCACTGTATCAGAAGATTGCGTGTTTCACAGTCACCCATTTTTACACTTACTTTGCTAAGAAATGCTAAGCCGAAGATACTGCTACAGGCTACATCACCGGCAAATCACCTTATGACGCTGACGCATAAACCCTTCGCGTCGAGCAACAACACGTTTCAACAGGTTAAATATATGGTTAACATAAGAAATGCATTGAGCTAACACAAAATGTTATAATTCATCGCACTTAATGTATTGATATGAAAAAATTACTTCTTAAATAAAAATGTTATTGTTGTTTTAATTCTAGCGGTATATTTATTTATATTAATATACAACAATTTGTTCGACTAAGAAAAAAATACTTATTTTAAGAAAATGTTTAATTGGATCAAGAAATAAGAGTAAAACTATTTTCAATGTTATTTCAAGAAATTGAGATGTTTTCAAATAAAACGATATTAGTTAAAACAAAACAAAAATGTTTGATTCAAATAATAATTTTTCAACACGCCACCTCGTATTGGATTAAATACGTCATTTTTCTCTGTGTACTTACTTAAACCTAAACAAAAACCATAAACCTAATTTTCATTTGTGAATGCACCTTAACTGTATATAAAAGTCTATTACTCCGTTTAAAATTTACCACATTTTTTATTTACCAAACTGAAGAGTGTTAGAAGAACACAATAAAATAGGTTAAATTAACACAATATGTTGTTACCAATTACACAATTTAACTTTACACCGCAATTTTTTTAGAGTGTATACGTTGTAAATTTAAATTTGAAATTTCTAAATTTGTGAATCGTTCAACCATTGTACGCTTTATTAGAAATTGTACATTCATCGCAACTAGCCTCAAGCCACAGAAACATATTAAAGCCTTTCTATCATTTTTGAACCACCTGAAGTATAAAATATGCATCGTCAGCCGTATCAGGAGACCAGAGTTACAAACTATATTACCGATAAGTAATCATTTGAAATTACTTTTTTTTAGCAATAGAGGATATCCTCTTTTTCAAAGTAGACTAATCACATTCCCCGATGAGTATTCCGTTTGTAGCCTGGGGCCCCAACGTCCGTGGAATAGTAAAAATCGCCGGGCGCTCCTGCTCCGCTCGGCAACGGCACGCGCGTTCATTAGTCATTTAAATGGTCACTGCTCGGACGCCTTCTCTGAATTATGAATAGAGGATTTCGTTCCACCGGTGACGAATTTCAGACCCGGTACACCATCACTGTGCTTTAGTATTCACTCAGATATATAAAGCCTGGTTTACATGAGGCAGAACACAGAACGGTGTTCAGATTATTGTGGAACATAAAAATTATTATTATTATATTATTCTTCTTTAAACGTATGCCCGATTTCTCCAGAACAGAATTAAAGCCTTGCTTAGTCCTAAGCTCCACCTTAAAACTTTGCATCGCGCAAAAATGTCAATATTTGAGACGTAAGTAGCACTTAAATGTAAGTCGAAAAAAGGTGTCATAATGTCGGCATATCGATAAGTTAAGTCACTGTAAATTTGGTTCGGTGCGAAAATACAGTGAACTAAAATATTAAACTGAAAATAGTATATTAAAGAACGTGTTTTATAAGACATGTTTTCACACGCGTCAAAATTTAGAAAACGAGCGTTAGCGAGTTTTCTAATTGACAATTGTGAAAGAAAGTCTTATAAAATGAGTTCTTTATACTATTTTTATATTTTGCGCCTTCTACAATAACATTTACTTACTCAATTTGTGATTATATTTGTAACCATTTGTACATTTTCATGTAAATAATCTTCCCTAAATAAAAAAAATTAATAATAATTTCGACATTATATTATTAAAATGAATTGTCAATTAACTAAAAATAAATTAGGTAAAAATGAGTTAAAGAAACGTCATCTAGTACCAACCGTCTAAAACAAAAAATTGCGTATCGAAATGAACGCAAAACATAAAAATGCTCTTTTCGATTTGTTTGTAAACATGTTACCTAGTTACCATAGCTCATAATGGTACTAAGTACTCTAATGGGATCATTATGATCCTTGGCCTATACTGAAAGACATTAGAGTTCTCAAATTGAGGATTATAACGTTGTCATTATGACAAGGCAGCATATAAAAAAATCTGGAGTGGCCATCACAATACCTACCGCCATTTACAGTCCGAGTCAAAAAAAGATTAAGTTAATCCTTATTTTTGGATTAGCGAATTTTACTCTAATTTTGACAGTTTATTTCTTAAAATATAGTCTAATCTAATCCAAGTAACTACCTTTTCTTTAAACCCCTCAACAGGATTAAATTCCAATTACAGAGTGGGTTCACATTCACACACATCCATGCCTTAGTGGGATTCGAACCCATAGCCCCAAAGGCACTCATGACATGAGGCGTTGCTCTAACCATTGAGCCACCGGAGTTATAATAAAATTAAGAATAAATTTTAAATACCGGGATAGAATAGAATTCACTAATCCAAAAATGAGGATAGCTTGAACATTTTTGTAAATTTTTATTAATCTAAATACATACCTACATATTTACCAATGCTGGAAACTGTATTCCTTTTCTATATTTTATTTACTTTTTTTCTTTTTAAAACGTTACTCATATTATTTTAAAATAATTAGTTCTTTGATAGTAACATTTATCTGTCAGTTACATACATTCGAATAACTGCGTTTTATTTGTTTAAAGCGTAGGCCCTAAGATTTAAATTATAGATAATTTTATAAATTTATCCATAAAATATATAGAAAAAGTATTAATGCAAATCTATAGAAAATTTAATAATCTTTAATTTTTATATTAACATTAATCTCGAAAAAATTAAATTTAAAGATATTTTTCGAAGAAAAATTATTTTGAGCTTCTAGTAAAGTGCCATTTCCGGTTATCCGATTTTCACCAAAATCTAACGGACTCTTTCCATTACAGAAAAAGTTCGAAAAACAAGGTTACAAAATTTTCTGAATGATAGTATTTGAGTTAGAGTGGAGGATCCACACATACATACATATACACATAGACACAGACATCATCGTGAAATTGTTAAAATTGGATTCTAGGGATCTTTACCAAAATCTCGATATGCGATTTTTAGCACGATCCCTATACCTCCCTTACCGGGAGGTAAAAATTAATTGAGTTATAAAAACTAGAACTTGTTTTTTATTGGATTTGTTGGCTTTTTGTTTGCAAATTGCTGTATATTTAATTAGTCATTTCTTTTCCTAACTTGACTTTTAATTTTTATTAATTTTTATTTTCAGTCAGCCACGTTGCTGGTGCTTTGCTGTCTTAGGGTTCTAGTTCAAAGCCCTGCTCAGGTAAGTTAAGACATTAATTTTCTATCTCTTCTATCGTCCCATCTTCATCACAATAGCTGTTTATACCCATAGCATTAAATTTTATTTGAAATCGAAAAATTGTGAAAATGAAAGAAATATTTATCTGCATAGGTTATGTTTACATATCTGTCAAACTGTTTTTATTCAAACTCCTTCATCGGAATTATTTAGTTTGTTCTTTTTGCACTTATTTTTTTATTTTTCGTACAAATTTACTATTGTACCTCGTATACCTGTACATATTTAATAATTATCATAAGGTTGGTAACACTGTATTTGCATGAAATCGTCGTATAATGGATTACTTTAGTGCCAATTTCTGCACTCAATGGCAATTTTTGTGCACTTTAGTGACGATTTAAAAAAAAAGTTTACTAATGATATTTCGTAAACTCAAAAATTAATACAGAATGTCACACGATATAAACAGCTCCTACACTACAGTAGTGCTAACCTCTTGAAGATAACTGAAAAGGTATTTTATTGTATTCCAATCGTACAATCCTGTGCAATATCAAACCAATGACTGTTTACTTTTTACCTCCCGCTACCCTTGGTAAGGCAGGAATAGGGATCGTGATAAAAATCGCATATCACGTTTTAAGGTCCCTAGAATCCAATTTTAACATTTTCACGATGATGTCTGTGTGTATGTGTGTGTGGATCCTCCTCTCTAACTCAAATACTATCATTCAGAAAATTTTGGAACCTTGTATTTCGAACTTTTTCTGCAATGGAAAGAGCCCATTAGATCTTGGTGAAATCGGATAACCATAAATGGCACTTTACTAGAAGCTCAAAATAGTTTTTCTTCGAAAAATACGTTTAAATGTTATTTTTTCGAGATCAATGTTATTATAAAAATTAACGATTTACAAAAATGTTTAAGCTAATCCTTATTTTTGGATTAGCTAGTGAATTCTATTCTATCCCGGTATTTAAAATTTAATCTTCATTTTATTATAGCCCTGCTGGCTCAATGGTTAGAGCAACGCCTCATGTCGTGAGTGCTCTCGGGGCTCTGGGTTCGAATCCCACGAAGGCATGGATGTGTGTGAATGTGAACTGTTGAGGGGTTTAAAAAAAGGTAGTTACTTGTATTAGATTAGACTATATTTAAGAAATAAACTGTCAAAATTGGAGTAAAATTCGCTAATCCAAAAATGAGGATTAACTTAATCTTTTTTGTGACTCGGGCTATAAATGGCGGGAGGTATTGTGTTGGCCACACCAGATTTTTTAATTATTAATTGAGCGGCGTATCATCGTTTTTTGAAGATCCTTTAAATTAAAGAAAATATACAGCCAACGTGAGTGATTTCGAGTAAATTATTACCACTTAATCTACATCACAATCGAGAAATTCTTATTACAAAAAATTAAGCAATATAAAACTGACTTAAAGACCCATTACTACATCCGGAATTTTGCATGAATAGTAGTTAAAGAATTTTTATAACTGTGGCTACACATATATCAATTTCGTTTTTATACAAATTTATAATGACTGCATTAACAGGCTTTTTCTGTAAAAATATCGTTCTATAACAACTATCGTTAATTATAAATGTAACGATGTGATCCTGAACGACAATTTGTAAAAATCGTATTCACTAAGTAATATCGTTATAAACGTCCTCATACCGTTTGTCACAACGACTTTAGCCAATTTTTTTAGAAAAGTTAATAACTAGATTGTCATTGTAGTCATTTTGCAAGAAAATATTGACATTATTATTTTAATTATTATTTCTTTATTGAGTAAAGAATATGTATATAAATATCGATTATCAAATGGATTATTATTATCCCATAAAAGACATTCATGACCACAAACATTTCTTCTAAAATTTAAATATGGTTGTTAATTATATGTAAAGTCGGTGAATGTGGAATAGTCATCTAATGTGGAATAGGCGCTTTTTGAAAAAAATGGTACACGACATCTGTGATCTAATGGCACAAATGCACGTGTGTAGGGGAGTTATTACCCACATAGAGACACCAATTTAACTGCATTGTGCATAACATCAAAAACCTTGAAAAATAGTATGAGTGCCTACCGAACTTTTTACGCAAGTGTAAAGATATGTAGTTTTATTACTGATTGTGTAGTCGAAAATACGATTTTTTGCAACTGCAGTATGAATAGCGGTTTGGGGATGTAGGCTAGATTTAAAAAATACTTTTCAAACTAATTCCTAAATGAAATTCGATGGCGGGAATTTAAAGTCAACAAATCCGCTAATGTGGAATACCGAGGGGTATGCCAACGTGGAATATTCCAAATTAGCGAAAATGTTATAATATGAGTAGATAACTGTTCTAGGTTTAGAAAAATGTACCAGAAAATCATACATAGCAACAAGCAAACATGCAGAAGGCATACTCATTTTATTATTGTTTATATTTTGAAAAGAAGGAATAAATAATTAAAGAACATTTTTGCATTGTTTTCTGAATTTTCTTATACTGTGAAAGTAAGTATGGTTATGTGGTATGTAATCCACGTTAATGCACTATGGTATTCCACATTACCGTCCCTTTTTCAATAGATGTAAAAATTTCAATTTTGAAGAAAATTGCTCTTATAAGTGAATTATTCTAGATAATCAACCTGCAAGTGTTACTATTTTGTAAAGTACATTTTAAATGACCTATATACAATATTTGATGATTAACCGCCATCTTTTCGCATGTTTTATTCAATGAAATAAAAATGGTATTCCACATTCACCGACTTTACTCTATATTTGATGCATGAATAAATGTTTTGTTACTTATTTTCCATTTCTTCCTTCACAAATATAAATAATAAATTAATTAACTCTGCCATTTGCTAACATTTGACATTTACGGTTTGAATAACAAGTGAATCCTTATCGCTCATGAACTACTTAGAATAACAACAATACGATTTCAATATAACGACATTGGTTTTACAGAAGACGCTTTTTGAAAATTATCGTTATTTAATAACTTTTTCAACCAAAGTGCACTATTTGTGTATTAAGAGCGCAAAATGGGACATTGTCGATTGAGAGGTTGTTGACGCGCGACGCAGGAGCCCGGCATTCTCTCGAAATCGACAATGTCCATTTGCGCTCGAAACACACACACGATTTTTTCTACAGTTGCCACAATGGGATCCTTCACCATAAAAAATAATAAAATGTACAGTTTGTACTTAAAATACTAGTCAATAGTTTTGCAGTGAAGATAGGAACGTATTCAAATATGACTTCGAGATATTGTTTTGGCTTTCGTTTTTACAAAAAAATTAATTCCAATTTTGTAATGAATATTATAAGTTTTTGTATAATTTATTTGTTTCAAGTACATTAAACTAGTGAAGTAGAAAATTGGATGTTCATTGGGAGCGTTTACGCCAAACGCAGGTGGCAGCAAAATTGTTCACACAATTTTATTTTATATTTCATTTTAATTTATCGTTATTTTCCATTATTGTTGAGCTATTGCTCAATCTAATCTAAGCATTTTACACTTTTTTTTGTAAATATATGCCCAATTTTATTTTCACAGCAGTGCGGTATTGCGACATTTTGTTTGGTTATGTAATATATCGACAGAGCAGTTATATCAGATAGACTTATGAACGTGGTAAATATGTAACTACAGTGCCAATAGTGCCATTGGTTTCTGACTAAACATTTCTATTAAGAATGTAGACAAGTGATATTTCTCAACATTGTATAGTTAGATATTTGGACAGCGAGCGTTTTTTCTACTTTGTCGCTTATGAGCGGCAAAGTGACATTTTGCGTTGACAAAAGAGAGCGCAAATGGCTACCTTGTATACAGACTGTAGAAAAATTTATATATTTATTGAATTTTTTGTCAGCTTGATAAAATAATTTTTTTAAACATATAAAATACATAAAAAACAAAATAAATTACCATTTTTATTTGGTCAATCCGTGTGATAGGACACGATGGCGAGGACGGCGGATAGGACACGGGGGGAGGGACGGTCGATAGGACACGGTAGTGGGGACGAGGGATAGGATATGGTGGTGGGGGCGGGGCGTAGGACACATTTGGACAGCGAGCGTTTTTTTCTACTTTGTCGCTCATGAGTGGCGAAGTGACATTTTGCGTTGACAAAAGAGAGCGCAAATGGCTACTTTATATATAGACTGTAGAAAAACTATTTTGCAACATAACCGTGCAACCTAACCGTTGGTTATCACAAAGATGCTAGGACCGGGCCTGATCTAAAAATAACAAAATTTTACACAATAAGTTGAATTTACTTTATTACACATTTTTTTGAATACCTTGTGCTCCTGAATTATAAAAATAAAATTATAAAAAAAAGAAGTGTAAAATTAGTGGAAGTAGAGCATGACATAATATTGACCTATCCTAACGACATAGTCGAAAAATAAAGTGTATGCAAATTTAGATTCTGATTGTAACAAACAAAAGAAAGTTTCTAACTGTTAATAAAAGAATTCTGAATCTGTAGAACAAAAACAAATATTCTTAAAATGGAACAGAATTACTGTTAACTTAAAAGTATGCGAACTGTACTGTACATGTACAAAGCACAAAATAAAAACTATCATTCCTATAGAAAATTTTAATAAATACTTATTGTAATGTAGAACGTATTAACATTCGCATGTTAATGAATTAGTGCATAAATGAATGTATTTAAAAGCATTATTGTTGTTGTTTTTGCGACAGTAACTAACTGTTTTCATCCAGACAATTAAAATAGAGATATTTAGTTATTATACAGGAAACCATATTTGGAAAACTATTGTATTTTTTCAAAACATGTCATTACATCGAGCTCAATGTTTTTACTAAAATTTTAGTGAAAAATTAAATTATATGTTTATAACTGTGGGTAATCGTGGGTCATGATCCAAATTTGTTTAAAAAATGATATTTTCGAATCTTGGTATTCTATATCGGACCTACATTTTTTTGTTGTCTTTTAGAGTAAAAATTGTTAAAAGGCTTTAGCACCTCCTACAACAATTGAAAATGGCTGGCATTTATTATCGGCTACCATTTACGTATACATGTCATTTTATGCAGGTCCCATGCACAAAATATACAGATTCTAAAGTATCATTTTTACCTTCCGTCACCTTTAGGTAAGGAAGGTATTGTCTTTGGTCAAAATTTTCAGTGGTGAGATTTTAATGAATAAGCACGTTTTAAGATCCCTAGAATACAATTTTACTATTGTGTGTGTATGTATGTGTGTGTGTGTGTGTGTGTGTGTGTGTGTGTGTGTGTGTGTGTGTGTGTGTGTGTGTGTGTGTTTGTGTTTGTGTGTGTGTGTGTGCGTGTGCGTGTGTGTGTGTGTGTATGTGTGTGTGTAAAAAAAATTTCGTCTACGATAACTCTAATACTACAATTCCAAAAATTATAATTCTGTCGTATTCCTCTTCGTTGCATCCATATGAAGAGCTGATTAGATTTTGGTTATAATTGATCAACCGGGAGTACCCTCATTTGAAGATTTTAACAGTTTTTCTTGAAAAAACGATGTTAAATATCATTTTTTCACATTTAATGTTACGCGTATTATAAATATTAAAGAACATTGTATTCTCTAAACGATTTGACTGTATTTTATACTTCATGTTAAATGGATATAGAGTTATAAAATTATAATGAAATTAAATTTAATAAATTAGCTATAGCTATGTTAGAAACAGCTACTGCTACTATATTAAAAAAATTCTGATTGAAAGATGTCAGTGTCAATTGACATATTCGTAGTATATTTGTGTACTCGAAACATAGGCCCTTTTTGTTTAAGAACAAGAAATTTAGGATCTTTTGCAAGTAACTTTCTATATGGATTTTATAGAAAATACATATAGGCATTTACGAAAATTCTACCGGTATCTACCGCGTCTACCGACTGTGTTCGAAAACACGAGTGGTAAAAAGTTGCCGTGTTCAAAAATTGCACAATATCTACTAGATCCATCTACCGGATTCATGAAGAATCTAATCTCAAAAAAGGTAGTGATGCAAAGCAAAGTGCACGCGTTAAAAGTGGAAATGTGGTTAAAGAATGACACTGCTCAGTTTGTTATCTACATCAAATTTCTAACCTGTTTCAAATTTGCAATTTTTTTATAGGTTATGGATAGGGATCGACCGATACCGATATCGGTATCGGTATATCGGCCATATCGGCCTTCTTGGCCGATATCGGTATCGGCCGATATGTAAACCACGATATCGGCCTATATCGGTATCGGCCTAAAAAAATATAAATTGCTTAATATTTCAGTTGCTAAGGATTTTTTAAAGGAAATTAAAACAGAAATACTAAATAAAAAAGAAATCAAGTTTATTCTTATTCAAAATTTAGCAAAAAAAGTCATTAAAAATGTAGAAGTAAAGTTACACACTTAGTTAAACAAATTAATATTTAAAGTTAAGTTTTGGCAAGTTGTAATGTAACAAAATTATTGCGCTTTCATAAACATTTCCAGCTGAAGAAAATAGCTGTTCACTAGCAACACTATTTGGCGGTGGTGCTAAATATATTATTGAAAATAGTATATTGTGTTATTAGTAAGTAAAAGTGATACTTTGTGTGGCGATCATGGGAGTTTGCACGACGAGCGAAGCGAGTCGAACAATTGCATGCGAGGCACACAAAGACACTTTTATTCCGAATGACACATTAAATTTTTTTTTCAAACGCACTACTTTTCTTTTTATTCGCTAATTCTATGTAGTTTCTATGGATATTTATTTATTTTATTTCTACTCCGACGGCGTAGAAATAAAGCTTCTACCTTGTGAATTAAGTCACAAAAATGCCGTTTCTACGACGTTTGAAAAAGATGTCTTTTTTGCATTTGCTCTGCATTTTTTTGTGATTTATTTATGGTTAATGCGTGTAACGGTAACAGTATATCATTATAAATCACTTTTACCTCATTTATACAGCAAAAAATTCACGACAAAATTTTATGGCCGATATATCGGTATCGGCCGATATCGGATATGAGTATATCGGTATCGGCCGATATCGGTATCGGCCACAAAAAATCATATCGGTCGATCCCTAGTTATGGATCTACCCTGTTTACCACTTGTGTTCTTAAAATATCGATTCCGGTAGCTAACCTGATAAACAGCTGTTTACCGGTAACAGTTCACAGGTAGAATTTTCGTAAATGCCTCATATAACTGACGGAAGGTAATGTGCTGGTCACATCAGATTTTTTTAAACAGTTTTGGGCCATGACCCCCGGTATGAAATTTTTGCATGAACCCATTTAAATTCTGGCCTAGGAAAGCACAGAAATACATTACTATGTCTGTCTGAAAATAGATGGCCGACTAGGGTAACTGAATATCAAAACAGGGGTGCGCGTTTAAAATATTTTAAACATTTTACGTTTATGTTATTATAACAATATATTTTGATCTTTAAACTATTTAATTTAGCATTTCTATGAAATAGAATTATTTTAAATTTCCTCTAACAGTTATTCCGACTCGAGGGTTGCTTACACCTGAGACGAATGAACTAGAATTTGCGGTATTAAATTTATTAAATACATCCCTGAATCATGTTGCTAAGGTTATTTTATATGGCTCTTGATATTAATACAATTCTAATCTTCTGTAACGGAATACATAAGGGTCAGTTTCCTTTCAAATCAAATATAGGAAAATGTTTTCAAAACAAACCACACTTATTAAATAATCTAAACGTCAACATTCATTCGCTAGTCATACTATATACCGAGGGTCAATATTTGGAATACCATGATACATTTTTCACGTAGCACTAGCCCCCGGTCTTATTGTCTATAATTCTAGCTCTCTTTCTCTCTCTTTTTTAACTTATAATATTTATAAATCATATATCACCTTCTACAATAAAGTAATTAATAGTTTTTAAAGCCCACTTTTACTTAAACCATCTGAAAGAAGAGAAGTTTTAATTAGCAGAAAATCATTTGTAAAGTGACGGATGATAGAGAAGGTACCTAGTGAGCATAACAAGTTTTACAATTAAAGTTCGTAGATTACATCTATTTATTTTTTGTTCTCTGCTCTCTACATTTGTGGTCTTTGCTGGATAGTTCTTTCCTTCGCGCAATTAATCTCACTTAGCTACTCTAATTTAAGTTTTATTTATATTGGCAAGTTTTCTTAAGCAATTATACTTTTTAGCCAATTAATTGATTCATTTATCTAATGATTCAACGTCTTACAAGGTTTAAATTTCTCATTTTGGTTTATAGGTAATTTAGATATTAGAAGACTTATGCGTTCAAAGGTATATATTGTCGTTAACAGAGCTGGGCAAAGTACCGGAGAGTAGTACTTGAAGTACAAGTACCAAGTAACTTGATGTTTTTAAAAGTACTTGAAGTACAAGTACTTTTTTAGTTTCTAAAGTACTTGAAAGTACCAAGTACTTAAAAAAGTACTTGTAAATTTGGGTGCAAGTACTTTTTCAGATAATTGATATTTTTCTGATTATATGGACCTTAAAAGGTGATTGTTGACAAAAATTTCAATATGCGATATTTATTTGGTTATTTAAAACAAGAGTTCCTCGCTGGGACTGCCGTATCACCTAGCGATCTCATGACGTAAAATTGACGTCATATGATTGCCATGCGATGCGAGAAGCTGTACCGAGATGTTAGAATGACGTCATTTTTACGTTATGCGATCGCCAGGCGATACGCAAAGTCCTAGCACTGTAGTTAGGTAATACAAACATTTATGTATATGCAATATGCGCAAATTAGAATTAATTTATGCCAAAAAATTTGCAATCTTTATTTTCATATTATCGCTGAAAATATATTTATTAATGAAATTCACATAACACCACACCTCTGCAAAAGAAACACTGACAGACAAACAAAGTAATTCAAGTACATTTAAAGTAATTCAAATAAAATAAATATATCATCACAGCTTATTACTCATTGCTGGGTGTGCCAATCTACTTTGTAGGCAGATATCGGTAAAGATGATATATTTGCACCGTGCGGGCGCTTACCAGGCGTCACCTCTCGGGCACTCATTGCTGGCGTGTAGATTGCACCACAGGGGTCAATTTTGTGCCATTTAAAATTGGAAATAATTGGCGTCGGTCGGTATCGAACCCGATTCCCCAGATTCTCGACCTGACACTCAGGCACGCGGCCACGAAACCCCGTAAAGTAATTCAAGTACATTTAAAATACTTCAAGTAAATTTAAAATACTTCAAGTACATTTAAAATACTTCAAGTACATTTAAAATACTTCAAGTACATTTAAAGTACTTCAAATACATTTAAAGTACTTCAAGTATTTTTCATTGTACTTCAAGTATTTTTCCAAGTATTAAGTACCAAGTACATGTGAATAGATTTACTTTGTCAAGTAAAAAGTATTATAAATATAAAGTACTTCAAGTACAGTACTTGAAGTACTCAAAGTACTTGCAAGCCTAATAAAGTACTTTTCTTGCAAGTATTGCCTAGCTCTGGTCGTTAACATAGAAATTTATATTGAAGCTCATTTCCTTATAATATATGTATACATAACGTAGACCTCTTCATCAAATTTCAAGTAATCATTCTTAAACTCAAGCAAAATATATTTAATATTACCGGTCATTTTTTTAAAATAACCAATAGAACAATAATATTATTAAAGGAATAAACAAATAACGTTTTCAATAGCTAATTGTATGTGACAGCCTGTGACAGCAAAAAATTTAACAAATATTTTACAATACAAACGCATTTCATTTGTCTGTAATAAGTAATATCGGGAAAACTAACTAAATAAATTTGTTTGGCATTGTCTACTACTAGAATAGTAATTGATTATCATTGTTGACCGTGACATAGAAAATTTTCATTCACAAATGAAAATAATTCATCAACGAATTGCCATATTGACAACTACAACTAGACTGTTTCATTGAACAAAAAAATTACTGCAAGAATAGGAACGTTACCAAAATATTGCAACTATAAAAATAGTTCTGATGACAGAGACATAAGTGGCGGTGTTTCAGATGAGGCAGGTAAGGCCAGGGCCTGACGTCTTAAATTCAAAAAAATTGTATAATTTTATATATTCTTTACCTCCCGCTACCCTTGGTAAGGGAGGTAGAGGGATCGTGCTAAAAATCGCATATCGAGATTTTGGTAAAGGACCACGTTTTACAGTACCTAGAATCCAATTTTAACATTTTCACGATGATGTCTGTGTGTATGTGTGGATCCTCCACTCTAACTCAAATACTATCATTCATTCATTTTTTCGAGATTAATGTTATTAAATTTTCTATAGATTTGCATTAATACTTTTTCTATATATTTTATGGATAAATTTATAAAATTATCTATAATTTAAACCCACGTTTTAAACAAACAAAACGCAGTTATTCAAATAGTGTATATGGTCTGTGATTCAAATGTATGTAACTGACAGATAAATGTCACTATCAAAGAACTAATCATTTCAAAATAATATTAGTAACGTTTTAAAAAGAAAAAGGCAAATAGAACAATAGAAAAGAAATTTAATACAGTTTCCAGCATAAGTAAATATGTAGGTATGTATTTAGATTAATAAAAATTAACGATTCACAAAAATGTTTAAGCTAATCCTCATTTTTTGTTTAGTGAATTCTATTCTATCCCGGTATTTAAAATTCAATCTTCATTTTATTATAGCTCTGGTGGCTCAATGGTTAGAGCAACGCTTTATGTCATGAGTGCCCTCGGGGTTCTGGGTTCGAATCCCACTAAGGCATGAATGTGTGTGAATGTGAATCCACTCTGTAATTGGCACTTAATCCTGTTAAGGGGTTTTAAAAAAAGGTAGTTACTTGGATTAGATTAGATTATATTTTAAGAAATAAACTGTCAAAATTAGAGTAAAATTCGCTAATCCAAAAATAAGGATTAACTTAATCTTTTTTGTGACTCGGGCTGTAAACGGCGGGTGGTATTGTGTTGGCCACATCAAATTTTTTAGAACTACTCTTCCTACTAGTCCAATTCTTCCGGCATGACCTTAAAGTATATTTGCTATCAAATATGATATCACTATATTACTAGACAAAATGGCGACCAAATGAGGGATTTTGTCGTCGTCCGACCTACCATTTACAATTCATTTTTCTCCTGTAGGGTAGCTGTAAATAAAATAAATTTAAAAGCGACACAATTTCAACCGAGAGCAAATTTAGAAGGGTCTAAAATGATTGTGAATGTACCTTTACCTTTAATATACAAATTTTCTTCGTAACATATCTAAATCTTTATCTCTCTGTCTATTTAATCTTTAAATACCACTTGTCGAAAATCGAAAGTCTCATTTCGGTTTCGAGATAGTGAAGTCTTACGGTACGCCAGGTCAACGTTATATTAACGTTACGTGAGAATGTGCGCATGCCCCAGGTGCCGAGAGAGAGAGAGTGAGAGAGAGACTACAGAGAGGAGAGAGCCCAGCATCTCGAAGATCAGGAGAAAGATCGCTGGGCACAGACTCGAAGGCTGTTCACCTACTACCTTCACATAGATGTTTAATACATGGATGGAATATTTTGATATGAAATGTGAGTGCAAGATAATGTGGCATCTATTAAAATGATAATGTTTTGGTTAAGAGCATATTTTGATTTTGTGAAAGTCTTAATCTCTGAAATGTACAAGCTGCAAATGCTAAAAATATGAAATCATTTGACAGTAATCGATTACAACACAGGCACACAGTTTTCTTGCTCAAAAGTGGCCAATTTTAGAAAATAATAAATGTTTTAGAGATTAAATATTGCATCTGGTTTATTAACCACATTTTATTTTGCACGTTTTATACCGAGCAAATGGAATTTAAAATTCTATAAATCACTTCTTTATAACGTTGACCATGAAAATGAAACAAAATCCAAAGCGAATGTAATAAAGTTTTATTTAAAAAATCATTCTTGACACGTTTCACAAAATTTAAGTCTCTCATAGGGAAAACACATGTCATGTCAAAACTAAATACCACCACTATCAAGTGAGTCAAAATCTCAACAAGCACAAGCAAAATAGGTAGAACTGTATAGGTAAGGGAGGAAGTGAGTTACCTCACTTTGAGTGAGCTAAGATTAAGTTAAGATTTGTGGCAAATGGAACGCAGAAACATAATGTATAAACATTTTGTTTTTCAAAAGTATCTTGATAAGTATTAATAAAAAATCTTGTATGGCCAACACAATACCTCCCGCCATATACAGCCCGAGTCACAAAAAAATTAAGTTAATCCTTATTTTTGGATTAGCGAATTTTACTCTAATTTTGACAGTTTATTTCTTAAAATATAGTCTAATCTAATCCAAGTAACTACCTTTTTTTAAACCCCTCAACAGGATTAAATCCCAATTACAGAGTGGGTTCACATTCACACACATCCATGCCTTAGTTGGATTTGAACCCAAAACCCCATATTTACTTATGCTGGAAACTGGATTGAATTCCTTTTCTATCATATTATTTTGAAATGATTAGTTCTTTGATAGTGACATTTATCTGCCATTTCCATACATTTGAAAAAGTGCGTTTTGTTTGTTTAAAGCGTAGGCTCTGGGATTTAAATTATAGATAATTTTATAAATTTATCCATAAAATATATAGAAAAAGTATTAATGCAAATCTATAGAAAATTCAATAACTTTTAGTTTATATAATAACATTAATCTCGAAAAAATAACATTTAAAGGTATTTTTCGAAGAAAAACTATTTTGAGCTTTTAGTAAAGTGCCATTTAAGGTTATCCGATTTTCATCAATATCTAATCGGCTCTTTCAATTACAGAACAAGTTTGAAATACTAGATTTCAAAATTTTCTGAATGATAGTATTTGAGTTAGAGTGGAGGATCCATACATACATACACACACTCACATACAAACAGACATCATTGTGAAAATGTTAAAATTAGATTCTAGGGACCTTAAAACGTGGTTATTTACCAAAATCTTGATATGCGATTTTTAGCACGATCCCTATACCAATACCAATGGTAGGGGGAAGTAAATATGAAAATTAACTGTTATTTATAAAAATTTGACTACTTGTGTGTATTTTTGCATCTAAAAGGAATAGGACCTATGTTTCTATGATATTAGTCACTCGAAATAACCTCCCCAACAAACTGTGAAAGTTTGTTACACTCGTCATTAATCAGCATATATATCATAGATCTTAGTAGCTGCATATTTTGTCATACCTATTGACTTTGCATTACTGAACTGACAAATAGAGAATAACACATATGTATTCTATGCATTTGCGTACAAATTCCAATATTCCGACATCTATTAAACGTTTATATATAAGCATTATTCCATAATTCAATGTTTAAGTAAGATGAGAATTTAAGAAATCAAACAATCCATGTCTGCAAGTTCTATTATTTTATGTTGGATTTGGATTATTATACATTTAAATCTCCCTGTGTTGCATTCTGACAAGCGTAATCTCAATTTTTTTCTCATTTGTTTACGTGAATGTAATAAAAACGTTCGCATTTCAAACATTTTATTTAGGTTTTGTATATTTATAAAACATGATGAACACTGCAGGCATACAAAAGGAAAGAGAAATAAAAACATATGTCTAATGTTCCGTTGTTGAATTAGAAAAAGTTTGAGCCAAAACAAGCGGAAAGAAAGTCGTAGTTATTCACAGGAAGTTGCCAACAATTTAACAGTAATTATTATACTTTTTTTAAATTTTTGAAACATCACGAATAATTTGTGCTTAGTAAATTAAAGGATGTGCATTTCAATACTGTATTAAATAAATCCAAATTTTTCCTGGAAACAGTTTTATTTGAAACCGTCACTAGTGCATTGGATTTCCTTTCTCACACTCATACGTTTTTTTTTTTTTAATTTATGTAAATTATTCAGTAACTTTTGTCATTTCTCCAAATTTTCTGTCGACGCCATATCTGCAACCGCAATGAATCTTAAAACAACCGGCAACATAACCTAATGCGTTTATGTTAGGTTATTGTTCGTATATGTGGATAAAAGGATTTTCCAAGCCAACGGCTTTTGAAGAAATAAGTATTGCATTTAAATTTTAGTATAAAGTACAGGGTGTCTCATTTTAAGGTATCTCGGGTAATATTAATGATAGATCAAAACCATTGCACATTGCAGGGTCAACTTTTCCAGAAAAGTTTAATAGTCACCATAGGAATTTTCGATCTTATTCTTTTGTTTCTGAGCTACAGGCAAAAACTTGTTTTTAGCTCATTTTTTGAAAATATATCAGATCTTATTTATTATGATAGTTAGAGAAAAATTGTATTTACAAATTTTTACCGTTTTTGATTTAGAATAAAATTCTCGAGATATAACACAAACTTATGATTTTTTAAATAGGAACCTGTTACAAATAGTCTCGTCTCTTTTTCAATTTATTTACTTCAAAATATTAACCATTTTTTTCGGATTGTGTCAAAGCAAAGTAATTTAACTAACCCGAAAATAATTAGTTTAGAATAATTTTGAGAACATAATTAATAGAAACAGAATCAAAATAAACAAATGATGATCTGTAATAGATTTTTTTCATTCTTAATAATTTCCAATATTTACACCCCAGAAAATTAATAATTCATCTTTTATTAATGTTTAAAACAAAAGAATATATATATATATATATATATATATATATATATATATATATATATATATATATATATATATATATATATATCATTGAAAAGCTTATAAATTAAGCAAAGAGACGAGAGAGAGACGTCATTGCAAATTGCAAAACTATCTTGAATTTTTCTCCCGTTCTATAAATTTTTATGCAAAATAAAAAAATATGAGTCTAATATTTTTATTTCGATATTAACATATAAATAAATCAAAAATCGTGGAAAACCCTAATATACAAAACTAAGTAAGATGTTCGTCATTTAATAAACCGCATATAAGTCTAGCCAGATTTAAATTTAAAAACAAATTAAATAACCAATTTTGAATTGTATTTATACGTTTTTAAGTTTATACTTTTTACAACGCAAGCGTCACCTCACAGGCACTCATTGCTGAAATCGAGAGTGTTGTTTTATTCATTATCCGAGCACTTCTTTTAACATATTTAACTATAATTTACATAACCTTACTTCCCATACTAATTAGATGATTTGCATAAATTTTATTCATGTACAAAACATTATAATGTGTTTAGCACTATTTTTCTATTACAAAAAAATAAAAAAATAAGCTAAAGTACCCCATTAGCATTTATAAGAAAAAAATTCTTAATTTTTTTCCCATAGAAGAAGATTAACATAAATTTTACTCATTTATTAAATTAATTTTTTACACCAATTATCCAGTAATTTATGTAAATCCTCGTTTACAACCCATTTTTTCCATATTCGAAAACTAATATTGCGTTGTATTATTATAGAAACTGAAAGTTTAAATTTGTTGAACTTTTTCCGGTGTTGATTTTTGAATTTCCTCGCCCTCAGTTAAAAACATAGTTTACAAATTGAATGACATATCTGCTTTTGCCATGCCATGTAACCATATAGGTAATTATACATCTTTTTAAATTTTTCACGCATTTATTATTGCAATGAATATAAACATAAAAACATGATTCTATTTTTAGAAATGTATTACTATGAAACATTCATTCATTCATAAGTTTATGATTTTTTTACAGGAAGTCAGGTATATAATTTTAATCTATTTAATTACGTACCTGTTTTACAATTAATTTGCTATGGTACATGAATAATTTAAAAAGTTACTTACTAGGTTTTTGTGCATATTACATATTTTCCAATTAAATATTTCATTTATAAAATTAAAATAGGAAAATGTATAATAATTTACTGATAACTACATGTTCTCAGTAGTATTTTTTCAAATTTACAGGATAAAAGATATACGTCTAAAGAACAGACTGATTATGTAATTGATGATTATTTTGAAAACATTTCAAAAGAAGCCTGTAAGGGAACTTTTAAAAAATGCAAGGCTTTCCTATGACGTATATTTTTGTTGAGGAGAACTACTTTGAACATATTAAAAAAAATTCTACATAATTCTAGCGTGACCCACGTATTTTGTGGTATCAAATATTTAAATTTGTATTTTTCTTTTATTATACTGTAAAATCAAATAGTATATTTAGATAATTTGTATACATATACGAGTATATTTGGTTGTTTGAATTATTTATAATATATAACTATATACATATGTGTATGATACATATCTAAAATACATAGCTTTGAATATTTGAAATTTACGTAACAAACCAAATATTTTATGCCCTCATATATGTATATTTGGTGTTTACATTTCAGAATTATGGATGATATTTGATGAAAACATATTACAATAGAGAAATATTTAAATACTAACTATTATTTTCAAATATACTAAAATTAGAACAAATAAATTGTTTAATGAATTGACAAGATTATAAATATATGTATATATATATATATATATTGTAACGTGTGAGCGCCGCTGCTACGCTGAGCAAGCGTCCAAGTATAGCGATGACGTCATCGCGCGCGAGCAGATGAGCGATGTAAACAAACGAGTCGCGAAAGTTTAATTACTTTCGGTCCCCTGAACCTTTTGTGTTTGTTGTTGTTATGGGGTCGAATATTCTAAACGTCTCTAGAAGGTAATGGCAGCTATATAAAAAGGACGCAGCCATAGGCGCCCGCAGACTTTTTTACAAGGTGGGTCGAAATTTTTGTTGTAAGAAAAAAATGCGCCGCAGGCGAATTTTTAATAATTTTCAAGGTCAAACGTGTTTTAATGCAAAGTAAGATAATATAGAGTTCTTTACAATGAAGTAAATTTAACAAATTCTTAAAAAATTAAAATCAATATTTTATGACGAAAATGCGTATGTACGCTCTAAAAGCGTAGAATTGCCCCTTCTACTAGGCTTTATGATGCGAGCAGAAGCAATAACTACAGAAACAGACAATCTGAAAATACAATGTTGCATTAAATTAAAATATATTACTGAGTAACAATATAATTATTCTATTAAACTGCTCAAAGTAAAATGTATAATAATTAAATGTTAATTAAATCGCACTCCTCACAAAATACGGCAACACTAATCATACGTAGGTACTTTTAATACAAATAAATATGCAATGTCTATTCATTATTTACTTTTCTATTTCTTTATTTCTATATAACAGTAAAATCGATAATTGTGAAAGTTTTGAGAAGAATGTGATCACAAAATGATTAGAATAAACTACGGCATATTAAAGAAAAGACCGAAGATAATGTAATATATAATAACAGTACATAACATAATTTACTCATTCTGACATTTTTTTATTAAAATATAAGAAAATATTACCAATAATCATTAAAAAATACAATGATACATTCAAATGCAAAAATAAAATTATAATTTTATTTTTAAAAATGGATACAGTCCATAAATAAAAGGGGGGTCAGTCGACCCTTTCGACCCCCCCCCCTGTGGGCGCCTATGGACGCAGCTATGCCCGAGAGTAAGTTTCATACTTACACAGTTAGATAGTCAGCTCAGTTGAGTTGACGAGCAGTTACCTAGATAGTGAGTGTAGAAGCATGAGGTTGAGTGGAGTACTCGGGATGTTACTGGTATAGCTGTGGATTGTAATATTCAGTAGTGTTGACAAGTATTGGGAAGGTATAGTATACGAGGACAGTAACGGCGAATCGGGAAGTTACTGGTATATTGGGATAGCTGTGGAAATGAATACTCTGTAATGTTGACACGTATTGGGAAGCTGTAGTATACGAGGACAGTAACAGCTAGTTGGAGTGGATACTCGGCATTGGTGTTGAAGAATTGCGGCGTATGGACAGTTGGTGATACTGGCTCGGACAGTTGAATGTGATATAAATGAATAGTGAAATGAATACTTATATAAATATCGCGTAAACAGTCTACAAGAGTCTGCAACAGACCAGCAGTCTAAGATTGGAACGCGTAGTAAAATTAATAAACAGTTAGTTAAATAAAAGTACCTACAAGAGTACAGTAAAATAAATGGCCTGAAAATAAATACTCGCGTTAATTGTTTAAATAAATAAATAATATGGTGTTTAAGTAATTAATTATATTCTTAGTTGTAAATTTAATATTTGTTTAACCACTGTAATAGTCATCTTAATTTTTATAATCTTCAATATAAATAAAATAATGATTCTTGAAAATTCTAAATGATAAATATAAATATTTAAAAACCTAATTTTATCTCATAAAGTATCATGTACAAGTACATTTTTGGTAGAAGTAGAAGTAAATTTTGTATAATTAATTATTTCATTTCAAGTATCAAATCTTCATTTACTAATTAGCAATTATTTCTTTTAAGTATTAAAATTAATTGGTTAAGTATCATTTAGAATTTATTTCAGGATCACTTGACTTTAAAGTGTCACTTTATTATATTCCTTTGAGCTTTAAACCGAATTTTAAGCAGAATATTCTTAAATTATGTAACGCAGAACGCAACCAACATCACTGAGATGTATAGCAATGTTTCAAGATCATAATAATTCATTTTACTATATTCGAAATTTGGCATGAAATAATAAAACGTTATCAATGGGGTCCACCACTACTTTTTACCTTCCGTCACCTTTAGGTAAGGAAGGTATTGTCTTTGGTCAAAAAATTCGATGATGAGTTTTCAATCAATAAGCACGTTTTAGGGTCCCTAGAATACGAATTTACTATTTTTACGATGATGTCTGTATGTGTGTGTGTGTGTGTGTGTGTGTGTGTGGATGTGTGTGTGTGTGTAACAAAATTTTCGTCTGCGATAACTCTAATACTACAGTGACAAAAATTATAATTTTTTCGTATACTTCTTCGTTACATCCATATGAAGAGCTGATTAGATTTTGGTTACAATTGGTCAACCGGAAGTACCATTATTTGAAGATTTTAACAGTTTTTCTTGAAAAAACTATGTTAAATATAATTTTTTCACATTTGATGCTATTATAAATATTAAAGAATATTTTATTCTCTATACGATTTGACTGCATTTTATACTTAATATTAAATGGATATAGAGTTAAAAAATTATAAAGAAATTAAATTTCATAAAGTAGCCATAGCTATGAAAACAGCTACTATATTAAGAAATTTCTGATTGAAAGATGTCAGTGTCAAGTGAAATTGAGATAGTGTGTTTGTCTTATAATTTTACGGGAAATATAGGATCTTTTGCTTTCTGTATGGAATTTGTATAAAATACATACAACTGCTTTGAGGTAATGTACAAGAAATAATAATAATAATAAATCTTTTATTTCTGCAGATACATTACACTGTATATAGAAAACGTCATAAAATGATAATTTTCTGTATGAAATTTGCATAAAATACATGCAACTGCCGGAAGGTAATGTACAAGAAACAGAATATTTAATTTAGCAAGGAACTTTCCGTATGAAATTTGTACAAAATACATAGAACTGACGGAAGGTAATGTGCTGGCCACATCAGATTTTTTATTTTTTAGATAGTTTTATTTGTTTTTCGTTACGACAAAATAATTATTTTAATTTTCTATTATTACAACGATGTTAAGCTCATTTTATTCTAAAACACTAGAGTTCGCTAATAATTGGAGTCACATAATTTGATCTATTTCACAAGTTTAAAAACATATAAAAATGTTTAAAATAACTTTCGTGGTCAATAATTTGAAAATACATGTATAATACGCAATTTAATAAAATAAATAATAAAAAATCTGATGTGGCCAGCACATTACTTTCCGTCAGTTCTATGTATTTTGTACAATTTTCATACAGAAAGTTCCTTGCAAAAGATTATATTTCTTGTACATTACGTTCCGGCAGTTGTATGTATTTCATACAAATTCCATATAGAAAATTTCTAGCAAAACATCCTATATTTCCAGTAAAATTATAACACAAACATACTATGTAAATTGCACTTGACACTGACATCTTTCAATTATAATTTTCTTAATATAGTAGCTGTTTCCATAGTTATAGCATAGTTGGCTAATTTATGAAATTTAATTACTTTATAATTTTTTAACTCTATATCCATTTAATATGAAGTATAAAATGCAGTCAAATCGTATAGAGAATAAAATATTCTTTAATATTTATAATAACGTTAAATGTGAAAAAATTATATTTACCATTTGACATCATGATTCAGGCGCAGACTCTATATATTTTTTTGAAGGCGGTCCGCCTGACCGTCCAGTAATAAAAGTCCGCTTTAGTGCTATTTTTTAAAATTCGGAATTTTGGTCTAATTTTTGGTGAAAAGTGAAGTAGGATTTCATGGTTTATTATCATTTATTTAACAATTTTCTAATTCCAAAAACCTATAAACTATTTAAATTGCTGGAAAAAAAATTATCGTATAAAATATTCATAGTAAAACAGACTAAATACTAAAATCTAAACGCCTTAGTTTCAATGCCAGATCATTTATAATCTCCTTAACAATTTTCCAATTGTATTTGTTGTTTTTATATAGTAGTTGTCATACGAGGTCTGTTAGAAAAGTATCCGACCTTATTTTTTAGTAGTAGTAGGTAGTGTCGTCGGTTTTTCATTGCAAGGAGAATGACGGAACAACTGGAGCAGCGCTATTGTATCAATTTTTGCCTGAGACTGGGCGACAGCCAGGTGAAAACCATTCGGAAGATTCAGGTGACGATGCTATGAGCATCACACAGATTAAGGAGTGGTACAACCGGTTTAAAGACGGCCGCACATCTATGGAGAGCGAGGCACGCTCCGGTCGGCCATCAACATGCCGAAATGACCACGTCATTGCCAAAGTGAACGCTGTACTACAGGGATGTCCTCCGTCGCCTACGTGATGCTGTGCGGCGTAAGAGACCGGAGTTGTGGTCAACAGAAAATTGGCGCCTCTACCACGACAATGGTCCAGCACATTCCTCGCACTTGATTCAGACTTTTTTGGCGAAGAACAAGACTCCTGTGGTTCAACAGGCTCCTTACTCTCCTGATATGCCCCCTGCGACTTCTGGCGGTTCCCCAAAATCAAGAGGCCATTGAAAGGAATGCAATTTCAGACAAAAGAGGACATTATGGCTGCAATGACAGCCGACCTAAACTCCATTCCGAAAGAGGCTCTCTCGGACTGCTTCCAACAATGGCGACACCGCTGGGAGAAGTGTGTGGAGTCTCAAGGAGATTACTTTGAAGGTGATTAGGTTTCCAACGCTCCAAGTATGCCAGTTTTTTCCCCTATCAAAGGCCGGATACTTTTCTAACAGACCTCGTATTTTAGAGGCGGTCCGGACCTTCTGGACCTTCCCCCTGTATGCACCCCTGTCATGTTTAATAATGACGATGTCCCAATAGAATCTTAAATATGATCCCTAATTTTTTCTCCCCAAACTTAATATTTCTTCCATGCACGACATCCCCCACGAAAACAAAATATAGCCCCCATTAACTGTTTTTTAACTCCTGAAAAATTCTTCATAATGTAATCATGGAGGAGAAAATATTATTTCACTTGTCATCTGTTGACGTGGATAAGCAAGCGAGAGTGCTGCCACCTAGCGTCACCGGGGTTGATCTCCAAATGAAATTAACAAATCTAATTTGCACGGTTGCCAAGTGAACGCGGGCATGCATATCAAGTAGATGTTCATGTCTTGTTTTCCTGCCTTACGAAGTGGCAACGCCGCAAGACATGAGGGGTGGGGAATCCCATTGAGTGTATGAGTATGACGTAATGAGCTTTCAAAAGACTACAGTACCTTTAAATCAATTTTTTTGTATTGGCAATTCTGACCTTTATATTACTACAGTCTACTTCTCAACCTATATTGCGATTAAATTTTCGTGATTTTGGAGTGAATTATTCCATTCTTAAACTAAAATACTACTTTATATTACGATTACGTCTAAGATTATACTTACCTAATAACGAAAGTCATTGGGCGCATTCAGCAGATTTCTGTGGTCACTGAACACCTGACCCAACGATCAACGAACAAGTAGGTTTATGCTGAATACACTTTTCACATTCAATCTGATTCATGCTGTTCAAAAGTCAAAAAGATCTGAAAATAATAATTTAAATTATGCTTTAAAATTTTTACGTAAAATCGTATTGAAGAACATAAGCCTTAAATACAACAGCATATTAAATAATAATGGCGAAATTCTAACATACCGTTAAAATAATAATTATGTTCTTCTTCTGGCGCAGAGGCAGTATATATATATATATATATATATATATATATATATATATATATATATATATATATATATATATATATATATATATATATATATATATATATAAAATTATCGACAATATAATCTTTTTTGTAAGCCATATTAAGAAAATATCATATGATTTAGCGCGCGTAAACAAGTGACCAGGACCATCTGACCGTACTTTATTTACGGTCAGCTGGTCGGTGACGGTCTTTAGTGAACAGTGCATACAGCAGAAAAATGGTGAACATGTTCAGCGACCACATGTCTGCTGAATGCGCCCAATGTAAGAAAAGGTAAATATCACCAATAAATTATAAATATAACAATGACATTGACACATCTAAAATGTCAAACCTAAATTTCAGATATTTCACAATTTTTGTCCCAAATGAAATTTCGCGACAATTATAGGTCTTTCCATCTGAAGAGACACCTGCGCGAAGTACGCATTTGCGTCTTAAAAAGAGAGGCAAATATGAGTAACAAGGAATACTACGCTACTCTTTGTTCTGCGTAACATCAGTTTCAATTTTCCTCATTCTGATGTTGACATCGCTTGGATTCACATCGCGCTCAGTTCTGTATTTTGACATTTGACCTACTCGTTTAGTTACTTGTTTTTATGTTTTCGTGGTATATTCACATTGTTATTGTTTTTTGTTTGTTTTCGCGGTATATTTGTTTTTGTTATTGTTTCTTGTTTGTTTGCAATATGTAATTTATCGATTTAATAAAATATATTTCAACTTTTTTGCATTTTCATGAATATTTAAATAATACTGTCAATAACATAATATAAATTAAAATTTATTAATATTTTAATAACGTTTACATTTAGAAAATAATAAACTAAAAACTGTTCATTTATGAATGAAATAGCGTATATACAATGTATTTAACTGGTGGATTGCAATATAGGTACTTCAGTTCTCGCACCGCTTTGGTAGGTTGTGTAGTATATTATATAAGCACCGCCTCTACACGCAGGCCAGGTGTCTCTTCAGATGGAAAGACCTATAACATAAACAGGAAGATCCATAAGGGCAGTAAATGTGTTAGTAAGACAACGAACAAGCCATTAGACATATCTATCGAAGAAAAAATAAAGGAAACCAAGTAAGACTGTTAAAAAAGTATCCGACCTTATTTTTTTCGCAAAAACCTGATGGATTTAAATCATGCGCGATTGCATGAGCCGACCTTGATCCTTCGTGCGCATGCGTAAATTTTTCCCCGCCTGTCGATAACGTCTGTTACTGGCAAGCAGCATTTAAGTGAGGTAATGTGTAGTGTTTTCGTCGGTTTTTCATTGCAAGGAAAATGACGGAATGACTTGAGCAGCGCTATTGCATCAAATTTTACCCGAAACTGAGCGACAGCCAAATGGAAACCATTCGGAAGATTCAGATAGCTTTCGGTGACGATGCTTTGGGAGTCACACAGATTAAGTAGTGGTACAACCGGTTTAAAGTTGGCCGCACATCGGTGGAAACCGAGCCACGCTTTCTTTGTGTTCCGCGGTGTTGCACACCACGACTATGCACCAAAGGGTCAAATAATCACCAAATAGTACTACAGGGATGTCCTCCAGCACATTTCTCGCACTTGATTCAGTCTTTTTTAGCGAAAAACAAGAATCCTGTGGTTCAACAGGCTCCTTAATCTCCTGATATGTCCCCCCTGAGACTTCTGGCTGTTCCTCAAACTCAAGAGGCCATTGAAAGGAACGCGATTTCAGACAAGGGAGGACATTATGGCTGCAACGACAGTCGAGCTAAACTCCATTCCGAAAGAGGTTTTCTCGGAATGCTTCCAAAAATGGCAGAACCGCTGGGAGAAGTATGTGGAGTCCCAAGGAGACTACTTTGAAAGTGATTAGGTTTCCAACGCTCCAGGAATGCCAGTTTTTTTCCCCGGGCCAAAGGTCGGATATTTTCTAACAGACCCCGTAATTTAGTTGTTTACGTATAGAGGGCCGAAAGAAAGGGTTTACGCTTGCGGACGAAATTTGAAGCCCGACGCATAAACCTCTTTCAGCCTGAGGCATGTACAACGTTTTACGCACAACTGAAACCAAATGAAACGTAATTTTTAATTGCATGACTAAAAGCTTGTTGCTATGTAAAAAATATTAGATGGCCAAATGGCTATGCCAAGAAACATTTAGGCGATGCGTTGTATTGGTAACCATTTGTTTTGTGTAAACAAATAATTAAAAATGTCAAGCATGGAGTTTCAACCTGAATATGAAATTGAAATTTCTGAAAAAATTTTGCTAGAAGCTAATGAAGCTTTAGCGGATTTATGTCCTGGTAAGTCAAAGGACCGATATCAAAACGAATACGATATGTTGCAAGCCTGGTTGACAGAAAAAAATGTGACAATTTTTTTTGCTTTACACTTTACCGCCCGCAGGGTGTAATCTTTCATTTTTCGCCATGGTAATTAAAATGTAAACAAACAATTACAATACAGTTGTGCGTAAAACATCTTATGTATTTATTATGTCCAGTGACAACTAGATTAGACCTCATTTAGTAATAAAATTTGGAGAGTAAAATTGTCTGAAAACATTTGTTACATACGTTATTCTGTTATGAAGCTCTCTTGCTGGAACAAGCGATTTACATCGGGTTCTTCTGGTTCTAGGAACTGAGTTAATCGAAAGTTATATTAATAGATTGTTTTGAACGGTACGAAACGCGGTAAACATCAGTTTCGCAGAACTTATAGATCAAGCGTTTACTGTTGTGGAATTTGTACAATGGGGTAGAGGATCATAATGGAATTTCAATATTTGGCTCATAATTGTTATTTATGTGTTGAGGTCATAATTAAAAGATTATAACGTGGGGTAATGTTTAAAGTTCGACACGTAACAATATGCCCGTAGTGACGTTGTACATGTACATGTAACGTTTTAATTATTCGGTGCTTCGGTTCAATACAAAGTTATCTTGGGTAAATATTGTTAGATTATAAAGAAGCTAAAAATTTAATTAAAATTTAAGAAGCAAATATTAAGTACCTATTTTTATTTTATTTACTAATAAAATTCTTTTATATAAATTTAATATTAAAAACTGAGGGATATAGAAAAAGAAGAGGCTAAGATTGCGTATACAGGATAGGGCCTAGAAACTTCTTTTTTTGAAGGCGAATAAAATGAAAATATTGCTGATAGACAAAATAATATATAAATAAGTACTGATAGTAAAACATAATATCTATCTTGTTTTCTGTCTCTTTCTGCATAGTTTTTTGTACGTCACAGCTTTCAAGGACCTTCTATATAAATTATGAAAATTAAAAATATTAGCCGAAATATTTTAATGGGTTTTAAATATTTGCTTGTATTATTATTATAATAGGCTACTTGCGTGGTACTGAAAATCTGATATCTATCACTAAATACCTAAAGTAAAGTTGAAAACGTATGCAAAAATATAAATTTCATTTTTGAAAAATTATATGTTTTTTTAATAAATTAAGAAAGAAGATTTTCTTTGACGTCATTATTCTGAACTGGAGAAAGGGATGCATATTTAAGAATGTAACCTGTAGATGGCGAGCAAGTGCGAGTTTTAATTTGATTTTGACATTAGTTCATTTTTGCCACTGTCTCTCTTCTTTACTATTTACAATTTGCGTGGTTTCTGTTACTTTTATTACATACTTCGATTTGTTAAGCAGGATTTTGAATGATTTTAACTTAGCTTATACTCGTACAAGATTAAAATGACAAACGAAAATATTAACCTCCAAACTATTATTCAAACGTAAAACAGATGATCTGTCATGTCACGAAAGATGACTATTCAAGGTCATTTGTTCGAAGAAAGAATACACATCACTTTATAGCAGTAGCTTAGCAACATTTTGTATTCGAAAGAGAAAGATTATTTGACCTATGTCTATTTAATTTATGTGGTGTGACAGATATACGTAAATAGTGGCATTACTTTCTAACACACTATAAATAATAATGAAATATGTCGTAGAATTACAGATACCTAATAATCTACTGCACTGCCCTCTGTACGAATATTTGCCAAGTGGCGTTGACGTTTAAATCAAATTATTATTCCTTGGTTTATAATAAGTCTATGTTTTTGTATTTTGCAAAAATATAAATGAAGAACATAAATCTTTCAGAAAGGCATTATTTAAAAAGAAACATAATTTTCAAATGAATTATTCTTATTTTGTCAGTTAAAATGTGTCCATAAATATTTCATGATGCATGCCTATGCAAACGAAATGCAATGTAGTTATCTACAAGTAATATTGTATCAGACGGTTCACAAATGACCTTGAATAGTCATCTTTCGTGAATAATAGTTTACCGATGTTATTGCTTTACGGCCATTCATTGGTTCGGCGTAATTCTACGTCATACATGGCGGTAATTTAAATATTAAAATTTCATAAATTTTTTTCTGGCCAATTAATGAAAATTTTGCCAATAGAAAAAATATGGGTAGCAAGTTTTTATCGTCTCTTCAAAAATATTAAATAAAAAAATGGCACGCAAGTAGCCCATTATTGTTATTATAGTAATTATTATTATTATTATTTATAATTGAATTCCAATCTTTTTTACACAGTTTACAATATGGAGAATATAATTTTATTTTTCAGCCTGCACAATAAATGTCAATTTGCGAGGTAAATTCGAAATTAGTTTTTCAAAACCACAATCGTTTACCCTTCCTTTGTGCGATAAATTCTACTTTGTGAAAATTTCTCGTGCAGGACAAGCGACGTCACTAGTGCTGCTGTGTCTGGTTGTGACGTAATGTCGTAACTCACAGCGTACTGTGATGTTACGTTGACAACTACATTCGTCTTGCATTGTTCATGTCAGGGCGGCTGAAATGAAAAAAGTTGTTAGACATGACGCCACAGGCACAACGAAGAAAAAGCGCGAATTTTTAATATACTCAAGAGCCAGTTAGAAAAATTATACAATACCATGTTTTTATTTCGGTTTTTGCCAAGCAGAATTTGTGTATCATATTTTGGTAGAGACTAAAGCAACATAATTTAATAACGTTTAAGATTATCACATTGCACATATACATATACAGAATAGCAGAATAGAAACAAAAACGATAATACTTAGTTTCAGTCTTCAATCTATTTTAGGAAAAATCTGATGTGGCCAGCACATTACGTCCCGTTAGTTATATAAGGTATTTACGAAAATTCTACTGGTGAACTGTTACCGGTAAACAGCTTTTTATCAGGTTATAGCTACCGGAATCGATATTTTATGAACGCAAGTAGTAAACAGGGTAGATCCATAACCCATGAAAAAATTTGAAAATTTAAAACAGGCTAGAAATTTGACGTAGTTAACAAACTGAGCAGTCCTACTTTGAACACATTTCCGCTTTTAACGCGCGCGCTTCGCTTTGCATCACTACCTTTTTTGAGATTAGATACTTCATGAATCCGGTAGATGGATCTGGTAGATATTGAACAATTTTCGAACACAGTCGGTAGATGCGGTATCTACCTGTAGAATTTTCGTAAATGCGTATTTATTTTCTATAAAATCCATACAGAAAGTTCCTTGCAAAAGATTCTAAATTTCTTGTATGTATATTACCTTTCGGCAGTTGTATGTATTTTATACAAATTCCATACAGAAAATTTCGAGCAAATATACTACGAATATGTCAATTGCACTTGACACTGACATCTTTCAATCAAAATTTTCTTAATATAGTAGCTGTTTCTAGCATAGCTGGCTAATTTATGAAATTTAATTTCTTTATAATTTTATTACTCTATATCCATTTAATATGAAGTATAAAATGCAGTCAAATCGTATAGAGAATACAATGTTCTTTAATATTTATAATAACATTAAATGTGAAAAAATGATATTTAACATCGTTTTTTCAAGAAAAACTGTTAAAATTTTCAAATGAGGGTACTTCCGGTTGTCCAATTCTAACCAAAATCTAATCAGCTCTTCACATGAATGTAACGAAGAGAAATACGAAAGAATTATAATTTTTAGAATTGTAGTATGGAAGTTATCGTAGACGAAAATTTTGTTACACACACACAGACACACATACATACATGCACATACAGACATCATCGTAAAAATAGTAAAATCGTATTCTAGGGACCCTAAAACGTGCTTATTCATCAAAAACTCACCACCGAATTTTTTGACCAGACAATAACTTCCTTACCTAAAGGTGACGAAAGGTAAAAAAATGGCTCGTAGTATGATCACGGTTTTAACTGAAACGCTGTTTTAAGAAATGTCAAATTTCATTATTTAATACTATAATAATAATAATGATAAATTGTATCAAATTTATCAAAATATGATTTTAAAGCAGAACATAGTTTGTATACAAACAAATATTTTTTTAAAAAAATCGTTCTTTAAATATAAAGGCGAAATTGAATATTGAAATTTGAATTTGACATTTCTTAAAACAGTGTTTTAGTTAAAGTTTGAAAGTATATGTTTAGTAATGAATATTAATAAAAAAATAAAATGATATAATTGAAATACCTCGGATATAAGAGGGTTTTTGTTACAGCGGCCCGTTCCCCATATGAATTCTATACACATATATTATTTTGATTGGTGGCCGAAAGACTGCCTATAAATATATGACGAATGCCGAGTTAGGAGGAGGTCCCTACTACTAATGGAAATAAAGAAATTTAAATAGCGGACGCGTGGCTATCAGTCAGCTCTGCATTCTGAAATTCTCAAAAAGTTTTTTTGAATATAAATGTCTTGCATTAAACTTAATAATTTAAATACACTTGCAAATTATGAAGTATTTACACTTGCACAGTGTTAAAATATTCATTTGTTCACCAACATTCTAATTTTTACTTATACTTTCAGATGAAATTATAAAAAAAATAGTGGAATTCCCTATTCTTATTAGGTTTTCTAGCAACGTAAGTAACGATCGGGTTTTTTTTTTAATGTTTACCGCTAGTGTTTCCAAGATATGTAGGTTTTATTTACAAATTACTGAACGGTTAGTGATGTGAATCATATCGGTAAGTAATGTTATTCACTTACCGTTCAGAAGGCGAGACGGTAAATAAATAAGAACAAAAATCAAAGCTTACTTCAAAAATGACAAATAATTTTTTTTTTAATATGTCAAAATAATTTTCAAATCTTATTATATATATATATATATATATATATATATATATATATATATATATATATATATATATATATAATATATAATAATAATAATATAAGCATCACGAACAAGGAATTACTGATCTCAGGCAAAAATGGGATCTTCGCTTCGCTCAGTCCCCAGACATTGTCTTCGATCAGTAAACTATCCTTACTGTTCTTAATACTTAATATATTATTATTGGTTTCAGGATATTAAGATATTAAGCCTTTGTTTACAAAAGTAGGCTGATAAGTAATAACTGCATCTGTACGATAATATTATTACCAGACTGACATGTCAACATCAGTCTTCAAAATGAAAATAAGATAAAATTAAAGTATAATGCTAAAAAACAATTTCACAACTCAATAACAGGTCAATAATGGTATGTTCCTAGGCTAGTAGTGAAAAAAACTATTTTCGCATGCATAGGCGCCGACTTTTGGATTTTCGTGTGGGGGCTAAAAAGCGGCAACAGAAAATTTACCAAATAAAAACTTTATATCTTAAAATTGATACATAAATAAAATTGTACAAAACATGTGAATTTATCGTATGACAAAATATCTACCTAATTTAAAAAAAAATCTAGACTTTTTTAAATTTACCGTGAAACTCGACATAATACAATATAAATTTCAATTGTATGTATGTTAAATATATATACAAAATTTATTTTACATGAAAATCTACCGTAATTTTCACTAAAATCTGATAATTTTATTATTAATTTCCGACAATACTACATTTTAAATCTGGCAACGACAACACTGGTGTGGTGGCAGTCCTATTTGCTAGTCTGCAGGTGTTACTTATACAGTACTTTAGTTAATAACATTATGACACGTTGGAAATAAATAATAGAATAAGTATGCATTGTTACTTTTTATAAGTAATTGATGTATTAAATATATTTCAAAATGGGTGTACTTTTTATTGGTATTAAAAATAATTTGTGTGTGTGGGGGGGGGACCCCTTCAGATTTTCCGTGTGGCGGCAGAGCCCCCTCAGATTTTTCCGTGCGGGGGCTCGAGCCCTGAAGCCCCCTCGTAGTCGGCGCCTATGTTCGCATGTAAAATTGCTATTATAAGTCAAGGATTGCTTGGACCGCCCGGTATGTAGTCCTAGTCAAATAGGTATATTAATATATAGATTAAGGAACTAAACAAAATAGAAAATATTAGGTGTTTTCCATTTGTCTTTTTTCATTTAATATATAAAATTTTGATATAAAAGGAATATGAATTAATTAATTTCATTGTATTATGTACCTACATAATTTATTAAAATCCTGTACGCATTTATTAATAGCACAAATTACTTCCACAAGAACAATATTGCGGAAGGAAGTGTGTGGCTCCTATATTCCAAAATCAATATGTAATAATGAGGAGAGGACAATGTATTAATTACTTAAACAAACAAGCGTCGCAGCGCTCGTTATCGGTGCGTCGCAGCCATTGCAATGCATTTGTCGTCTCGCCAACCGGAACCGTCGCCTTGCAGCTCCGGTGTTCCAGACACTGGACAACGCAACCGCATCTGTACCTAGTCCGGTTAATTGATGCTATTCGGCCTCACTATCCGGTTACCGCATGTCTGATAGGATGATTAGTTTCAAACACGTATAACACGTATATGATGCAGTTGCAAGCACTTGCATACGCTGATGATGTGGCAGTGTTAGGGAAAAACGAGGAAGATATTGTAGAAGCGTTCACAGAATTAGAAAGGGCTGGAAGATCCGCAGGTCTCAGCATCAATATAAACAAAACAAAAGCGATGATAGGTAAAAACAATCCACAACAAGACAACACGTACCTCATAATAGAGAATAATAATATAGAATATGTAAATCAGTTCCAATATTTGGGTACGTTAATAACGTACAATAATAATATGACAACAGAGATAATGAATCGAATAGCTGCTGGGAATAGATGCCTTTTCGCATTAGACTCTGTATTTAAGTCAAAACTTGCATCGCTAAAAGTCAAGTCCAACTTTATAAAACCAATATCCGACCAACCGTAACGTACGGATGCGAGGCTTTGAGCCTAACAAGAGCAAACGAAGAAACGTTAATGCGTTTCGAACGAAGAGTTCTCAGAAAAATATATGGGCCTGTGTACGATAATACACAGAATGGATGGAGAACACGCATGAACCATGAACTACAACAAATGTATGGTGAACAGGATATAGTAGGATGGGTGAAAAAAAAAAGAATTAGATGGCTGGGACACCTATACCGCATGCCACAAAATAGAATCCCAAAAAAAGCATTCAAATTAACACCCACAAGTAAAAGAAGAAGAGGCAGGCCTCGTACTAGATGGGTGGACAACATCGTGGAAGACTTACGATCCTTGAAGGTACAAAAGTAGATTCAAGCGACACAAGATAGACAGAGATGGAGAGGCGTTGTGGAGGAAGCCAAGGCTCTACATGGACCATAGAGCAGAGAAGAAGAAGAAGAAGAAGAAGATACAGTTGTGTGTGTGTGATTAAATAGGGTCCAATAAATACTAACTACGTACCTACATATCGTGGGTATACTACTAAAAGTGACCAAGTCAAAAAAACGTGCTTTGTGAGATTACAATTAAATATTTGCCGTAATTGGAAAAATCAGGGTTTAAATGTTTCTTAGTAGTCATTACTTTTTATGTAAGTGTTAAAACAATTTTTATGTAGGGTAAAAGAATTTGAAAAGAGGGGGTGGGTTATGATTTGGTCACTACTGTATTTTGAATATCATTCAACTTCGTCACTTTTTACCATCAAAAGTTTGTTACCAGCAAATAATGCAATTTAATTTAATAGCAAAAATTTCATACGTGGTTCAAGTCACTTCCGGTGGACAAGAAAAAAAATCTGATGTGGCCAGCACATTACCTTCCGTCAGTTCTATGTATTTTGTTGAAATGTCATACAGAAAGTTCCTTGCAAACGATTCTATTTCTTGTACATTACCTTAAGGCAGTTGTATGTATTTTATACAAATTCCATACAGAAAGTTTCTAGCAAAAGATCATATATTTCCAGTGAAATTATAACACAAACATACTGTCAACTGCACTTGATACAGACACCTTTCAATCAGAATTTTCTTAATATAGCAGCTGTTTCCAGAGTTATAGCGTATCTGGCTAGTATATGATATTTAATTTCTTTATAATTTTTGAACTCTATATCTATTTAATATGAAGTATAAAATGCATTCAAATCGTATAGAGAATAAAATATTCTTTAATATTCATAATAACATTAAATGTGAAAATACATACATCATACATCATCGTAAAAATAGTAAAATCGTATTCTAGGGACTCTAAAACGTGCTTATTCATCAAAAACTCACCACCGAATTTTTTGACCAAAGATAATATCTTCCTTACCTAAAGGTGACGGAAGGTAAAAATATCATGCTCCAGAACCAGCTATTGACGATTCAGATGAATTAATTGACTATTTAGATGAAGTATTTGTGAGTTTAAATATTTGTTTACCTTCCGTCACCTTTAGGTATATTAAATGGATATAGAGTTAAAAAATTATAAAGAAATTAAATATCATATATTAGCCAGCTTTGCTATAACTCTGGAAACAGCTGCTATATTAAGAAAATTCTGATTGAAAGGTGTCAGTGTCAAGTGCAGTTGACAGTATGTTTGTGTTTACTGGAAATATAGAATCTTTTGTTCGAAACTTTCTGTATGGAATTTGTATAAAATACATACAACTGCCTTAAGGTAATGTACAAGAAATGGAATCTTTTAGGAACTTTCTGTATGACATTTATACAAAATACATAGAACTGTCGGAAGGTAATGTGCTGGCCACATCAGATTTTTTTTTTATTAATAACATTGATACTATTGTCAATTTTTATTTGTATTGTTTTTACCTTCCGTCACTTTTAGGTAAGGAAGGTATCTATTGTCTTTGGTCAAAAAATTCGATGATTTTTTAATGAATAAGCACGTGTTAGGGTTCCTAGAATACGATTTTACTATTTTTACGATGATATCTATATGTATGTATGGATGGATGTATGTATGTACGAAGTCTGTGAGAAAAGTATTTGACATTATTTTTGTGAAAACCTGATGGATTTGAATTAAACATTACAAAAATGGACAAAAATTGAGTATTTTATTACCATTCCATCTACTTTTCTGTAAATGTCAATGAAATCACTATAGCAAATAACAGCGATGACGACAAAAACCATGCATGCAGCGAAATTAAATAAATCGCTGCAGTTTCGCCAATAACTTCGCGTCAGTGTGGAGACTATCACTACTTACCGCTTTGTACTTCTTTCAGTCGACAATTTAGAAATGCGAAAGTTTCGCTGTCGCTGCGAATATTTCGTGTTGGATTGGGAGAACCTCTTCATAAATGATAGACGACGATGTATGTCGAAAGTGTGAAACGGGCTTAACAGAGGTCATAAGTGTATGCAGCCATAATGTACACAGACAATGGTAATTGTGCTATTCTACAAGCTCTGCCACGTTTGCATAATTCAAGAGATGCCATGTTGGAGATAAATGGCCCGAATTACTGGAACCTTTCAAATTGATTTGTTTATGTGCGGTTCTAACAAAATCATCATATCTACATTTATGGTTTGATTAGCAAACAGACTTTAATTATAAATTAGCTGTTAACAATAACTCGAAATCTGTCAAAAAGTATTTATTCTCTTACAACACCGATGTTTCGGTGCACTCTTGCACCTTCTTCTGGGTCTATATGTTATTGTTGTGTGTACTATTTTGTGTGTGTGTGTGTGTGTGTGTGTGTGTGTGTGTGTGTGTGTGTGTGCGTGTGTGCGTGCGCTTGTGTGTGTGCGTGTGAGTGTGCGTGTGTATAAATACGATAAAATTGCAGTTGTGTGGTTGTTAATAACATATGAATAATTCTTTTCACATTGAGAGATTCAAATAGGTCGTATTTTACAGAAAATTAATCTTAATTCGCCGGTAGCGTTAAAAATATAATAAACAACAGAACAACATTACAACTTCTTCGAATGTTAAGACGTACTTATATTCCTTGTAGCTTAAATAACTATTAATTATTTAGTCCTAAAATTCTGCTTACAGTTGGTCAAATACAGAGGTTATAATTTTAGAGAAAAAACAGTAAAATGTTACAAAATACTTCATTATTGGTTAAATAAAAACTAATTTTTCCTCCCTGTAATAACGTTATTAATCGCGTGCATTGACATTTTAATTTCCACGAATGCAGTTGATTTTCATTACGGCCCTTTTAATAAAATGAACAGCTCATTTGTGTAGGTTGCTTTTCAAAAAAATACATGTATACCACCTATTCATATAAAAAATGCACTATATAAAACTAAGTAAATATTAAACATACATTTCATAATATATATATTTAGCCACAATTTATTTTGAAGAGGATGTAAAATATTTGATTTTATAGGTGAAAGGTGATTGGTTACACTAAAGGTCATGATACTATATTAATTTGAATTGTACGCAAATTGTTTAAACGTAAACACATACACTCATAAATACGTACAATGCAAAAATCGATATGTAAAGCTTGCTATATAAAGCCGGGTTTATGCAGCAATATCATAGTCGTTGTCATAGTTGTAGTCTTAGTCTTAAGAATTAAAACATGTATCATAAACATTTGTTTGAAGGTTGTAGACAATGGTTGATTTTGACTAATAACACACGTATCTCGAACAGACATTGTCTTTATTTTTACAAAAAATATACTACACGACGTTTCGATTGATAATATCTCCAATCGTTATCAAGTGTAAATTGAACAATAATCTTAAAGCTACGACATTTTATACTAGGAGGGATGAGATGAGCTGTGACGATTCCGTTTCAGATGATGGAGTTGACCAATTAGGGGGCGCCACACGGTACGAATATCTGTGCTGGGATGGCTGAATACTCCACTGTTGGTGGTGATGTACGCTGCTTCTTTGATATTTCTTTTATATCAATGACCTTCTCTGTCAATAATGTGGGCTTCATTCCATTTGATGAGGTGTTGTTCTGTCCAAGCGTGATGTGCAATACCTGACTTTTCAGTTTCTCCCAATTGCGTGTTCTTCCTATGTTCTTACGGCTAGAGGTCTTTTTGTTTCACCGCATTCACATGGTACTTGGTATATGCAATTTTTCGTATTGTCTTGCTTCGGCTTTGTTCTTGTCAGTGACTTCGCAGAGTTTCTGTTGATTTGAAAACCGTCTTAATGTTGTATTTTCTTGATATTCTGCTTATTTCCTCTGATGTCCCTTTGATATATGGAATCATTAGAAGCGGTTCTTTAGTTTTGTTTTGTTCTACGGTGCTGGTCTGATTCGATCGGCGTCCAATGGTTTCTTCAATTTGGCGTGTAGTATATCCATTCTGCAGTAGGTCTTTCTTCATGTTGTTGATTACCGTTTGGAGTGCCTCTTCTGTGTTGCATATACTCACGGCTCTGTCGTATAGAGTCCTGATAACGCCCCGTTTGACTGCTGTTGAGTGGTTCGATTGGTAGTTGAGGTACTGGCCGGTGTGAGTAAGTTTCCTGTATACTGTTGTCCGGATGTGGTTATCTATTCTTCTGTCTCCATGGTAAATTTGATTGTGGGCCTGATGTTGTTAAGATGGTTAAAAATATTTTCAATTTCTCCTCCCCCTTTGACCAAATTATGAAGGTTTCATCCACGTATCGTAGCCACAGTGTAGGTTTTTGTACTGAAGTATTTATGGCGTAATTCTCGAACCATTCCATATAGATGTTGGCGATGATAGGTGACAAAGGTGAACCCATCGGCAAGCCGTCTTCTTGAGCGTAAAAATGATCTTGAACTTGGAAGTAGGTGTTTCGTAAACAGCATTCTAGAAGCTCCATGATTCCGTTGACAGGAAGTGTGGTTCTGTCTGCGAGTGTTCCATCTTCTTGGAGTTTGTTCCTAATTATTTGTAGAGACTCTTCTAGTGGAACGTTGCTGAAGAGATTCACGATGTCGAAGCTGATGAGTTTGTCTTCTGGTTGAATTCCATTGAACTTCATAATCACAGAATTGGATTAACTTTAATTTTAAGACTATGACTATGACGACTTACAATCTGCGCATGCCCGAGAACTGTCAGAATCAGAAAATAACCTCTATTTTAATTGTGATGTTATTTATTTATATTATTTTTAACTGTATAGTGCTTCTAATAAAGTACTACTGGTTGTCTAAATGCTAACACCATCATTAAATTTATAAAACCATCGATGTCTTATTCTTCAAACAAATTTAATGTTTCTAATATAAATGGAAAAATTTATAAAGAACTAATACGAGTATATACTTGTATAATCATAATAGTTTAAATTTTAAAATTTCACTAAAATGTGATAAAAATTAGAGCGCAATACAATGTAATAAAATATTTTCTAAAATTTTGTATATACTGAGTGTGGCTGCTCTGTTAAGTCCTAGGTTGTTATGTGAGGGGATAATTTATCCCCAATTTGTCATTTTTTGTCGAAAAAACCCCCTGTCAGATGTCGGTCAGGCTTGAAATTTACAAAACCACAACAAATCGGAATGATGTCAATGTCAGTATAGTGAGTGCAACGGGTGTTCTGTATTCTATCTGCGGTTGTTTCCGATCGGCTAACCGCCAATTTTATCCAGGGTGCCGATTCTAGCAACTTCTAACTGTCTCGTAGGAATTAAAAGCGTAGACGTCTGCCAATATTCATCATGGGCAACACGACTTTTTTCTAACTTCGAAAAGAAAGCTGTGAATTTCATTTGACAGTCGGTTCTTAATTCTTCTATTTCGTTTTAAAGCTAAAGTTCATTTCAGGAAACAAAATAGCAGGAATGCAGTCTAAATTTGTTTACCTGTCTAAATAATAAACAAATTTAGACTGCATTCCTGCTATTATTCCTCCCATCAACAACATCAGTCGTTTATTCCATTTTACATAACCAATAATGTCAAGCGAATGGCAGTTTTACGGCGCACAGGTGCCTTATTGAGTACTGCTCTACCGATATTTTCATCTTGTTTTTGAAGCATTTTCACAGATGTCTATACATATCAAAACTAATTTTCAGGTAATTTAAACTTACATTTATGAATGACTTACTTAAACCTAAACAAAAACCATAAACCTAATCTTCCTCATTTTTAACAGGTATAAATTTATTTTATTTCATTCTCGTCATTTGGTAATATGGTGTCACCCATTCATTGATCCAGAAAAATTCTGCTAGATGGCGTATCTAAAATGACGTCACAGAGTCATAAAAATTTAATAGGTCCACACGTCCGATACACCCAGAAAGCATTAACTGACGGCAATGTTTATTACGATTTACGTTCTTTGCATAATCGAGGCACAAAATTAAAAAAATTTGATTTGAAAATTATTTTGAATTAGGTATTAAAATTTTTAGTTGTCATTGAATGATACGCCACTAAAATGGATGGTGCAAATTTTCATTTGTAAATGCACCTTTATACCAATAAATTTAAAATTTATAAATATTGTTAAAATTTCTTGACAAATTCGCAGACGTTCCGCTTTTTGGAAAGAAAGTCGATATGGCATAAAACGACTGACAACTTTTTTAAATCCAGGTAATCGTGTTTCATTATATCAGGTAATTGCAGAGGACTCAATCTTCAATTACCTCATAAATTGCTCTATTGCCTAGTAGATACTAGTTAGAGTTACTAGTATTACTCAATAGAATTTATTTTTTTTATTAATGAACGTTTACATTGTAATACATTCGTTACATTAAAACTGGTCTCTCAGACCAACCATTAATTTTATTCTAATCTTATATAACTAATTAATTAAATCTATAGTTCACCCATCGGTATTCTATAGTTTCACTGCACCAGCTCGTAAGGCTTGATTCTTTTAAGTCTTCTTTTTATATCATTGTTGTCCAGAAGTTGGATTGCTTCTACGTTGATGTGATGGTGGAGTCTTGCTTCATGTTTGGCAGCAAAACTTTTGATCACCGTGTTAATATCGTCGATGTCAAGGTCTCGACAAATATCGCTGTTGCGGGCAAATCGCGGAGCATTTACTATGTTTCGCAATACTTTGTTTTGGAATTTTTGAATCTTTTCCTTATGGCACTGTTTGGTACAGCCCCAGAGCTGAATACCATAGGTCCAGATGGGTTTTAATATCTGTTTATATATTAAAATTTTGTTGGGTATTGATAATGCAGAATATCTTCCCAGGAGCCAGTACATTTTTCTATATTTTATATCAAGTTCTTTTCTTTTCTTTTTCACATGTTCCACCCATTTTAACTTTACATCTAGAGTCATCCCGAGATACTTAGCGTTATTCGAGTATGGTATAATACTGCCATTTATTGTTATTTGTTGATTTGCACACTTTTTGTTGGTAAAATTGATATGTTCAGACTTCTGTTCATTTAATTTAATTCTCCATATTTTTGTCCAGTTAGTGATTTGATCGCAAGCTTTCTGTAGGTTATTTGTAGCTGTTTCTACGCTTTTTGCTGTAGATAAAATGGCAGTATCATCTGCAACTTGCCTATAGTAACACATTCCGTTTGCGGTAAATCGCTTGTGTATAAGAGGTAGAGTATAGGACCCAAAACACCGCCTTGCGGGACACCTGCTTTTATCTCTTTTAGTTGGGAAAATTCATCGTCTTGTTTTATTCTGAATAATCTATTCGAAATGTAAGATTCTAATAACTACGTATTAATAGAAAATATAAAACAAATCATGTCTGCCATTTTCATATATTGCGCCATACCAAAGCTCTAATGCTAATGAATTGGACCACCAAATAAATCCATCAAACGATACTAAAACAAAATCTATATCACAAATCACTTCTGTGATTTAAGGCGGCAGACTTGTCCCCGTCACGGCAACGAAAACATGGTTTAGAATTTCAACTAATCTGGCTGTAATATTAAAAATTAACAACTGAAATTTTGTATGAAGAATGAGGAAGATGTAATCAATAAGTTATCGTTTTGATTTTCTTTAAAAAAAACTGTAACAAATAAGAAAAAAAATACATCATAAAGACAATATTAGCCATTTTTCAACTTCAATTTTCTTTAAAATGTTAATATTTTTTAATAAACTAATAACTGACCCGTGTAAATATATCTTTATTGATTCTATTTATGTTTTGTTTTTAAAAATATGTAATGTAGTTTATAAATAAATAGTGAAATTCTAATATGCAATTTTAGTATCGAAATTTATACATAGATGTCGCAGCATTGCACCCCAAAGTCTCCCCTAAGTTTATCTCTTATTAGCTCCGCCCACTCCGCCTTGCCTGGGGGAAAACTTCCAACCAGTGGCGAAATTACAAATATGACTTCCTTTACAATGTTTATATTTATGGAACAATATTCACGCTTCGAATATTCTAAAATAGCGAACTTTTAATTATTTTCAACACTAAAAATTTTAATTTTAACAATAGATTCCCATACTAGCATAAATGAAATTTGAGAAACAGTGTAAATTATGCTTTTAATTGAAATTTAGTTATTACTTATCTGCAAATAATAGTAATAATAATAATAATAATAATAATAATAATTATATATATATATATATATATATATATATATATATATATATATATATATATATATAGATACATATATAAAAATGCAACAATAGTTTAATATAGGTAGCGTAGTGTAATTAAACAGGCACTGTTATTATTGTTAAATTCTAAGAAGTTTTGACCTTTGTAATTGCAAAATTTGTAGGAGGAAAACGCATAAATTTTTCTAAAAGAGGTTCTTACCGCGCACGTTGCTTTGCTGCCGTACTATCTTATAACACGAAAAGCAAATACCATTACTATATTCACAAAAATGTAACAAAACGTAGTCCTGGAATATTTACCAAAAAATTTTTATTGAAAAAAAGTAGAGAAATGAATAGAAAGAAAAAAGTAATAAAACCTCGCAAATTATTTGCTCCAAGTGATAAAGATTATGGTCCTTCTGTATATGAAGAAACAATGTGTCCTGAAATGTACAATTTGAAAAAAGAATTGTTCTTAAATGATCTTTATAAAACAAATGATGAAATTATCACTATTGAAAAACAAACGATAGGACAAAAAAATAATCAACTCTGGCATTCAGAAAGATTGAAAAGGTTGACCGCATCAAACTTTGGGAAAATTTGTAAAATGCGAATTACTACAAATTGTGCTAATACAGTAAAAAATTTATTATACAGTTCATTTTATGGCAATTTAAACACTAATTACGGGATTGAAAAGGAGCCTTTAGCTATTAAAGATTTAGAGGATAATTTGAATGTTAAAATAGTAGAATGTGGACTATTCATAGATAAAAAAGATTGCTACTTAGCAGCTAGTCCAGATGGAATAATTAATAATGATACCATCGTGGAAATTAAATGTCCTTCAAATGCTGCTAAACTGACACCTGAAGAAGCAATGACGACAAAGAAAGTAAGTTTCGCAAAATATGAAAACGGAAAATTTATGTTAAAAAGGAACCACATTTACTATTATCAAGTCCAAGGTCAATTACACGTCACCGAAAAATTATATTGCATTTTTGTATTCTGGACACCAAAAGGAATGCTCTATGAAAAGGTAATACTATATTATAAAGCGTAACTATTTTTCTATTTTATTTATTTTTTTTGTTTACAGATTGAACGTGACAGGACATTTTGGGAGAATAATATGAAAAATTATTTATACAAATTTTATTTTGATTGTTTATTACCCGAAATAATAAATCCACAATTTCCCAAAGGCATGGTAATCAAAAATCCGTCTTATCGAAACAAATAAAATTATTTTAGTTAAATAAAATTGTTTTTTTACTTATTTCCTACAATCTGTTGTCATATTCCCAATGTCTGTCTAAAGCAAAACTGAATTGCAATTTCACTTTCACTTTTCCTCCAGCCGGACAAACTAAAAGATAAAGATAGCAATATACAGTGACAGAGACGACAATAAAATTAAATATGGTAGGGGTAAAATAAAGATCCGCCTCTTCCTTACCTCCCTCTTTCACCCGATGCGTCTCAGATACTACTCGGACTACAAGGCATGGGCCTTAATAATCTGAAATTAGAGCAAATATTAATTGTTACATTAAACATTTTATTTTGCAGAAATAGCTATTTCACCCAGCTTTGACTATGACAAATTATACATGGTATGAATCATAGCTCTGAGAAATTTTATTTTTAAAAAAGATGTGTTATTTCTTTACATGAACATTAAATTCATAAACACGGCAAAGCGGGTAAATTTTTTTCTTGTTGTCATTTGATAGTGCGGGTGCAGCTTCTGTGCGAGATGAAACATGCCTGCATTAAAATTATTAATAGCCGAGGTGTTACGAAGCGAGAGCAGACGCATGCAAAAGTAAAAAGTACGCACGATAAATTGGAACCGCTTTGTTTCCTACTGCTTTTTACTTACACTTTATTCTAATTTTCTTTTTAACGAACATTCCACGTTAGTTCTTGTTAGTTAAAAGCCTCCAGAGAGGCTTCATATTTAGGGAAATTAGTATTTTTAACTCTGTGCTTGGCAGCATTGTCGCGTACGAACAAACAGCTTTAATCTTAATAGAAAATTATAAGGGGATTTTGAGTAAAATGGAAGTTAACGAGATATACTAACTACAGAAAGTTACTTACAAGAAAAAGTTTGCACTTTGAAAATTTATTCAAATTTGTAAAAGGATTTTAACGTAATGTAAAAATATAGGATTTTAGGGATATCTAGTGTTGCCGCAAGACCAAGACCAGTCTTGGTCTTGTCTCGTCTCGTCTTGGTCTTATCGAGACAAGACCATCATTTTGGTCTCGACTAAAAAGTCAAGACAAGACGAGACCAGTGTCGAGTCTTGTCGAGAAAGTCTTGAAGTCTCGACAAGACTCTCGACTTCAGATCTTCGGTATTTTTTCAAAATATTTTTCTAAAAGTGCTTCAAAAATTAAGAGCAATGCTATTAATACTATTTGAAAATTCATATAACAAGAGACATATTAATTTGTAATTTTATGTTCCTGAAACATTAATTTATGTAAATATAAAAATTTAAATACTATTAGAAATTCACACATTAGACTGGAAGCTTGGCTTAAATTTCCAAAAAAAATTGTAAACATTACAAAATAGGCATAATACTGCGGTATTCATGTTAAATCTACACAAATAAAAGCATATTTACTGCATAGATATTAGTGTAATAGATAAATTCATTAACCATTAAACCGTTAAATTACAATGTATACGTAGGATAAAAACTACCCAGTATAAACTGAATATTTAAAAATTTGTAATTTTATTTTTATATCCTATGAAATGTACTAACAAAATTGAATTTGCAAGTTGACTAAAATTATTTCCAATTTTCAAACAGCACAAAAGTTATACCTATCTGCAACGTAAAATATCATATTTGAAAGTAAATATGAACTCTTAAGGTGCCAATTACTATATCGCTTTTACCCTAATATCTGTGGCGTACTTTCCACGACAGCAATGATTATCGGTTTCATTTATTTATTTGTATTTTTTTGTTTTGTTTTATATAATTTAATACTGTACCTACTGTAATTACGACCTAGTGCTGCTGTATTGAAAATGTAATGTTCACTTCAAATACATATAATAGTTATTTATACAAGAGTGATAAGTAGTACTTTTTTGGTCGAGTGCGATGTTTTGTAGCACGAAATAAAAAATACTTTTTCATATATTTACAAATAAATCTGTTGTGATTCTTAAAATTGTGTGAAAGTGGAAAACGCCGACAAATATTTTACGACCTAAAGCCCTTAGGGAAACCCGTTTTAAAACAACCATATTGTAGATTTTCAACAGATGTGTTCCTTATTTCACCTAAATAATTTATTTGAAATTGAAAATAATTATTATTTTATTAGATATACAAAACGCAAGGATTCTTAAAAATGTAACCCATAATATAGCCAATTGCGCATATGTACGTATATTACCGGACACTTTCAGTTTCGTTTTATTTTTAATTTTCACCAATGCTTTATTTCAAAAGTTTAACCTTGAGTTAACTGTCTTGCTGGGTATGACCATAGTGTCCATAAAACTGTAGGGTAAGGGATGGATGACAAAGCAATGGATATTTCCAAGAATTTCATTTATACCTAAGTACTTTCTACTCTAATCTTTACATTTTGAATCTCTCAGATCTATAATAAGTACATGAATGAATATTTCAACACTATTTATTTTATTACATTTCGTAAAATATTTTTCTTAATTTTCATGTGGTAATATTATGCCTTTACATCGAAATACGCATAAAATAACATGAAAATAATGTATTCCCAAATAATTGCTGTTAATTATAATTCGATATAGAGTTATGTACCTAATTCTATGTAAGAATAAAATAAGAAAAAAAAAACACTCGGTATATACGTACCTATGCACGTCCATTTTCATATTAATTTTTTAAGTGATCGACGATCGACGACAGTTATAGAATACTTTTAAAATATCTCAAATATTTTTTGGAATTTTTTAATCGCGATTGTACGGTTTCTCTTAGATATTCATGCATTATTTCATACAATTATTATGAACAATTTGTTAATAGACGCAAAGTCGAGAGTCTTGTCGAGACTCGAGACAAGACGAGACTGACTTCAAGTCTCGTCTCGACAAGACCAAGACAAGACCAATGTAGTCGAGACTAAGTCAAGACCAAGACAAGACCGACCTAAAGTCTTGTCTCGTCTCGTCTTGTGGCAACACTAGGGATATCATTTTACAGGCATTAAAAAAATCGTCTAAAATTTAACAAGATATATTAACAACAGAATGTTTTATAAGATAAAAATCTGTTTTTATAAGAGGATTTTCAAAGTTTTGATTTTAACAATGTTTAAAAAACAATGATTTTCTGGTATGTTTTAGGAATGTGCAATTTATTAAAATACAGGCAATTTTATATTATATTATAATATTTTAAATAACTCTGTTTTGAACTGTTTTATATTTACATATCGACAGGGGCGTAAACTACGTGGGTGCACGGACGCACATGCACCCATAGAAAGTAAAACGGTGGGTGCGCAGCACCCACAATGATTTCGCTCTAACATTTTAATTATATTTCGTACATTGTAAAAATGAGTTATCAATCTTTTTAAGTTGTTTAAGAGTAAGCTGACATTATTTAATCGTGTCATGATAATGGCAGTAAAATACTACTATTAAGCCGAACAAAAGGATAATTTAATAATTATAGGATATTGCGAAGAAAATGATTGGCAACCTATAAACAAATGTTACTGTCATAAAAAAATAGTTTTGACATTTGGATAGATTGCTCGACGAAATTTATTTTAAAAATTGCACTATGTCACTCATATTTAATTTCGTCTGCCTAAATTGTTACAGATATCACAACTTACGCAGAGATAGAAAAGTTTACCATTGAATGTATCATTGTCGTGACACCTAAGTTTCATTTAAACCGAACAAAGCGTTCTGTCATTATAAGCAATTTTTTTTTACTAAACAATACAATTTCAGTTTTCCGGATATTGGTAAATTAGGTTAAATGATATTATTTTAAGCCCAGGAATCTGTGATTAAGCCATGTCTACGTGTTTTAGAGATACCTGTAATATTAGGAGTATTATTGTTTTATTTTTTTGTAATAGATATTAATTTTATTTATGTTAAATGTATACATAATTTAATATATGTATAATAAAATAAGTATGTTATTTTTATTGTATTATTTGCATTTTTAAAAACATATAGGTACCCATATTTCAAATAAAAATAGTGCACCCACAGCCAAAATAAAAAGTTTACGCCTCTGCATATCGACTGTTATACCAATCTCCTATCTGACATACTCCAAACTTTTCAGGAGCTACAAAATACCAAACTTCTATCTATATAATTATTAAATAACAATTAATAGAAATAACTTCTATCTATATATAGGTCTTTTCTAAAAATTTTATGTCTTACACCACTCCAAACAATTACTTGTATTATTAATGTTCAGTTGCACTACTGACACTTAAAATTTAAACTTGGTTTTATTAAATCAACCCAATAAATTAATGTTAATTTAAATTATTTAAAGTGCAAAATTTAATTGACTAGTGTCGATTGCACCAGTATTAAAAATGAAATAAAACAAAAATTAAATATTAATGCAACCGGCCATAACTGAATAAAACCAAGTTTAAATTTTGTGTTTGTAATACATAAGCTAGAAGTACATAATCTTATGTTATTCAAAATTTGACACTGTTAACAGATGTAAAATACTTTAATATTTAAATATTATTATAATTTTAATAATCATACATATTTGAAAATTGCAATAAACGTTAAAATTCATCGTTTTATTGAATCGTTAAAATAATTGAATGAAAAAAAGTAATGAGCACCATTGAAATTTTTTAAGTTTATCTAAAATAGAGAGAGAGATTGAAATTTAATGTTTTATGGAAAATATGCACAGTAAAATTTTTAAAAGATGTCAGATGAAGGACATTTACGAATTGTATGAAACAAGATTTTAGCTCTGTCAAATTCAGTAGTTCCTTGTATTTAGTTTTTATGGGGACTACTGTTATTTTATTTTTATATTTTGCGTTCATCATGAAGGCATTACGATACGCAATTGCGTATCGTAATGACCTTCATTTCCATACGCAATTTTTTGTTTTAGACGCTTGGTACTAGATGACGTTTCTTTAAACCATTTTTACCTAATTTATTTTTAGTTAATTGATAATTCATTTTAATAATATAATGTCGAAATTATTATTATTTTTTTTATTATTTAGGGAAGATTATTTACATGAAAATGTACAAATGGTTACAAATATAATCACAAATTGAGTAAATATTTTAGTTTGTAGAAGGCGCAAAATATAAAAAATAGCATAAAGAACTCATTTTATAAGACTCTCTTTCGCAACATGTCTTATAAAACACGTTCTTTAATATACTATATTATAGAAATATAAGTTACAGTAAAGGCATTTAAAATTCAAAACTAAGTCTACTAGTAAGTTTATTATCAAATGTAAAACCAAATCTTTGAAAAAGAAGATACTGACACAGTGTCAGTGTGATTGACATTGACAGAAAATAAAGTTATTCAAACGGCTATGAATTAAGATAATATATCTGAACTAATAAATAAACTTACGTTATAGAGAAAGTATTGTTAGCAACGAACTTCGTTTTAAAATGAAATGCCCTAACAGTCGAAACAACAAGAATTTTTGAAAGACAAACGTGTTATACCCATCATTATCGCACTCGCTTGTAGTCTTTGCAAAAGAGAGAGATAAATGTATGCCAATTTATTAATTCATTGATGATACAGATGTCCTTGATTGGACATCTTTCAAAAATTTAACTGTACCTAAGTTTTCTTTATCTTCATTTTGTTTGTACATATAGCGATGCCAAATATTTCGAATTTTAAATGGCACAAAATTGACCCCTGTGGTGCACTCTCCACGCCAGCAATGAATGCCCGGGAGGTGAAGCCTGGTAAACGACCGCACGGTACAAATATGTCATCATCATTACCGATATCTGCGTACAAAGCAGATTGGCACACCTAGCAACGGGTAATATGCCATGATGATATATTTATTTTTTTATATTTCGACGAAAACATGGCTCTGACATTTTCAGCACATTTTAAGTATTCTTTGTGCCTTATTATCTCAATAAATTTGTATCAAATCCTTGTGCTATATACATTACTTATACATTGTAATGATACAAGTTTTGCAAGTAACTTACAACTTATAATGAGTTTCAAACTACATAACAATTATATTTTGTTGATGTCATAACTAACCTACTAAAATAATTACTTCGGTTTAAAGATAAACTTGACAGTTTCTTTGATGATGTGTTAGTTATAATTAAAACCAACTAAAGGTTGTTGAACGAATTGAAAATTTGGCTGCCACATATATCGAATCGATTTTAAAACGAATATATGTTTATATTTATATATCTGTAATACTAGTAACTTACAATCCACATGGGCCTGTTTCTCAAAAAATACTAGTTTACAAGTTACAAGTTACTAGTTACAAGTGAAATTTTATTAGTCAAATAAAATAGTGTTTCTGAAACATTTTCAATAGTCTAATAGTTTTAATAAATACTAATATTTAATCCAATATTCTTTAAATCAAGTGATTTTTTTAAGTGTTTTAATTTGAAATTAACTATTTAGGGGATGATTCGAGATCCTAAAGGTATTATATTTGGAGTGTCTCTAAATAAATTGTCTAGAGCAGTTAAATTCAGTGAATGGATAAAAATCTGTCAAACTTGCCCAAGTAACAATTTTTGACTTGTTTGGGATAATAACTATTGTCTTGCTATTAAAACGTTTTCATCGCTACAGATTAGTTGTGGATCTGCTATTGGAACAAAATCATATTATGGTCTTAATTCTAAGTTTGAAAAACGTTTTTAATACGTTATAAATAATTAAGCTATCACAGTGAATTTGCAAAACGGTTTTATAACTAATGCGGTGTCCAAATGCTTTTTAGTTATTTCTAAATAGTCAAGAAAACGTTTTAGGTTTTACATATACAACTCAAATATGTGCAAAATATGTTAGCATTAATAAATATGTATAAGAGCTTGAATAGCTAAAATATTACCCAGGACACAACTACTGTTTCTCGATCAATATAAAGTTCTTTTTCGGCTATAGATGCTAAAATATATAGTACAGTATTAGAATTATACCTTCTTTAATCTTGCTAGGGTATAAATACGTTTTTATATCCATAAATTTACCGTTACATTTTGGTCATTTTATTTTTAAAGATTCCTGAAATATAAACTCTGTTTGACAGTTCATAGTGCAAAATGGCGCAGCTTGTAATTGATTAAGTTAAGTCTTTAAAATAAATTACACATAGCACAAGTTATTACAGAAATGTGGAGCAGCGTGTAAAAAAAATAAAGAACATGTTCTTCAGTTATTAAATAGCCTGATACAAAAAGTGCAAATATTAAAATACCTAATTGCAGTAATGTATCAATTGCTACTAAAAATTTCGATAGCATCAAACCTTTAAATAAAACCGAAACATAGCAACCAAGTAATAACTTGAATTATCCATTAGACAATAATGCTCAACATTACGAATTTGCCTGTCAACAGTTTTATATTTTATTTTAGTTTTTAATTTATTAAAATAACTAAAACACAGCTAAAACAATAGCCTATTTGCAAAGTCGTACTTTACTGTTACTCTTGTAGTTATTTATTGATTATAATAATCAGAGAAATTCCAAATAATAGAATTTAATCAACGGTTATATTTTAGCGATATTGAAGTAAACAACTAGTAATAATAACTATATCATTTCTTGTTAATAAATATAGATAATTTCAGTATTATAAAAACTGTAATTTGGGTATAACAACAGAATATTGTCTATTTAATAACTTATTGAATCGAAAATATCTTTTGGAAATAAAAACGTTATACGTCAGCTTTTAATTAGATATTGTAATTATTTAACTTTTTCGGATGGTCGCTATATTTTGTCATTAAATGGACATCATCCATTTTGAAACAGTAAGATATAATATTAAAATAGACATGCTCTTACGCGAATTTTTATATTTTATTGGAATCTTAATTACAATTAATATACTCATTTAGCATTTGAACACAATTTTCGCTTCAAAGTAAAAAATAATTTTTCCTGTAACATATTAATATTTTTGAAATACTTAAGAATAAGATTTTGAAAAGGCGCTTGAAGTATTTCAAAGTATCGTAATAAATATTGCAATAAATATAGCGGTCGCAGTAAAATTTTGAACATTGATCAACGTAACTTGAAAACAAATTCTTACTAAATAAGGGACATTTATTTGCAATTATCTGTATTATGGATGAAATGTTGAACTTAGTTATTTTATGAGGTCATAAGAAAGCAGAATTGGTGAAAATATTCTAGTTTATAAAGAATTGGCTGCATATTAGTAATAACTGAGCAAGTGCATAAGCTTGTAAACAGATGGTTATTAATTAGATTAATTTTAGTTATTTTTACTTGAAAAAAGTTTTGTTATGATTAATATCCATAGTTATAAACTAGCAATTTCAAAGTAATAACCGAGTTAAGATTAATATAAAGCTAATGCTTTTTGGTTATTTTGAAGTTATAAAAAGTTGTTAGTTGTAAAATCGTTATGTTGTGGTTTTAAAACGGCTCCATTATGGCAATGTTTTAGCCAAGATAATTTGCGAACTGACAAATTAGCTTTGATTTATAGGTGTCAAAAACCTTTTCAAAACTATGAGATGATTCCCCAATTTCGTAAGGAAACTGTTTTACAATAGTTTTAGGAAGGTTGCGGTAGATGGTGATTATTGCTAAAAAGATTTTAACACTGTTTTGAGAACGTTGTGATACCCCGAAAACAGCTTCCAATGCTACTTGGGTGTCACGCTACGAGTTGCGTAGACAAGACAAAGACTAGAAATATATCAGGGCAGTGGCGGCGCTAAAGGTGGTCCAGGGCTGCCACGTGCCCACCCTAAAAAGTCTTGTGCCCACCCAAGCGTCTACCTACTACATTATTAGTATTTACACTTTTGTTATAAAATTAATATTTGATTTCTTGTTTCAGTTAAAATATAATTGCAATAGTAGAATCCGATTATAACATTTTTACGATGATGTCCGTATGTGTGTGTGGATGTGTGTATGGATGTTGGATCCACGATTTCTTAAATACCAAAAGCTAAAGACATTTTTTACTACGTATTCCTCAATCTAACAATAATGGGAAGAGTTGATTAAGTTTTGGTAACAATTGGACAACCGGAAGTAGTAGTTACAAGAAAAAAATCATCTAAATATTATTTATCTAAAATTTATGTAAATACTTATATTAAAGAACGTTAAATTCTTTATTCGATAAATATAAATTCATTATTATATCTTTTAAAGATTTAGAGATAAAGAAATGCATATAAAATAATTTGATATAAAAATTATCAAATCAAACTACTTTAAGGCAAGAAAATCAAATGTTTGTAATTGACACATAAATGTCACTGTCAAAAATATTTGTATGCCTCTGTCAAAAATATTTACATCATTATGAAGATTATGAAAATAAAAAAAGTCAACAACGCAAAAGAATATACGTAAAAAAGAATATAAAAGGAATTTGCGTAAAAATGACGAATATAAAGAAAAAGAAAAGGAAAGTAGAAAAAGAAAATTTCAGGATATTGAATATACAGAAAATGTATGTATTGTACATAATTTATATTAAAATATCCCATAGATTTTGCAAATATATGTGACAATTATTTTGTAGTGAGACATGAATATATGTATTTGTATTTAAAAATATTTTTCGTTTTATGCGTACAATCAACCAGGTAAAATATGTGGCGAGATTTTTTGGTTAATGTTGGTTACCTATGCATAACCTATTACGACCCCCCCCCCTGGTGCCCAACCATTTTTTGATTGTGCCCACCCTACATTTATATCCTGGCGCCGCCACTGTATCAGAGTCACATTTTGATCAAATTTAAAAAGTTGTATTTTTACGGTTAATGCATGGTTTCTGTTCATATCTAGCTGAAGAATAAGTCCCAATAAATTAATTAATGTTTCTAACTTATTTACCATGAGTATCCTCTTCATACTAAATATGAAAAGTTTTGGAATATATCATAATATATTTTGCACAAAAATCTTTTCAGAACTTCTAAGTACTTAAAATAGATGTATCCTAATGATAAGAGAAACATTAAGAGAAATAATTTTTCTGAAATAAAAATAACGTTGTAGCACATTTACGGTCATGGTGTTGTAAGCTCTTTCTAGGAAATGAATTTATTAAATTAATGGACAACTGGGGATTACTCGACAGAACGTCAATTGTTTTATTTGAATGTTTATATTTAACAAGATAAAACCGTAACTTTTTTAATTGAATTATGGATGAACAGACAAAAACACAATAAACGTAAATTGTTGAATTTCCCAGCGGAGGTGCGTTGCGTTTGTTTCAGTTACATGGCCGCCTAGAATGGGAAGCGACCATTAGCTCACGTGTCAGTCGAATATGCAAAAATAATGCTATTATATCATCAATCGTAATTATAAGCTTCATTTATCATACAATGATATTGGGGAAGGTATAATAATACCTATTCGCGGAATTCGTTACAATTATTGCCTCAATCATTTTTTTAAATTTTATAACAGCTATTTATGGTGTATCGAATAACCTAATTTTCAACTCCAGTGTATATGAATATTTTCCATAAAATGGTCCACAGTTTTCTAAGTATGGTTAAATGTAAAGAATATTAAATTTCTATTTAATTTCTTCTCCTCCATATTCCTGATATCCGTAGTTCGGTATGGGATTCCCTTTTCTCAAGGTTAATTTTAATTCCATTCCCTCCATTTCTTTTTGTCCATTGCGATATTTTACATGTCTTCTACTTTTTTACCTCATTTATTTCCGATTTCTACTATTCCTCTTTCCCATGTTTTCCTCGTTCCTCGGTCTTCCTTTTCTCTGGGCGTGGGTTTAACTTTTATCCGGGTTAATTTTTAAGTCATTCCTTCCATTTCTTTTTGTCCAGTGCCATCTTTTTCATTTCTTCCACCGTTTTTACTTTTTTACATCATTTATTTCCGAGTTCTGCTATTCTTCTTTCCCATGTTTTCCTCACTCCTTGGTCTTCCTCTTCCCTTTTTTACCTCCCGCTACCCTTGGTAAGGGAGGTATAGGGATCGTGCTAAAAATCGCATATCGAGATTTTGGTAAATGACCATGTTTTAAGGTCCCTAGAATCCAATATTAACATTTTCACGATAATGTCTGTGTGCATGTGTGTGTGGATCCTCCACTCTAACTCAAATACTATCATTCAGAAAATTTTGAAACCTTGTATTTCGAACTTTTTCTGTAATGGAAAGAGCCTATTAGATTTTGGTGAAAATCGGATAACCGGAAATGGCACTTTACTAGAAGCTCAAAATAGTTTTTCTTCGAAAATACCTTTAAATATTATTTTTCCAACATTAATGTTATTATAAAAATTAAAGATTATTAATTTTTCTATAGATTTGCATTAATACTTTTTCTATATATTTTATGGATAAATTTATAAAATTATCTATAATTTAAATCCCAGGGCCTACGCTTTAAGCAAACAAAACGCAGTTATTCAAATGTATGTAACTGACAGATAAATGTCACTATCAAAGAACTAATAATTTCAAAATAATATTAGTAACGTTTTAAAAAGAAATAAGTAAATCGAACAATAGAAAAGGAATTCAATACAGTTTCCAACATATAAGTAAATATGTAGGTATGTATTTAGATTAATAAAAATTAACGATTCACAAAAATGTTTAAGGTAATCATTTTTGGATTAGTGAATTCTATTCTATCCCGGTATTTAAAATATAATTTTCATTTTATTATAGCTCCGGACGCTCAATGGTTAGAGCAACGCCTCATGTCATGAGTGCGCTCGGGGCTCTGGGTTCGAATCCCACTAAGGCATGGATGTGTGTGAATGTGAACTCACTCTGTATTGGGATTTAATCTTGTTGAGGGGTAGTTATTTGGATTAGATTAGACTATATTTTAAGAAATATACTGTCAAAATTAGAGTAAAATTCGCTAATCCAAAAATAAGGATTAATTTAATCTTTTTTGTGACTCGGGCTGTAAATGGCGGGAGGTATTGTGTTGGCCACACCAGATTTTTATATTAACTGATACACTGAAAACACTAAATGTAAATGATCGATACTATATTTATTTTGCTACTACAAAAATACACAAATTAAAAATCGACTTCTTATTCAGAGGCAATGTCGCTATTTCTGTATATAAAAGCACAAATAAAAAATCTTTAAATGAAAACTCCATTATAAAAATGAATAAAAGACTACCTAAATGAAGAAATAATTTTCTATTTATTCTTCAGCACTACTCTATTTATTTAGGAAACAATGAATCACTCGTTTCTTTGTAGAAAGAAAAGAAATATGTGTATTGACCAAGGACTCATTTATTTAGCAAGAATTTAATTTCCTCGTTCAATTCGCTCCGGTCATTTGCATAGAAATCTCATTTTTAATTGAAGTTAATTAGAATTGCACTTTGTTTGGTTGACGCCGTTTTGACACGGAAATCCTGAGGGAATTAAAATTCTAAGGCACGATTTTTAAACGGTTATGGTAATTAACAATAAATAATACTGCTAACTTTGTACAAATACTTTCCAAGACTTTTCCCTTGAATCTATACAAATAAAATTCAGTTCGCGTCTGGGAGCTTATATGAACGAAGAGGAACAGGGGTCAAAAAGTTTGCAGAATGAAGGGGTTTTTGCAAAAGTGGTGATACTTATTGTATGGTATTTCGGGATTTCAACCTCTATGGGTGGCTTACACACACACCTATTAATTTTACTACTATTACATTGCCTCGACGTTTCTTACTTAGATGCCATGTGTGTTGCCCGCCCGTGAAAGACTTTGTTACAATCATATGCCGGTGTAAGATAGCTTTGTGGTTACCAAGTTAATAGGGGATTCCGATTAAGCGAATTTTAAGCGCCCCGTCAAGGTATTTTTGTGAACTATGTGGACAAACAAGTGAAATTTGTGTTCTATATTAAAAATATATGTACTAGGTGCGCGTATGGCCTCTGTAAGAGTGATTACAGGAATAAATATATAAAAATATATGAAAGGAGTTAATTTTATTCCATTTTCCAAGCCGCTCTCAAACTTATCCGTAACTACATCAAACTAAATGGTTTCGTGGAAATAGTGGTATTTGTGTCCGTAGTTGATTAGATTTTATACGTTTTGGGATGGAAAATAGCCCCACTTTATATTTACATCAACTACCACACACGTATTACATGACTGACGCAAATACCCATTTACCACCATCAATGCTGGGAAATATATTATTACTGCGTCCCGCATTTATACAATTTTGAATTTTGGAAACGTTAAAACATTTTGAGTTAGTATAAGTACCCAGTAACCAACCTGAACTAACCTTAAAATAAGATTGCTCTTTTTCCGCGTTTTTCAGACCACACATAATTGTTTGAGTTCATTCACAGAATGATCTTCAATATTTATCTTTTTAAATTTCGCCTCTGGCAGTAACTCTGCATTTAAAACATTCATTTTCATCACTAACCGGACACATGTCAACAGAAAATGGGGCCTATTTTGTAACTCAGTGGTTAATTTTTAACCATTGATTAAATTTTTTAACTAATCAAATATGTTGACATAACAAAAAGAGGGATTTCTAGTTGTTAAATCAATATCTATTCGATAAAAATTTTAACCAGTGGTTAAAAATTAACCACCGAGTTACAGAATAGGGCCCAATGTCTGTTTGTCCACATAGTTCAAGATTTTGACGTAAGTGGCGTTACGATCGGAATCCCCTATTGTATCACAACTTGGAAAGTAACTCGAGAAGGTATCGATCAAGGCCAGTAGAGAAAAATTCCTTCACAAATTTCTGACCAGGGGCCTGTTCCACTAAAAACTTTGCAACTTTGCACTTTTCATTTTTCATTGTGCCACCGTTGATATAATTTTTTTGCAAATTAAAAGTGCAAAGTGAAAGTATTTGATTGTTTTTCTTTGGATAATTTGAATATTTTATATTAATATGTTTGGACAATAATTATATGTCATTTATCATTTAGATTTAGTGTTTCACAAAAATTAAGATATACTCTTGATCTTGTCTTGATCTTGTCTTGAAATCAAGACAAGACCAAAACAAGAAGTATTTTTTATTTCCCAAGACAAGACAAGAAAGTATCATCAAGAATCAAGATTTTTTGTCAAGAAATCATAGAAATGATATTGAAAAAGTACATCTCGCAAGTAGAAGCAAAGAAAATAGCAGCTGGCAGAAAAAATGGAAAAAGTTTATATAAAGATAGGTGAAGAAAAGAAGGAACCTCGACACCCTTATGGCGTATAAGAGGATACTGATTATATATATAATATCTGTATCTAGATCCTCTTAACGCTCAAGTTAAATACTATTATTCAGAAAATTTCGAAACCATGTTTTTCTACCTTATTCTAATATGAAAAGAGGAAAGAAGTCATTAGATTTTAGTGCAAATGGATCTATTAAATTAAAAGAGAGGCTATTAATAAAAGTGTATTAGGTTTACACTGTGACCAATCAAAATTTATTACTTCGAATGCAAAAATATATTGACTTAATGGCGAATATTTTGAGTAAATGTAATATAATTTTCAAAATATAATACCATGTTTTACTAAATTAAGTTCTAATTTAAGATAAAAGCCCTCGTATTTGCTGCTTTAGACGTCAAGATATCATCGAGAAAATAATTCAGTGTTTAGAAAAACTGCGTGTCTAAGTGTCTGGTCTCGAATCTGGAGAACCGGGTTCGATCCCGACCGACGGCAAATATTTCGAATTTTAAATGGCTCAAAGTTGACCCCTGTTCTGCACTCTCCACGCCAGCAATGAATGCCCGTAAGGTGACGCCTGGTAAACGCCCGCTCGGTACAAATATGTCATCATCATTACCGAAATCTGTGTACAAAGCAGATTGGCCCACCCATCAATGGGTAATATATCGTGATGATATATTTATTTTAATTTTATTTTAGAAAAACTGCAAGTATGGAGAAAATTGAGTTTCGAACTATGACGAAGCGACTGCTTTATATTCTCGCTCGTATCCTCAACTATACTAATCTATTCATGTAACGACCCTATTGCGGCACGATAATTCTCTTCGTAGAAATATGAAATCAATGTTTGTAGAATTACGTTATATTGACCACAAATGTTACTAAAAACAGAATATAATAATTATTTAGTAAATGATACTCGTACACTCAATATGAAGTAATTACACATATCAAGTTATTCAAATAATTATTTTAGGAATCAAATTGATTTCACCAAATTGCAAACAGTGTATCCCTAAGCACAAATATTTAATTACAGAATTAATCGTTCTCTATATTGTAACGTTTGGTTTCCTGGTATATCAATTCAAATTTGCTTGCTATTGTTGGCTAATATACTAAAGGCCTAATTATAATAGCGCAATTCAAAAGATCATTGTTCGGTAAAGTAACGAAACTCAAACTTCGCATTTAGCATTTGTACAGGTAAATGGTTTTCTAACACCCCCTTTTAAAGAGACATGTTATGTATAGAAATATCATACTTTAAGGATGAGGATGGAAATAGTAGTTTGTACAACAAGAGTGGATATGATGTCCATACGGCATGAGGATGAAGTTCAATCATCCGAAGGCGATATGGACATTCCACTCGAGTTGTACAGCATACTTTTTCTACGACTAACGAAAAGAAGGAAAATACGAACTATAGAAATTTGAAATTTTATTGAACGATATTAATTACTCATTTTATGTACTTGTTTTCCTAGGCTTTGTTAATGACATGTGTATAAGTACACAATACTTTTACATACTACTTACGATTTTTCTAGTGATGCACGCGAGGCGAGACGAGACGAGAAATTTAAAATATCGATCTCGCTCTCGTTCTCGCACATTTTTTTGGGTCTCATCTCGTTCTCGCACGAGAGTCTCACGAGAATCTTGCTATAAAAATAAACGCTTGCGCACTACGTATTTACGTAACTGTTTAACTACAAGAGACAAGTTCGCACCAATAGCACTGTCTTCCATGTAATCGGAGTCGTATAACTATAATAAAGAGATGAAACACTAAGTTTTACGGTCACCAGAAAATGCGATAAGTTAGTAAATAATTTAATTTACCTCGGAAATATCCAATTTATCATCAAATTGTGATCTCTAAACTATTTCAATACGAACATCTATTTACACATTTTGTCATCAGTAAAACGAATTAAACATTAAAAAATTATTTATTTTAACTAAACGTACCTACACTTTTTCATTAAATATATGCCACTATTTAAGTAAGAGTCATAAAAAACCGCTACACTGGTAACCCTCTGGCAACCGATCACTCCGCTTCTCTCCCTGTTGGCTCCCATCGTCGCTTAATATAACATCCTTTCCTTTTCAGGAGCGACAAGAGTTTTATTAACCGTGGTTTTAACTGAGATGAATTAGGGGATGAAATATTGGAGAAAACTAGTTCTATTGGATGCAATACCGATTTTGTCTTTATTTTTGCATTTCCTCGCTCTGGGAACGATAATAATCGATTCTAAATAGACTCAAAAAAATATAGTGAATTCATATAATTTTCACATTTACGTCTTCTATGCATGAATTAGCGTTGACTCCAGTCCTTATACGGTGCATTATTCATTGAATTTTTGAATCAAAGCTAAAGTTACAAGTACTTTTTATTGTGAGATTGTCGCGAGAAACTCATGAGATTTCTCGCTTCTCGCAGTTGTTATATCGATTTCGCCTCGAATTTTAAATTGCAATCTCGCTCTCGTTCTCGTCTCGCATAGTGCCACGAGGCGAGACGAGATGTAAGAGTACTCTCGCCGCGTCGTTCATCACTAGATTTTTTACTGCCAAATATAAAGGATAAGCTTAACTTAGCAATGTTACATTTCATACCGTTCTGATTCCCATTTTCATATGATCTATTTCAATACTTACAGTTAATTCATAATATAATTCAGTTAATTGTTATTAAATTATTCAAATCTTCTTCTATACCGAAAATATTTCCATTTAAATGACAACATTGAAATTTCAAATGTGATATTTGTATCGTTCTTCTTCTTAATCTTGTAATAAATAAATAGACAGTTGCCTAGGTTACATGACTTACGAGATTTGTGATTCGTAGATTTCATATCCATCCTAGAATAGATATGAAATTATATCGGTTCAGTTCATTAGTATTGCCTACACATATCCATTCTGCAGATTGTGAAAAAATGATAAGTTTTTTCAGTGGAAGTAGAAAAAATTGTTATTTAACTAATAAATGTGTTAATAAGGGTTAATAATAGTCGAGACATTTTGTTGAGTTTATTAATTATTGTCGAAATTAATAATCGTGTATTAAAACACCCATTATATAAAATGTTTTTTTCCGTTGATCATTCCATATTCAATTTGGTGACATTCTAATTTTATTCCATGACAAATTTTTTGTTAGTAATGTTAACGTTTGACACTTAAAGTTTTGACATTAACAAATATTTGTTTTTTTATTACTGGAATCGACAGTCAATTTTTTGACTATGGTAATACGTTTTACAATATGAAAAATCTGATGTAGTCAGCACATAACCTCTCGCCAGATATTTTACCTGGTTGTCGCATAAAACGAAAAATATTTTTAAATGCAAATACATATATTCATGTCTCACTACAAAATAATTCTCACGTATATTTGCAAAATCTATGGGATATTTTAATATAAATTATGTACAATACATACATTTTCTTTATATTCTATATCCTGAAATTTTCTCTTTCTACTTTCCTTTTCTTTTTCTTCATATTCGTCATTTTTTGCAAATTTCTTTTATATTCTTTTTTACGTATATTCTTTTGCGTTGTTGACTTTTTTTATTTTCATAATCTTCATAATAATGTACAAATATTTTTGACAGTGGCATACAAATATTTTTGACAGTGACATTTATGTGTCAATTACAAACATTTGAATTTCTTGCCTTGAAGTAGTTTGATCTGAGAATTTTTACATCAAATTATTTTATATGCATTTCTTTATCTCTAAATCTATAGAAGATATAATAATGAATTTATATTTATCGAATAAAGAATTTAACGTTCTTTAATATAAGTATTTACATAAATTTTCGATAAATAATATTTAATTGATTTTTTTCTTGTAACTACTACTTCCGGTTGTACAATTATTACCGAAACTTAATCAACTTTTCCCATTATTGTTAGATTGAGGAATCCGTAGTGAAAAATGTCTTAAGTCATTTAGTATTTGAGAAATCGTGAATCCAACATAAGTAAGTTAATTAATTATTTATTTATTTTTATTAGTATTATGATATTTCATTTCTGCTTATCATTATTATTCTTGATTATATTCCGTATTTTATCCAGTTCATTATTAAACCAAGTAATAAACATGATACTATTTATAACGCAGGGAGAGAAAATTAATAATATTAAAGGATATTTTATGGAAATTTCTCATATTATAATTACGTTCAGCTTAAATTAATGTATAATTATGATAAATTAAAGGTGATAGTATTGAACCATATAATAACTCTTTGTTGGAGTTTATAGACCTCTATAATTTAAAGTGTTGAAGTAAAAATTACAGGTGCTTAAGGAAAATATCAATCTACATCAGAGTTTCCCAACAATATTCAGTACCTAAATGGATAAAATAATAAATATGTACGAAGCAGGGAACTTTGTCCAGATATCAGATGGGTGTATAATTCTTCTAAATTGTAGTACATAGAAAGATATGGAAAAACAAAGCTTCAATCAATAAGAGATTACATATACTACGTTTACATGCAGTTTTTGAAAATGGTGTCAGTTTTCAGTTAAAATTACGCAAAACTGTTTACATGCAATTTTAAAATAGGTTTACAGATTGATTTGAAAACAGTTTCGGCGCATGCGCATTTGGCTGATGTAAGTTACAAACCCTCTTCACTCCAAATTCTTCGTTTTGCTATTATCCCAATTATATTTTCTACTTCGTACCACTACGTACTAAAACTACACAACTGTCAGTTTATTTGTAGGTTAGTAACACCAAATAACACAAAGCGACAGTAACGTTATGTTATGTACGCATGCGCAATATCAAAACTGAATTTTAAGTGTTTACATGACTAGTTTTAAAACTAATTTTCAAATCAAACCCATGAATTTTAGTTTTGATTTGAGATAATTCAAAACCGTTTTGACTCTGTATACATGGCGTTTTCAAAACTAAAAACGGTTTGAAAACTGCATGTAAACACAGTAATACTGTTTATTTGAGAACTACAACATTACAGTTTTTTTTATCTTCCGCTTAAATATTGGCAAGTATATCACTAAGGAAAAATCTCTCCTCTAAGTTCTAAAATGTACTACCACTATGGTATGACTAGCGTATGAAAGTTGACATTTAAATTATTTTATATATGCGGTTTCTTTTGAAACTCTAGAGAAGAATAGAATTGTACGAAATATTCAGGTATGAATTTTTTGCATAAAACCATTTAAATACTGGACTAGAAAAGCACAGAAATACATTACTATGTCTGGCTGAAAATAAATGACCGACTAGGGTAAGTGAATATCAAAACGGGTGCGTTAACATATTTTAAACATTTTTCGTTTATGTCGATTACAACAAAATATTTTGATCTTTAAACTATTTAGTTTTGCAATTCTATGAAATACGATTATTTTTAATTTCCTATAACAGTAATTCCGACTCAGGGGGTTGCTTACACCTGAGACGAACGATCTAGAATTTGCGGTATTAAATTTTTTAAATACATCCCTGAATCCTGTTGCTTAGGTCATTTTAAATGCCTCCTGGTATTGAGTACAATTCTAATATTCTGTAACGGAATACATAAGGGTCAGTTTCCTTTCAAATCAAATATAGGGAAATGTTTTCAAAAGAAACCACATCTATTAAATAATCTAAACGTCAACTTTAATTCGCTGGTCATACTATACCACCATGGCACAGTGATCTATGTTCTTAACAAAGAATTATATCCCAGGCGCAGAACAGTATATATTGCTCAAAATTGCATGTAAAATAAGGAAAAATTAAATAAATTAATCAATTTTTCACCAAACACCGCTTCACGAATAAATTTACACAAACCATTTATCTCTCCTCCTCTAGGTCCATTTTCACCGCCAAATAGAGTATCGCTGAGTGAAAGATCAATATTATTGTCTTTGGTCACAAGTTGCCATAATGCGTTCTCCGTGCATAAATTTGGGGTCCATATAATACAGGTGTCATCCAATATATACAGGGTGTACATTTTAAATGAGCCACTATTGCTACCTCGAGAACTATAAGAGTTACAAAGACGGTTAAATGGGCAAACCATTTCAATTGAATAATTATGATGAAAAGTCAAAACTGGTAAAAACTGACAGTATGTCCTATACTGAGTCAATTTCGTTATTTATCAAAATTCGAAGTATAAATAGTTATTTAGAAATAATAAACCAATGGGCCCGTCCAACTTTTTTTGAATTTTTTATTTTCTTGAAATTACGCATACTAACGCGTAAAATAATTATTAAAGTTTTGGCGCGAAAGTTCTGACGTTAGCGTCACTCCGTCATAAGTAGAGAGAACCGACATACGTTACCATTAATATGGTAATATACAATAAATGTTGCAAAAATAAAAATACGTATCCATTACAAACTGTGATCAAAAATCTTTAGATCTAATGGTAATAAATAAAAAAGATAGTTATTATACCATTTCAAAATATAGATTTGTTTGATTTACTTACATGAATAGGTATAGGAGTATAGTGTTAAATGATTATTTATGAAAAACTTCCAAAGCACATTATACATAAATCAGGTAAGTAAAATTAATAATATTTGCTCCTTTTCATAATCAGATTAATCATTGAAGGTTATAATATTCACCAAGTACCATTATTATAATTAAAATAGTATTTAAACTATTTTCTATTTATAATTAAATACAACAATGACAGTATTGATTACAATAATTAAAGCATATTTCATAATAAAAAGTAATCCAACATTTACATACCTATTTACTAAATGATTGCAACAATAACAAGTACTGAGATTATAATAATTAAAACATAAATTATATTATAATTTTATTTAATAATTAAATTTTGTTTTGATCTTAATAAAAAATTACTCGGATATATTAAATATATGTATGTTAGAGTATGTGTAAAGCCAATCGCGAATTTATGAGCAAAATATGCTTGGTCCACTGTAGAGTGACATTTTCACAGGGTAACTGGACGACTGTAATGACGCTGACGTCACAACATGGCGATCATTTTATGCAAAAACTTTAATTACATTATTATAGGTAGAAAAATACAAAATGTATAACAATTTTTATTTCGTTTTCATTTATTTATATTCAAAATTCATATGCGACATGTAATTTGTAAAAAGTCGAAGACTTGGACGGCCCATTGAATAAATACGATAAGTATAATGGAAGAAATATATCCCTTTTTATTGTCCAAAAGCAATATGTTGCAATGATTGTCGGACATCTTTGAAACACCGTCTTTGCAATAGCGAAATGCACAATATGTATAATTACAAGAATTAACAAAATTACCAACACACAACGAAGCACAATAGCACAAATTATTATTGACGCCAAAATCACATGAATATTCAAATAATTCAAATATTTGGAAATGACAGTTGTTACCGCGGTTACAATACAGTTTCTATTTCATTTTTTGCCGTTGATTAGACGGAGATAGCTTATACCCCTCTAAAACACGGACGACAATGGGACAATGAGATAGCGAATAAAAGTCACATATATGCAATGTTTGTACGACAAAGATGCTAGATAAAAGTTTTGTAATTCTTGCATCAAAAATTGATAACGTGAGAATCAACTGGGAGATATAGAGTGTACATATATCTGTGGCTTAATGCAAAAACAATATCAATTTTTGACCAAAATGAGATAGATATCTATATTTTATATTAAGCCGTAGCTAAGCTGTCCTCTAATCTAAAGTTTTCTTATAGCAACCCAAATGTTTTATAAAGGTTGAAAACTTCTGTGTTGTATTAAAATAATAATTATTTTGACAAATTGGTTTTATCCGCCCTTCCGCTGCTTATTATAATAATGTTCAATTATGGTAATGAGAAAGCTGCATTGTAAGAATTTTAAAACTGAGTATAATTTGCAAATGTAATATGCGTAGTGCGTAGTGGGTAGATGTTATTAATGTTACATGTACACACTACACGTTTCACAATCGATTTATTCTGATACAGTCAGATTGTCAATTCGTTCAGCAACTGTCAGTATTAGGTACGTTGTAAGTTAATTTAGTTGTTTATGTGCATAACAACTTAGAAAATATAATTGCTATATAGTTTGAAACTCGTTATACCTTAAGTTTTAGATGCCTTACAAAAGTTACATCATTACAACACATATACATATTATATACATCAACGTAGTTTCCTAAATTGTGGGTTGGCACGACCCCGAAATTTATAATCATATAATCTACAGAAAAGAATAGTAACATAAGTTTTGATACAAATTTCAACGTACCTATTTTTTGTAAAAAAAAATGCATGTACTTAAAGTTTTCTTAATAATTACTAACTGTCGACGGCAAGTATGGTAGAGCGCTCCAAACAGTTATATGATGAATTTATAGTTTATTTTATTAAAAGACTGAGTATACTTATGATGTCAATCAGTGGCGTAACTAGAAATCTTGCGCCCCTATGAGAAAATTTTCTGGGCCGCTCCAAGAAAAAATTTAGAAGCAAAAATAATCTTAATTTTTACATTATACGATGACAATAATATCATAATCTTTTTCCTTAACTTTCTTTGTTTTAATCAAGCTTTTCTTTGTTGTAATCAAAAATCCTTAGAAAAAACCCTAAGGATAATGAGAGGAACATAATATTTTCATTAAATTGCCGCACTCTGGATACACATATACATAGATACAGGGTGTTAAACAAAAATCGGGCCATAGGCGTTTAACATTGGATATCAGTTTTCCTTTGCGTAAAAGTTCCCAATTAATTTTAGACTAAAATGTTTCGAATAAAACTTGTAGATAATTAAATTCTACACCTAATTCACTAAACTTGCTTTTTAACATAGTATTATGTAAATGATTTTATTTCTAATTCATTGTGTGCTATTAAATAGAACTATGCTCTGTTCCATTTAAGTCATTCAGAAGATGGCGCTCGCATCAGCGCCAGTTTTAAGTAAACTTGTCCCTTGTCTCCAATTTCAGTCAATCAGAGAGGTCAAAACAATTCCCCTATTTTCTGCAATACTGAATGGCTTAAATGTAACAAGGTATATTTATTTAAAAAACGTCAAAAAATAAAATGGGGAGGGGGGTCGGCATTTTTATATAAGAACAAAGGCGGCTGATAAGTTAGGATCAGCCCTGTCGACACCCATCGTTCGGCCAAGAACCAGCTCGGTCACGACTAAAATCCAGACAGTTGCCTCACTTCAGTGCATCCTATGACAGAGACCAGAACTGCAACAAGACACTTAATGTGGGATAAGTCATTAAAACTTGAAGATAAAGCAATGGGTATCCTTCCAGGTGAGAAACTGCCACCAGGTAATGACCAGATATGGCCCATTTGGAAATCTCTAAATCGCCTACGAAGTCAAGTAGGAAAATATGCAGTAAACACGTTCAACTGGGGGTACAAAGCAGAACCCACTTTATGCCATTGTGGTCAAGAACAAACAATGGCCCAACTGCTCACGTGCGCCAACTTAGAAAAGGAATGCACGAGAGAAGATTTTGCTAAGGCAACACCAGCTGTTATAAGCTGTGCAATGTTTTGAATGAATAATATTTAGCTAGGCCAGTTCTCTACCAGTTTTACGGACGGTTTTTCCTCTGGTATAAGGAGAGAATCTCCTCGACACCGAATGTTCGGCCAAGAACCAGCTCGGTCACGATTAAAATCCAGAAACAGTTTCCCCACTTTAGTGCATCCTATGACAGAGACCACGGCTGCAACAAGGCGCTTAATGTGGGATGAGACATTAAAGCCTGAAAATAAAGCAATGGGTATCCTTCCAGATGAGAAACTGCCACTGACTAGATATGGCCAATGTGGAAATCTTTAAATCGTCTACGAAGTCAAGTAGGAAAAGGTGCAGGAAACATGTTCAACTGGGGGTACCAAGCAGAACCCGCTTTACGTCATTGTGGTCAAGAACAAAGGAACCTGCTCACGTGCGCCAACTTACGAAGGGTGTCTGATAAATTCGCGGAGCGCCATGTTTAAGTCAATATCACAACTAAAAATTTTGTTGGTAAGACTGATTCATCTTTCATATGTACCACCGTGAAGTATGAAGTCGCTCTGTCAATTAATAATTTGAAGTTAACGCTTCAGTGTAGTTTTGAAAAATGGATAATCTAAAGAATCGTACGGTGATTGAATACTTTGTTAAAATAGGTTTAAAGCCAATGGAAATTCATTCCGAAATGCTAAGTGTGTTGGGGGACTCTGCTCCATCAAAAACAATCAAGATTCGTGAGATTGCCGAGGCCGTAGACATCTCAAAAGAACGTGTGAATCATATCTTGAATGAAAAATTAAATGTGAAAAAGCTTTACGCCAGATGGGTGCCGTATTTGTTAAATATCGATAAAAAAAACTCATTCGAATTTCTGAAGAGTGTCTGGATCGTTTTCAGAAGAATAAACAAGATTTTATTCCCGTCGACCGAAAAAAATTAATACAGCTACAAGTATTTAGCACACTCGGATGCTATAAGCTGGCCACTTATACATCTTAAATAAATGTAGCAATGGCTGAAATACAACCGGCAGTACGGCAGTGGTAAAACACTGCGGCTCGATGAGTCCGGTTGGGTAAACGGCGACAGCTGTATATAAGCCCTAAATAGATAGAGACAATAAGTGCTCGGCATACTCACTCTATGTGGTTCGGATGCGGTTTTTTTAACTGCAATGATTTAAATGCCATAATAACAAGGAAACTGATTCCGCTAATTAAACAAAAGTTGATGAACGTTTCTGTAACCGGGCATAAGTATTACAAAACTTTAAGTAAATGCATGGGACATATGTTACTTGTCACAGTATAAAATAGCTATTTGTGTATTAAGAGCGCAAAATGGGTTATTGTCGATTGAGAGGTTGTTGACGCGCGAAGCAGGAGCGCGGCATTCTCTTGAAATCGACAATGTCCATTTGCGCTTGAAACACACACAAGATTTGTTCTACAGTCCTCCACCATAAAAAAATAATGAAATGTACACTTTTTACTTACAATACTATTCAACAGTTTTGCAGTGAAGATAAGAACGTATTCAAATATGACTTCAAGATATTGTTTTGGCTTTCGTTTTTACAAAAATTTAATGCAAATTTTGTAATGAATATTATAAGCTTTGTATAATTTATCTGTTAAGTACATTAAACTAGTGCAGTGAAAAAGTGAATGTCCACTGGGAGCGTTCACGCCAAACTTTTGTAGGTGGCAGTATAACTATTCACACAATTTATTTTATATTTAATTTTAATTTATCGTTACTTTCCATTCTTCTTGAGCTATAGCTTCAATCTAATCTAAGCATTTTATACTTTCGTTTTCGTAAATAAATGCCATATTTTATTTTCACAGCAGTGCGGCATTTTGTTTGGTTATGTAATATACCGACAGAGCAGTTATATGTCAGATTGACTTGTGAAGGTGGTAAATGTGTAATTACAGTGTCATTAGTTCCTGACTAAACGTTTCTATTATGAATGTAGACAAGTGACATTTCCCAACATTGTATAGTTAGAAAATTAGACAGCGAGCGTTTTTCTACTTTGTCGCGCATGAGCGGCAAAGTGACATTTTGCGTTGACAAAAGAGAGCGCGAATGGCTACTTTAGATATAGACTGTAGAAAAAGTATTATACAGTAGCGAAACTCATGATTCTCTGCCACAGCGCGCATGCGACAATCAGCGCAACGAGAACATGGCGTCCCTTTATTAGGAACATGAGCGTAGTTTAACTTTTATCACAATTAAAATATTCAATACAATTATTTATTTGTACATGAAATATATTGAACGGTCATATATTTTAACTTTAGAACAATTTAGCTAAATTTCAGTATATTTTGTACATAAAATAAGGCTCAAGAAATATACATCCGTGTCTGCTTGTTGATATCGCCGCCTATGGAATTTGATAATAAAATCGCAAATAAAAATTTGTTTATAACTTGTACTATTTGAATTGGCGCCGCTACGTGCATCAGAAACATAACGGTTTCATTCAAGGTCACTCAGTTTGATATCAAAAGTTCAAAGGTGCCGACACAGAGTTTCGCTACTGTATATGTTGTGTACACTGTGGTTGTATTAATACTTAATTGATTTTCCCACACCTACGAAAACTGCCGAAATATTTATATTTGTGTATTATATTTGGTATCAATATCAAATGTCAGTTTGATATATTTTATTCATTTATCAGCATTTCCCCTCCTCTGTCCATGTTTGACTAGTCAATATGTTTTTGTTTTAATTTTGGATGAAAGGTAAAAAACAATGTGATATGTTTAGGGAACTTTTTGCAGATTGGTGTGAGCAATAAATCAAGAGTTTCGGTTTGTTGAGAGTTCGACAGTGTCGGTATTGTAATGAGCGGATCGGAAACCGGAAAAAAACCGCTAATCGAACACATGGTACGACGTGGCGCCGTCTACCTTTGTGTTTCCTTACCTTTGACCTTCCACAGATATACAACACTTGCTGTTGATAGTGATTTATTATACACAATCCAAAAAAGGGAATCAAGATAATAAAAGCTTACAAACTTTAATTTAAAATTATAAAAATCAAGTTATTTTTTATATAAAAAAATCTGATGGCCAGTTTCTTATTAATTCTACAGTGTATTTATGGTCTTCTTAATTTTTAATGGGTGATACTACATGTGAAAAGTAAGCTAAAGACTTTAAAATAATAAAAGAGATAGGTATTAATTTTTACATCCCGCTACCCTTGGTAAGGGAGGTATAAGGATCGTGCTAAAAATCGCATATCGAGATTTTGGTAAATGAGCACGTCCCTATCCAATCCAATTTTGACATTTTCACGATGATGTCTGTGTGAATGCGTATGTAACTCAAATACTATCATTCAGAAAATTTTGAAACCTTGTACTTCGATCTTTTTCTAATATGGAAGCCCATTAGATTTTAGTGTATACCTATCGGATAACCGGAAATGACAATTTCCTTGAAGCTCAAAATAGTTTTTCTTTGAAAAATACCTTTAAATGTTTTTTTTTCGAGATTAATGCTATTATAAAAATTAAAGATTATTAAATTTTCTACAGATCTGCATTAATACTTTTTCTATGTATGTATTTAGATTTCATAAAAAAGTTTAAGCTAATCCTCATTTTTGGTTTAGTGAATTCTATTCTATCCCGGTATTTAAAATTTAATCTTCATTTTATTATCAAAAAAGGTAGTTACTTTGATTAGACTAGACTATATTTTAAAATATACATAAGGATTAACTTAATCTTTTTTTGTGACTCGCGCTGTAAATGGCGGGAGGTATTGTGTTGGCCACACCAGATTTTTATCCTTTTTTTAACATCCTGTACCAGGGTCATGCTTGGTATTACATTAACAAATACAAAATAATTTTATTCATTTTATTACATGTATACCACTATACGGTAAAAAGTGACAAAAAAATTAAGGTAATCCTTATTTTTGGATTAGCGAATTTTTCAATAATTTTGGCAGTTTATTTCTTAAAATTTAGTCCAATCTAATCCAAGTAACTATCTTTTTTGATAATAAAATGAAGATTAAATTTTAAATACCGGGATAAAATAGAATTCACTAATCCAAAAATGAGAATTAGCTTTAACTTTTTTGCGAATCGTTAATTTTTATTAATCTAAATACATACCTACATATTTACATATGCTGTATTGATTTCCTTTCCTATTGTTCTATTTACTTTTTTCTTTTTAAAACGTTACTATTAATAATTTGAAATGATTAGTTCTTTGATAGTGACATTTATCTGTCAGTTACATACATTTGAATAACTGCGCAACCAAGGAGTTTTGTTTGTGTAAAGCGTAGGCTCCGGGATTTAAATAATTTTATAAATTTATCCATAACATATATAGAAAAAGTATTAAAGCAAATCTGTAGAAGATTTAATAATCTTTAATTTTTATGATAACATTATTGTCGAAAAAATAACATTTAGAGGTATTTTTCGAAGAAAACTATTTTGAGCTTCTAGTAAAGTGCCATTTCCGGTTATCCGTTTTACACCAAAATCTAATGGGCTCTTTCCAGTACAGAAAAAGTTCGAAATACAAGGTTTCAAAATTTTCCTAATGATAGTATTTGAGTTAGAGTGGAGGATCCACACACACATACACACAAACATCATCGTGAAAATGTCAATATTGGATTGGATAGGGACGTGCTCATTTACCAAAATCTCGATATGCGATTTTTAGCACGATCCCTATACCTCCCTTACCAAGGGTAGCGGGAGGTAAAAAACTTTGAGAGTACGCATAGACATTTCAATAGTTGATTCATTCGTAAAGATTTTTAAAAATTCGCAAAAATAAGAGTATGGTTCTTGAAATGTACATTTTAGTGAGAATAATTCTTTAATAAAAATAACATACATTTCTCTAAAAAAATTAATATTTCTGTAACTATTTAGTTTATTATCGTGTTATTTTTCGCTCTGTGAAACCTAGCTCGTATTGACGTTGACGAATTTGTTGGGCTTCGGATCCGCATTATTAGCGCCCTTCCGCTTACAGGCAGTCGGCAGGCGTGGTCCTGCCAAACAGCGCAGTCCGCAGCCAAAAAACTTGCACCCCCGCTTTTGAATACGTATTGCTTATGAAAAATCGCACAAAGAATATTCTTAGAAAGTTTGTTTTTGCTCTTTAAAAACACCAGATTTATGTGGGACCCTTTGAAATACGACCAACGACCAAGGGAAAGGAACGAAAAACAGAATAAACGGCTTCTGGAAACTTTATTAGAGAGCTGTTAATAAACAGACTTCGCGGGGAGAATATTTAACCAGCTTAGTAATTAATTCTTATTTTAGACCACTGGAAATGAAAATGAAATAAGTCTCACGCTTTTAAATTATTTTCTTAATTTTGATAATCATGCATGTCACAGTAATTATTTTGCGTAAGATTATTTTTATTAAATTTATTATGTTTTGTCTCTAATTAGCTATTTAGGTACGTAACCGATGCTGTTGGATAAGAGCTACATATAATGATACTGGTATTCACGTATTTTATTTCAGTTTATTTCTAGATTTCAGTGTGAGAACATCGATATCGCAGTGTTTGATTTGTGTAGTGATTCGGTGAGTGAGTTGAGTTTTACACACACTTTTAGTCCACGATAGAAAGAGTAATGCAGATACGGATTTGTATTCTCTTACTTTACTGCGTTGTCCTTTATCCTAATCCTTGTTGATCGGTCGTGCCCGGTAGAGCCTCCAGGTGTGATGAGAGAGCTATAAGTGTAACGAGGAATGCGATCTATGTGTCCACGATTGCTAGCCTCGTAGGTTTTCGCTGATTGACCGCGTGGTAACGGCAGGGATGGTTTTATCCAGGTTTTGTAACTATGCCCCTAAGGCCGAAGTAAAGCCACTAGGGTTGATTAGCACCTGAGCGGAATTCGGGTTAGGGTAGCTCCCTATTCCCAGGGGTGGTAATGGCAAGATTGGTTGTGTAACCATGACTATGTTTACACGTGTAGCAAAAAAGTACTTTGACTTGACTTTGACTTTCAAAAGGCGACTTTTGCCGTTGTGTAAACACTCTCGCCTATTACTTTTCTTCCTAAAGTCAAGTCCAAAATAAAATAGACTTGACTCATATAAGTAACTTTTAAAACGTCGTGTGAACCAACGAACGAAACATACTTTACTTTACTAACAGTGACATCTAGTTTTCATCCACAAATTCCTAATAATTGGATATTTAATTACACAATTTTGTGCTTTATATCTGAATTTAAAATATTCTCGAATTTTAAAATATTTTATGTGATTATTTTTTAATCTACTTCGCATCCAATATTGTTGCTACATAGTTATATTATTTAAAAATATCGCGCTTAAATTTAGTAACTGTAGTTTACTATTCATTTTTTCTATAAATAATTTATTCTTAATTATGATTATATGATAATAGTTAAATAGGTAACTTACATCACACGTATTATAACCAAACTTTACTTTGCTGTCAAAGTTGAGTGAAGGACAAGTAACAAACGTAAAGTGAAGTAGATTTGACCTTATGTGTAAACACACCATTAAATTGACTTTTTATAAGTCGCCTTTTGAAAGTCAAGTCAAAGTAAATTTTTCTCAAACGTGTAAACGTAGTCCATATCTCGGTGCCGGTATAAACCACACCGCTCAGAGGTGGTAATGGCAGGTACAGTTGAGTATACGTACTCGTAAGTTCGGGGCCACTGTGGTACAGTTGAGTATATGTACGCGTAAGTCCGGGGCCACGCTGCTTTTGAGTAGCACGTATGCGTTTCGCACAAGGTGACTTAGGTGATAATGGCAGGTACAGTTGAGTATATGTACGCGTAAGTCCGGGGCCACACTGCTATTGAGTAGCAGGTGTACGTTTCGCATAAGGTGACTTATTCCATTTTCCCTGTTCTATTGGACTTCGTTGCACACGTGTGTGAATTCTCAATACATTCCTTTGTGGTGGATGCGAGTGTATTTTGTGAATGAATGCCTCTTCACTGAGTATTTCTCATGTGTTAATTCTTTTGCAGAAATAATCACGGCGTGGAGGATTCTGCGTGACCGGGTTCGGCCAGGCGACGGTCATCTAGATTTGTTATTTTTTGTATTAATACTGTATATACTGGTTTGGGTGATTAATGTGTTTTAATATTCTTATTTTTAGCGGTAACATTTAATCGTCTTTTATAATATGCACATACTCATATTCGTACTATTAGTTGCTATATTTCGATAATTAATAACGTATGTTACAAAAGTTTTACGCTCCAAATTTTATTACAAAATAAGGTTTAATCAAATTGTTATTGGTCATAATAAATACATAATAGTTGTTTTATATTAAACTATTTTAAAATTGACAAAAAAAAGTTTTGAAGGATGTTATATAAACTTCGAACTTTTGCCCCCAAATCGAATCAGCAGACTCATTCAAAGTGCTCGAGACAAACTTAGAACAGCATCGCGCAGATTAACTCGGCAATTTAGAATTTTAAAGTTGGCCAGAAAATTTCGAACATTTTAAGGAAAACCGAGAGAGAGTATAATGTCCCCAATTTTTCTCAGGCGCGATTGATTGAAGACTTTTGGGCATTTAGTTGCAAAAAAGTATACAATAATGTCAGAGAATACCAAAACTCACAATAGACAAAAATATTTCTGACGAACCGGCTTTCAAAACTATCATGAAGAAATGTATCAATTAAAATAATAATTATCATTACCGAAATATGGTTGGTGTAATATAATGTTTGGACGTCATAGCGACCACAAATCTGACGTCTAAATAGTCCTATTTCAAACCAAAAAAAAATATTTCTACCAGTGGTTCTCAAAATACGAGACCTAGCTTTTTTATTTCAAATGATAATATATATTTTTTATTTGTTCATTCGTTAGAGCATTTAATTCTGAATTCAGTGATATAATATTTTTATACCTTTGCTTAACGATTTTTTTGAGAAAAATGCATCTAAAGTTTTATACTAATTTGATTAAAATATGGCTATAATGGAAAAAATGAATACGTGTTATTTTTATTATATAGAATTAGAATGCCCTGACCGAAAGAAGTGAGTGAATGTTTCGTTTTTGTAATTGATTATAAATATCAACGCAAACAAAATATTCACGTATTTCTTTCATGGCATTCTAATTCTATGTAATAGCTATTAACATACCTAGGAATGTTATGTATGTCATAACTGCAGCAGTCATTTTGAAATCCGAGCTCGTAGAACGAGGATTTTAAGACATCTAAGGCCTGTTAATGATTAATAACATCCGTGGTTTGTTCAATAGTTTATCGGTTTCAGAAAATTAAGACATTGATAAATATAATTTTTGAAATTCTCTCATTAATGCTACTTTCAGATTGCTATAGTTAACAGAACAATTATTTTGACATATGTCAGTATGACAAATATTCAAATTATGTGCCTTATTTCTCATGTTTATTACTAATCTTAGACCTATTTCCATAATACCTACACTGTCTAAAATTTTTGAAATCTGTCTTAATACACGCCTAATAGATTACTTAGAGAAAAATAAATTAATACATCCCTGTCAATTTGGTTTTAGGAAGAATAAATCGACTACAGATGCTTTACAATGTTTTACTAGCTATATTCTAGACCAATTTGAAAATTGTATGTATGTAAACGCAACGCTTTGTGATCTATCTAAAGCATTCGATTGCATTAATCATGAAGTACTACTATCTAAGTTAGAACATTATGGAATTAGAGATATTCCTTTATTTTTAATTAAATCATTCCTTGAAAATAGATCACAAATCGTTGCATATAAAGGTATACAGTCAGATCCTCAATATTTAAGTCATGGTGTACCACAGGGTAGCCATCTTGGACCAACATTATTCCTTCTTTACATTAATGACCTACCATATAATATTGATAATGTTAAAACTTTACTTTATGCTGATGACACTACGATCTTAAGCCATGATAGTAATATAAATAACTTGTTAAACTTGCGAACTAGCTCTGTTGGCCAAGCAAATACATGGTTCAGTTCAAATAAACTTACATTAAATACATCTAAAAATCAAGATATTATTTTCAGTCTAAAAACTACTGATATGAATTTTACTGAATCTAATAATACAGTCAAAGCATTGGGTCTGATTTTTGATCCCAAATTACAAATGAATAGCCATATTATAAATTTGTGTAATAAATTAAGTAAAATTATATATTTAATACGAAATTTAACATTTTCAACAGACATACATACAGAACGCATGACTTATTTTGGTTTGTTTCACTCGGTAATGACATATGGCATACTCATCTGGGGTCATGTTTCTATAGCATTCAGAGTATTTCTCCTTCAGAAAAAAGTCATCAGAATAATGAATGGTTCTAGTAATAAGGAACATTGTAGACCTTTATTTAAGAAACATAAAATATTAACTTTGCCTTCATGTTTCATTCTTCAAAATTTATTGTATGTTAAACGTAATCAGCACAGATTTCAGACTCACATGGATTCTCATAATTATAATACTCGTAACAAACTTAATTTCTTGATACCAAAGAAACGTTTGATGAAATCAAAAAACGGTCCTGAATATTTATCAGCAAAATTCTATAATACTCTGCCTTTAGAAACCCGTGATTTACCATACAATAAGTTTAAAAGTGTAGTAACTGAGATGTTGATGGAAAAAGCTTATTATAGTTATGGAGAAATATTTATACAACAAAAGTGAACTAGAAAATTGTACTGATTAGTGTAATGACTTGGTAAAACAATATGGATTGTACTTATACCTGAATAAATTAATATTATTATTATTATTATTATTATTATTATTATTATTATTATTATTATTATTATTATTATTATTATTATTATTATTATTATTATTATTATTATTATTATTATTATTATTAGAATAAAGTAGACCGTATTTAGAACGATAGGCTAACGTTATCTGGATGTATTAATGAAGAGCATTATATTTTCATTTCAAATTAACACGTATTCGTTTTTCCATTCATGACACTCTTTTTATAGCTATATTTTAATCAAATTAATACAAAACTTTACATACATTTTTCTAAAAAAAATTGTTATGTACGGAAATAAAAATATTATATCACTGAATTCAGAATTATATTCTCTAACGAATGAGCAAATAAAGAATATATGTTCATATTTAAAATAAAAAAGTTAGGTCACCCATTTTCAGAACCACAGGACGAAAAAAAATATTTTCTGTTCTTTAAATATGTCTTGTGAAATAGAAATTGTTTGCCCATTTAACCATATTTGTAACTCCTATAATAATTCTCGAAATAGCAATGGTGGCCCATTTAAAATGAACACCCTGTATAAGAACAAAAACCATCGTTTCATCGGCCAATCTGGAAATTACCAATACAAATTTCAAATAATAAAATGTTGAATTCTTTAAAATTATATTTAAAGCTAATGTTTATGCAAATAGTCAATAATTCGAACATGTTCTATATGTATGTAAATATGTATACATTCATCGCATAATTACATATGTATTTACATAATTTTAAAAATTAATAGAAAATATTAACAATTTCGAGGGCGCCAAATCTTGTTTCATATCAGATAGCTTCTTTTTCATATTTTCTATTTTTAATCTTAATACATAATTGTATTCATTTAATTCATTAATTCTCTTTATATAAATATAATTATTTAATTTTAAAATAATCAAAAAATAAAATTACAAAAATGTTAACCTTATCTTATGTGCCCGTTTGAAAATTAAAAAAGTAATTTTAAAACAATGCTCTTATGAACGACAGATATCAAAATTTTAAATTTAACAAAAAATATCACTGCTATATAAACACCAAAGAGAATAAATTTACTAAGGCAAGGAACTCAACTTATCAATTATATATGTATTTAAAAATAAATTTTATTAATTATTTGTTCAAAATAAACTATTTTAATCAAAAAATTAATATTGAAATTGTAAATTTTGTATATTATTTATCTTACAAATTATAAAAAAATACATACAGGGTATGTATAATATTTAAAACCTTGCCAATGACTATCATAATAATTAAAATTATCGTAGTAGGCTTGTCGATTCCCGTATTTCGAACGAAGATTCGCAGCGGGCTATGGCCAGTCATTATGTATTTGTTTTTACTGTAAACGAAAGACTTTGATCATGTCGTGATTTTAATCAAAATTTTATAGTAATTATTTGAAAATATATTATAGAATATAATACACAGTGTTTAGAATTTAACTCTCTTTCTACTGATATAAATTTCTTATTAGAAAAGTGTTAGTGTTTTTGGTAATGTTCAAATAAGTAGCGTTGGTGACAGAGAAACAATGACTTAGGTATAAAAAACATTTATGAAACAGTTATACAAAACTGATATGCAAATTTTTATTGTTTAACATATTTTTATTTTATTTTTACAGAGTTTTGTGGTGAATTGAACTTGGAAATTAAGAAAATCTTCGGGTAACCAGGCTGCAACATCAGATAAGGTAGGAAACGCACATATTGTTTCTCATAATAAAATGAACACTGAATTTTATGTATTTAATGTGATAATTAGAAAAAAATCACACTTTTCGTAGTCTGAAAATTATGTTACTATCTTAAATGAAACATTCATGTTCAAAGAGAGTAGGTACTGAACAATATTAAATATATACAAATGAATGAAAAAGTTATAGGATCCATTCCCAATGTTACAGAAATGGTATAACGCATAAAAGGCATAAAATTTCAATTGTGGTTTAAATGTAAACCAAAGATGCAGTATGGAGTAGTGTAAAAATGTTTTGACTCATAAACAAAAATGATAATAATATTAAAAGAAAATGCGGATATATTTATTCTTTAAAATAAATTCTATATTCTTCTAGAAATATTTCCATCGTAATAATCAGGAGCGGACCGTGAACTTTGAGGGCCCTGGGCTCAGGCCTAGATACGGCCACCGGGCAAATGCCCGTTGGGCCGAACCTTAAAATTGGGCTGGGTGTGCCAATCTGCTTTGTACATAGATATCGGTAATGATGAATTATTTGCACCGTGCAGGCGCTTACTAGGCGTCACCTCACGGGCACTCATTGCTGACATGGACAGTGCACCACAGGGGTCAATTTTGTGCCATTTAAAATTCGAAATATTTGGCGTCGGTCGGGGTCTTGTGACCGCGTGCCTGAGTGTCAGGTCGCGAATCTGGGGAACCAGGTTCGATCCCGACCGATCTCTACAATAATATATAAAAAAATCTGGTGTGGCCAGCACAATACCTCCCGCCATTTACAGCCCGAGTCACAAAAAAGATTTTGGATTAGCGAATTTTACTCTAATTTTGACAGTTTATTTCTTAAAATAATCTAATTCAAGTAGGTAACTACCTTTTTTTAAACCCCTCAACAGGATTAAATCCCAATTACAGAGTTGGTTCACATTCACACACATCCATGCCTTAGTGGGATTCGAACCTAGAGCCCGGGGGCACTCATGACATGAGGCGTTGCTCTAACCATTGAGTCACCGGAACTATAATAAAATGAAGATTAAATTTTAAATACCGGGATAGAATAGAATTCACTAATCCAAAAATGAGGATTAGCTTAAATATTTTTGCGAATCGTTAATTTTTATTAATCTAAATACATACATACATACATCTTTAATTTTTATAATAACATTAATCTCGACAAATACCATTTAAAGGTATTTTTCGAAGAAAAACTATTTTGAGGTTCTAGTAAAGTGCCATTTCCGGTTATCCGATTTTCACCAGAATATAATGGGTTCTTTCCAATACAGAAAAAGTTCGAAATACAAGATTTCAAAATTTTCTGATTGATAGTATTTAAGTTAGAGTGGAGGATCCACACACATACACACAAACATCATCTTGAAAATGTTAAAATTGGATTCTAGGGATCTTAAAACGTGCTCATTTACCAAAATCTCGATATGCAATTTTTAGCACGATCCCTATATCTCCCTTACCAATGTAGTGGGAGGTAAAAATCAAAAAATCATGGAAAACCGTATGTTGCTCATTTGAATAAACAATCATTTATTTTTTTTTTACAAAAAAATGACAGAATGTTAGTAAAATAATATTATTTATACTTTATTATTTATTTACACAGCGTAACAACGTAACAACGTTGCTTGACAAATTAAAAGTTTGTTTCAGGTTCAGATTATCAAAAATTCGGGTTAATTCGAATTTTCGGTTCAGGTTCGGGTGCAGTTTCAAGACCTCTGTTAAAAATAATTTGTAGCAAGATATGTTGACAAAAGGAAGTAATAGAAAAGAACAAAAATATTAAAACGGCGAAATTTTTTATGCATTTCATTAGGGGAAAAATCAGTTTGGCTTATTGAGCTTGGCAATTAAATTTTACGGTATAGCATATATTTTTTATAAATATGATAGTTAAAATTCTCATAAATATGGTCCGCTGGTTTTTTACCATCCTAATGTGTTTTTTTATCGTATCCGGAAGCTCGCGACCGCATATCGTAGATGTCGCTACGGTGAATCCACCATTAAATATCGCTAATGCGCTCACCGTAATTCAACCAACGAACGCACCAATAATTCACCCTGTAATGTTCTTACATGCTTCTCCAGCAATTCTATTAACTTTACATAAATACCCTTTGCTTAGATTTAATCATAAAACATAACTTCATGGAGTTAGGAAGAGCAGTCATATTTTTTCAACAACCAATACTGAAAATGAGTTTCTTGTTGTATTTTTATATAGAATGATTAAAAAAATAGGGACAAATAATTATTTTCTTTGTTATTAATTTTAGACCTATAGTTTTAATTAAAAAGCTAGAGGCGAACTTAAATATCTTTTTATGATATAAAAAGTCCTGAATCACATTTTAGAGAAGTTATTTTCAACGAAATTTATGCTTAATTTTTCATAGTAATAAAAATAATAATGTGTTGTTATTTTTGTAAATAATTAAATAAAAAGATTGGCTCCAGACAACGACCAAATATATCTAGAAAAGACTTCATTTGGTTTGTTTTGATTTCGGCTGGCCAGACAGAGAAACTAGAGATAGCGATATGTCTTGTCTAGTCCGAGTATTACTCATTAGAGGTCACCACTGAGGCTATGTAGAGTATCAATGTCTAGTTTGAACGTTACTCACTAGAGGCGCAAGTGTTCTTAGTTAAAATTTCGTGGTTAACATTTAAGCTTAACATTAAAGAATTTATAAGATTTAATATTAAAGAAATTTCAACGTGTTACAAAATCACTACAACAAAAAAAAAAGACAAAATACACATACTTCTACGTGGCGTCTAGTGAACAACGTTCAAACTAAACACTAGACTATAAACTGATGCTCTACGTGGCCTCTAGTGAGAAATACTCGAACTAGACAAGTAGTTTCACTGTCCGGCCAGCCGAAATCAAAACATTCAGTGAGGAGGGATAGGAAATGTTTTGTCTAGTTATATTTGTTCGTTGGCTCCAGAAATACCTAGTCATGAACAACAACTTCCCACTCCACTTCTGTGACATCAAATTGCATATAACACGTCATTCCAATCACATCATCCAATAGACGAAGTTTTCCAAACAAGAAATGACGTCTGCGGTGCTAAGGTTGTTGCTATGCTAAACCAGGATTTGCAGTTAGGAGCTCATAACCTATAAGTTAGTTTGGTATTGAAATGACTCCACGTTAAACAGTGGCGATGGACACCTGGGCGCCGCGACATTTGGGCGATAAAATAATAGATGTGTAAAGTTACAAATATTGTGCGTTAGGTTAGGTTATATTAACATTTGTTTAGAAAAATCAGACCGTCACTTTTAAGGATTTTCTTGTTGCAAAAAATCAACAATTTTATCGCCCAGATGTCGTGGCGCCCATCGTTCAGTTGATCATTGAAATATAGAAATGTTAAAATCAGTTTATTTGATGATAAAAATTGAAATGGCGGGAGATAATGTGTTGGCCACATCAATTTTTACCTCCCGCTACCCTTGGTAAGGGAGGTATAGGGATCGTGCTAAAAATCGCATATCGAGATTTTGGTAAATGAGCATGTTTTAAGGTCCCTAGAATCCAATTTTAACATTTTCACGATGATGTCTGTGCGTATGTGCGTACTATCATTCAGAAAATTTTGAAATCTTGTATTTTGATTTTTTTTGTACTGGAAAGAGCTCAAATTTTGGTAAAAAGCGGATAACCGGAAATGGCACTTTACTAGAAACTCAAAATAGTTTTTCTTCGAAAAATACCTTTAAATGTTATTTTTTCGATTAATGTTATTATAAAATTTTTGCATTAATACTTTTTCTATATACTTTACGGATAAATTTATAAAATTATATATAATTTAAATCCCAGAGCCTACGCTTTAAACAAACAAAACGCAGTTATTCAAATGTATGTAACTGACAGATAATAATGTCACTATCAAAGAGCTAATTATTACAAAATAATATTAGTAACGTTTTAAAAAGAAAAAATCTGATGTGGCCAGCACATTACCTTCCGTCAGTTCTATGTATTTTGTACAAATTTCATACGGAAAGTTCCTTGCTAAATTAAATATTCTATTTCTTGTACATTACCTTCCCGCAGTTGCATGTATTTTATGCAAATTTCATACAGAAAATTATTATTTTGTGACGTTTTCTATATACAGTGTAATGTATCTGCAGAAATAAAAGATTTATTATTATTATTATTTCTTGTACATTACCTTAAAGCAGTTGTATGTATTTTATACAAATTCCATACAGAAAGCAAAAGATCCTATATTTCCAGTAAAAATTGTAAGACAAACACACTATGTCAATTTCACTTGACACTGACATCTTTCAATCAGAATTTTCTTAATATAGTAGCTGTTTTCATAGCTATGGCTACTTTATGAAATTTAATTTCTTTATAATTTTTTAACTCTATATCCATTTAATATTAAGTATAAAATGCAGTCAAATCGTACAGAGAATAAAATATACTTTAATATTTATAATAACATCAAATGTGAAAAAATTATATTTAACATAGTTTTTTCAAGAAAAACTGTTAAAATCTTCAAATGATGGTACTTCCGGTTGACCAATTGTAACCAAAATCTAATCAGCTCTTCATATGGATGTAACGAAGAAGTACATGAAAAAATTATAATTTTTGTAACTGTAGTATTAGAGTTATCGCAGACGAAAATTTTGTTACACACACACACACATCCACACACACACACATCCACACACACACACACACACACATACAGACATCATCGTAAAAATAGTAAATTCGTATTCTAGGGACCCTAAAACGTGCTTATTGATTAAAAACTCATCATCGAATTTTTTGACCAAAGACAATACCTTCCTTACCTAAAGGTGACGGAAGGTAAAAAGTAAATAGAATAATAGAAAAGGAATTCAATACAGTTTCCAGCATAAGTAAATATATAGGTATGTATTTAGATTAATAAAAATTAACGATTCGTAAAAATATTTAAGCTAATTCTCATTTTTGGGTAAGTGAATTCTATTCTATCCCGGTATTTAAAATTTAATCTTCATTTTAATATAGTTCCGGTGGCTCAATGGTTAGAGCAACGCCTCATGTCATGAGTGCCCTCGGGGCTCTGGGTTCGAATCCCACTAAGGCATGGATGTGTGTGAATGTGAACCCACTCTGTAATTGGGATTTAATCATGTTGAGGGGTTTAAAAAAAAGGTATTTACTTGGATTAGATTAGACTATATTTTAAGAAATAAACTATCAAAATTAGAGTAAAATTCGCTAATCCAAAAAACTTAATCTTTTTTGTGACTCGGGCTGTAAATGGCGGGAGGTATTGTGTTGGCCACACCAGATTTTTTTATAATGAAATTTGTGACGTGCGTCTTTTCTTCTTACATGATCATAAATTCTTCCTGAATTCATAACTTTATGACCGTCTAATAGGGGCATAATGTTTAAGTACAATAATTATAACTGAAATTATTGAAATAAATTTGACAATTTTTAATGAAAATAAAGAACTCAACAGCAGAAAATTGTCTTGATTATTATTAAAATCAAAACAAACAAAAACAGAGGAATCCCAATCCTAGCTTTCATTTCAATTTCCCCAGCGTTCTTGCAAAGCCCTCTGAATAGTGAAACAGAGTCACCATTTTGCATACCCCAACAGTACCTTGGGCGATGCTTTGGCAGGGATTCAGCGTCTGACCGGACGCGGATACGGAAAGAGCGAGTGGGTTTCCGGCCGGACACGTGAGACTGCTTCCTGAATTATTTCACAACCTGGAGCATAAAATGTGCTCGTGTTAGAAGGCTCACCCTTTGCCACGAATTTAAATTTGCATGCGCTGACCACATGAATGTCATCATTTTTTTATGCGATTTTTTGAAAAAAGTTAAATGGAATTACCAAGGAACAAATGGTGACCTTTTCTGGGACCGGAGAGGATATGAATTAAATTATAAAAGGTTTTAATGCCTTTTTACTTATTAAATTAAGCTATGATATAAATAATATTAAGTTAATTTATGTATATTGTAATAATTATTTCAACCAAAAACAAAAGTCATTAAATTCCGACGTACGTCAAATTTGAAATTTAAAGACTGATGGAAATTTAAATTATATTTTGATTATGTAACAAGAGTAATAAGTAGTCTTATTTCACGAATAGGAAAGTTTGAGAGCATGAGCCGCAGGCGAGTGCTTCAAATCCTATGAGTGCACTTTTTTAACGAACATAAAATATGTACAGGATGTTATTTAAGTAATGTACCATAGTTCATGGTATGATAAAGAGAATAACACTCTTAGCGCAAAGCTTAGCGTATATGGCAGCATATGGACATTCTCCTAAGTACGTATTACAATGTACAGACTTTTGTAAAAATTCACAGATATTATTTTGTGCACCGTGACTTTTCATGATTGTGGCACATTATATAAACACAAAATATAGAATAATATACAATAATATAGAAAGGTGCAATAAAACAAACGTTTTTAACAAATACGTAATCTAAATTTATTATTTTTATTAATAGTTATGTTTGACGCTCGTTTGACGTTTCAAAGTCTTTTCAAGGTTAAAGTAACTAGCCCGGGAAAAATATTGTGCTAAGGCTCTCTGAAATATACACTGCACAATCCACATGTTAGTAGATTATTAGTCTCTAGCACAATATATGAAGCTGTAAAAGTAGTGGTACTGTAAAGCCTACCAATTAGGAACCAGCTTCTTAATAAATGAAAATGTAAAAATCAAGTTGTTAAAAAAACAATATTTGTTAGTTGTCATTAATGACATTAAATTTGCAATAACTGGCGTAGTACTTAGATATTTAGAAATGCCTGTTATTTTCACTAGTCCAGAACAGACCAAAATGCATTTGGTTTACGATGAAATGCTTCAAAACAGTCGCCAAAATGTCTTATCGATGTTCCACATCTGATATCAATCATTCAAAAATAACAGGTGTTGTTGTTTTCATCAAACTACTGCGATTTTTAAATAATTCTTTATTCAGATAAGTAATTGTTATTAGACCATCTTGAAGTGCTTTTACAAATGCAACAGGCACATTAGAAAAGAAATTATAGCATATTACGACATCTACCTATTAATTTTGAATCAAAAAGTGTAAGAACAAAAGCTGTTTAGAAGTAAAAACTGCGCCTAATCATGACTTCCTTGACTTTAAATATAAAATATTTTTGAATTTCATGAAAATTTCTAAATAATTTTAACAATTTTTAGCTGATTTTCAGTATGAAAATAAACAAATTACAATTTTTGAGTTTTATCAATTGTAAATCTTTACGTGATATCCAAACAATACTCACTAGAAGCAGTTTTTACTTCCCGCTACCCTTGGTAAGGGAGGTATAGGGGATCGTGCTAAAAATCGCATATGGAGATTATGGTAAATGACCACGTTTTAAGGTCCCTAGAATCCAATTTTAACATTTTCACGATGATGTCTGTGTGTATGTGTGTGTGGATCCTGTTTACGCTCTAACTCAAATACTATCATTCAGAAAATTTTGAAACCTTGTATTTCGAACTTTTTCTGTAATGGAAAGAGCCCATTAGATTTTGGTGAAAATCGGATAACCGGAAATGGCACTTTACTTGAAGCTCAAAATAGTTTTTCTCCGAAAAATACCTTTATATGTTATTTTTTCGAGATTTATGTTATTATAAAAATTAAAGATTATTAAATTTTCTATTGGTTTGAATTAATACTTTTTCTTTACATTTTATGGATAAATTTATAAAATTATCTATAATTTAAATCACAGAGCCTGTGCTTTAAACAAACACAACTACTTGATTAGACAAATGTATGTAACTGACAGATAAATGTCACTGTCAAAGAATTGATCATTTCAAATTAATAATGGTAACGTCTTAAAAAGAAAATAGTAAATAGAACCATAGTTATATGGAATGGATTTTAATACAGTTTCTAGTGTAACTAAATATGTAAGTATGTATATTTAAATTAATAAAAATTAAATAGCGGGAGGTGTTGTGTTGGCCACATTAATTTTTTACCTTCCGTCACCTTTAGGTAAGGAAGGTATTGTCTTTGGTCAAAAAATTCGGTGGTGAATTTTTGATGAATAAGCACGTTTTAGGGTTCCTAGAATACGATTTTACTATTTTTACGATGATGTCTGTATGTGTGTGTGTGTATGTATGTGTGTGTAACAAAATTTTCATCTACGATAACTTCCATACTACAATTCTAAAAATTATAATTCTTTCGTATTTCTCTTCGTTACATCCAGGTGAAGAGCTGATTAGATTTTGGTTAGAATTGGACAACCGGAAGTACCCTCATTTGAAGATTTTAACAGTTTTTCTTGAAAAAACTATGTTAAATATTATTTTTTCACATTTAATGTTATTATAAATATTGAAGAATGTTTTATTCTCTATACGATTTGACTGCATTTTATATTTAATATTAAATGGATATAGAGTAAAAAATTATAAAGAAATTAAATTTCATAAAGTAGCCATAGCTATGGAAACAGCTACTATATTAAGAAAATTTTGCTTGAAAGATGTCAGTGTTAAGTGAAATTGACATAGTGTGTTTGTCTTATAATTTTACTGGAAATATAGGATCTTTTGCTATAAATTTTCTGTATGGAATTTGCATATAATCATATACGTATTAGAATTTCTAATACGTATATGCATATAATACATGCAACTGCCGGAAGGTAAAGTACAAGAAATATAATCTTTAGCAAGGAACTCTCTGTATGAAATTTGTACACAATACATAGACCTGGTGGAAGGTAATGTGCTGGCCACATCAGATTTTTTTACATTTTATATCCTATATTCAGAAAACTAAAAAGACTATGATATTAAAAGTACTGTCTCAATAAGTGTAATATGAAAATACAATACAGTAAAGGTTTAACACCACAAAAATATGTATTTAAAGCAAAATTTTATTAAATATTAATGCTTACTGCATTCAAATACATTTATCAATGTATAATAAATGTACAACTTACCATCCTGAATTGATATTAATTTACAAATCAGAGCAAACATAAAACACAATTTAATAAAAAGTTTAAAGTACATTATAATGAAACATTCCTTTAATATTATTTGTAAAAATACAATAACTTAAAAGGTGAAAAATTTAATATTGATTTATATACAGAATAAAAGATTTTATACTAACTTTATTCACTGAAAATGTGTTTCAAAAAGTAGGGTTACGTTTAAAATAAAACTCTAACACGAACTTTTATATTATGGATTTATTAGATGAAAAGAACAATCCAGTCGTATAATACAAAGAATAGATCTACTTTAGCTTCTTCTTGGGGCGGAGGTTGTTTGTGTGGCCACATTTAGTCTTACGGCAATTTGTAGCCCTTGGGTGCAATCTAGCGTAACACTTACGACAAATCATCTTGTCGCAGTTGTATTTCTGCGCCAAAATACGCAGAGAGGGTTCGATAATACCTCCTCGCAGACGCAACACCAAGTGAAGGGTAGATTCCTTTTGGATGTTGTAATCGGAGAGAGTGCGGCCATCCTCGAGCTGTTTTCCGGCGAAGATCAGACGTTGCTGATCGGGAGGAATGCCCTCCTTGTCTTGGATTTTAGCTTTCACATTCTCGATGGTGTCGGAAGGCTCGACCTCAAGGGTGATGGTCTTACCCGTGAGTGTTTTTACGAATATCTGCATGTTTGACTGGAAAAATAAATGGAGGTTAATTTGATGACATTTCACATGATGTTAAGTTTAAAACTTGATATTAATATGCGGTACACTTACATATCTCTTTTGCGGTTAAGATATGTTTTTATTTAGTAATAATACACAAATAATTTAGCATAAAACAAATAAAACTTAAAACATCTCACCTTATGCACAACGTGCTCACTACAAACGTCTATAGAGAAAGACAAGTATATCTCTTCTTCTTGTTCTCTTCCGTTTTATGCGCATACGGGAAATACGTTACAAGTACGCGGTATTTCGAAATTCTGAACGTAACAAATTAGAGATTTTTGTATTTAATTTAATTCGACAAATACCAATAATTGTAACTGAAAACATAATCGTAAAAATCTGGTGTGGCCAACACAATACCTCCCGCCATTTACAGCCTGAGTCACAAAAAAGATTAAGTTAATCCTTATTTTTGGATTACCGAATTTTACTCTAATTTTGACAGTGCATTTCTTAAAATGTAGTCTAATCTAATCCAAGTAACTACCTTTTTTTTAAACCCCTCAACAGGATTAAATCCCAAGTACAGAGTGGGTTCACATTCACACACATCCATGCCTTAGTGGGATTCGAACCCAGAGCCCCGAGGGCACTCATGACATGAGGCGTTGCTTTAACCATTGCGCCACCGAAACTAAAATAAATTGAAGATTAAATTTTAAATACAGGGGTAGAATAGAATTCACTAATCCAAAAATGAGGATTAGCTTAAACATTTTTGTGAATCGTTAATTTTTATTAATCTAAATACATACCTACATATTTACTTGGAAACTATTGAATTCCTTTTCTATTGTTCGATTTACTTTTTTCTTTTTAAAACGTTACTAATATTATTTTGAAATGATCAGTTCTTTGATAGTGACATTTATCTGTCAGTTACATACGTTTGAATAACTGCGTTTTGTTTGTTTAAAGCGCAGGATCTAGGATTTAAATTATAATTTTATAAATTTACCCATAAAATATATAGAAAAAGTATTAATGCAAATCTATAGAAAATTTAATAATCTTTAATTTTTATAAAAAAAATAACATTTAAAGGTATTTTTCGAAGAAAAACTATTTTGAGCTTCTAGTAAAGTGCCATTTCCGGCCGCTTTTCACCAAAATCTAATGGGCTCTTTCCATTACAGAAAAAGTTCGAAATACAAGGTTTCAAAATTTTCTGAATGATACTATTTGAGTTAGAGTGGAGGATCCACACATATATACACACACGCATCAAAATTGGATTCTAGGGACCTTAAAACGTGGTCATTTACCAAAATCTCGATATGCGATTTTTAGCACGATCCCTATACCTCCCTTACCAAGGGTAGCGGAAGGTAAAAATAGTAAAATCGTATTCTAAGGCCCGGTATTTCAATCTCGTAACAAAGTTCCTTATAAAATTCTGTTTGATAAACTAAAAACTGCGCATCGAAATTATTCAAATTGCAATAATTTCACGTTATTACATTTTTCGATGCGATATTTTTTATTTGTTAGCAAGTTATATTTATCACGTGCTTATTCATTTAAAACTCATCATCGTTTTTTTGTTTTATTCAATTGCAATAATATAATAAAATAATACAACTATTCTTAATAACAATTAATACAGCCAAGATTCATTGAATTTATTATCTACATATTTCTGATACTTATTTAAATCAGTTGCCGATGGTTCCAAACCACCTTTAATACCAGTTTCAATATACTTCTTATAAATATTTTTTGAGTCTTGACTAACTGTTGGTGGTGTTACTTGTTCGCTTGTATCAGGTAAGAATATACTTGGTGTTGATGGTTTTAAAACTAAATTAGAATTCTTTAGTTTGCCATTTGCTTTGTATCCTAATAACACATATCTGCAAATAAAATGTAATATAGTTTGTTTATTTAAAATACATGTAAATTAATACTTTTTGTATAGTAAAACGTCAGATTTTTGTGGGTTTTTCGGTTCCATTCCATATACTTGTTTCATTGTTGGGAATAATGATTCAAAGGTGACTGTTAAGGAGCCACTATCTTTCGATCCACTTATTTGGGAATCATTTATGTATCCGTTATATTCATCATCTGATGAGTGACTTGCCTCACTATTACTAAAACAAAATTTCTTAATTAGTTTTTCGTCATTTGTATCGTCTCTTTTTACCTCTCGCTAAGAGAGGTATTGAATTCATGCTAAAAATCGCATATCCAGATTTTAGTGAATAAGCACGTTTTAAGGTCCCTAGAATCCGATTATAACATTTTTACGATGATGTCCGTACGTGTGTGGGTGTGTGGATGTTGGATCCACGATTTCTCAAATACTATAAGACTTAAGACATTTTTAACTACGGACTCCTAAATCTAACAATAATGGGAAGAGTTGATTAAGTTTTGGTAACAATTGGACAACCGGAAGTAGTAGTTACAAGAAAAAAATCATCTAAATATTATATATCGAAAATTTATGTAAATACTTATATTAAATAACGTTAAATTCTTTATTCGATAAATATAAATTCATTATTATATCTTCTATAGATTTAGAGATAAAGAAATGCATACAAAATAATTTGATGTAAAAATTCTCAAGGCAAGAAAATCATTATGAAGATTATGAAAATAAAAAAAGTCAACAACGCAAAAGAATATACGTAAAAAAGAATATAAAAGGAATTTGCGAAAAAATGACGAATATAAAGGAACAGAAAAGGAAAGTGGAAAAAGAAAATTTCAGGATATTGAATATAAAGAAAATGTATGTATAGGGCGCGAGCAGACACGTGACTCGAGCAACTTTGACGTGCTTGGAATCAGCTGATTTGTGTGCGCATGTCATTTTGACAATGTTACGTTGACAAGACCAATGTTTTGATTTATTTTGATTTTGAACTGCTAAAATGTTTTATTTTTAAATTCATATATTTTACTGCTCAAAAATTGTAAAATAATAACATTAAAGCAGTTCAAAATCATAATAAATAAAACATTGGTCTCGTCAACGTGACATTATTCTTGTCAAAATGACATACGCACACAAATCAGCTGATTCCAAGCACGTCAAAGTCGCTCGAGTCACGTGTCTGCTCACGCCCTATTGTACATAATTTATATTAAAATATCCCACAGATTTTGCAAATATATGTGAGAATTATTTTGTAGTGAGACATGAATATATGCATTTGTATTTAAAAGTATTTTTGTTTTATGCGTACACCCAGGTAAAATATCTGGCGAGAGGTTATGTGCTGGCCACACCAGATTTTTTATAAATTTTTCTATACTTTGATAAGGTATAAAAGCTCATTTAAGTCTTACTTTGTGCTTGAATCAGTAGATCCAGTACTACTCTTTCCTGTCAAACAAGGATTTTTCTGTTGATCTCCTTTTCTTGCTGTTTCTTCTCTACGTCTGCCATACCCAACTCTAACTACAAATGGGCTGTAGTTTACTGTACAATTCGGCATGAAATCTCTGATAGAATTGCTTATTTTAAACGCATATACATCGCTTAATTCACTCAGCAAATCAGGCCTGTGGTAATCGGTATATGCGTCTATCATTTCTATTTCCTTGTTTTCTAGTTTTATTATTTCGGAACATGATTTAGTTATGTCGTTAAAAGCAAAAGGGAGGCAACGTAATACGTTTGGTTCCCACCATTGGGTTAGAGGAGGGCTAAAATATAAATTTTTGTAATAACTAACAAACTTTATTAATTAGAACTACTAGAAATGTCTTATAATATTTTTACCTCCCGCCATAGGTACGGGAGGTAATGTTTTCGGTCCAAAAATTCGATAGTGACTTTTCAGTGAATAAACACGAATTAAGGTCTTTACTATTTTTACAATGATGTCTGTCTGTGTGTGACGATTTTTTCTTCCACGATAAGTTCCAGAAATTTCTATTTTGCATATTTAAGCTTTTTGCATTAATATAAAGAGTTAATTATATTTTTGGTAAAAATAGACAACCGAAAGTGGCACTTTACTTGCAGCTCTGAACATATTTTCGTGAAAAACTATATTAAAATAAAATCCAATAGGAACAACATATTAGACTTTGACTAAAACTGATAAGCCAGAAGCTCGTAACAGATTTTCGTGAAAATATATATTATGATATAATCCAAAACTAAAATTTGGTATTTAAACCTCGTATATGATTGAGAACAACATATTAGATTTTGATTGTACAGGCTGTCCGGATTTCGAGGGCCACCATTCGGATATCGGAATACGACTTGTGCTTTTGTTTTCACAAAAATTCTCATAGGTTACTAGAAAATGGCGGAAAACTGAATTTGGTTGATATTTTCATTTTTTTTAAAACTATCAATAATGGAGAAAAATGTTTCAAATAAAAAAGTTAGATATTTTTATTGTCTATCCAGTGGCGTACGAAAATAATTTTTCTATCGGTAAATTTTTGAGGTATAACACAAACACATTTTTTTAAATGGGACCCATGTTTGATATTTGCTCTAAAAATATACTTATTTTTTTCTCTTTCGATTGGTATAACGGTTTTTATATTTTAAATAATTTTTTTGATTATATCTGGTATACCTACTTACGTGAATTTGAAATATAGAGTTAAAATTAAATTATGTAACAGGGTAAAACTATTATAATTACCCCTTAACCTTAAAATTATTATTAATAAAAACTAAATACGTATTTCGAGAACTAAATTCTCATCATCAGTAGTACAAGGGAAAGTTAAACAGTAGTCAAGATTACTCAACATGTCAACCATACCAGAGGTCCTAACAACTCTTAAATTTAAGGTTAAGGGGTAATTATAATAGTTTTAGTTATATTTAATCTTAGACTCCATCTGTTATTAATATGTAACAGGGTAGTTATGAAATAAGGTATTTAAATAAAATATTATTTTAAAAATACTAATGAAATTACTGACAAAAAAGACATCATGAAAAATAAGATTTTAAGGGTAAAATAAACTTAAAACACAATAGCCCTTATACCAATCGAAAGAGAAAAAATAAGCATTTGAAGCTAAAATATGGGTTCCAACAATGTAAGTTTGCGTTATGTCTCGAAAATTTACTGATAGAAAAATTATTTTCGTACGCCATTGGATAAAAAATAAAAATATCTAACTTTTTTATTTGAAATTTTTTTCTCGATTACTGATTGTTTAGAAGTAATTTCCAAATGAAAATATCGACCAAATTCAGTTTTCCGCCATTTTCTAGTAACCGGATGTACCTCAAAACTTTAATCTGATAAATAAATATGTCCTGTTTTTTTCATTTCACAAAGAGAGATTATAATAAAATTTTGCAGGTAACAGAAATTCGTCAAATCAAACTTAAAAATCGTGTTTAGTTGTACTGTTAACAATATTGTGGGTCAGAAAACCCTCATTCAGAATGTAATCAAATTTGACATGTTATATTAGCCGCCATAACAGGTGCGCTTATAGCGCCGCCAACGGTAACATAAAATGTTAAAAAAAAATTTTAACTGTTTTTCAAAAAAGAAAACTGTTATACTCTTCCATTGAGGTACTTGAAGTTCTCAACTGATTTTCGAGGAAAAACATAAGAAAATATCCAAAATTTCGTATTATAGACTTTTCTATTTAGTGGAACAACAAATTAGATTTTATTTTAAACATAGAATTGGCGGGAGGTTATGTGCTGGCCACATCAGATTTTTTAAATAGTGTATTGAAATCCGGCTACTATAAATATTTGTTTTGTTTTTCTTACCAATTTTCTTGCAAGTATCTGAATATAGGAAAATGATGCAAATAATAATCATTCATATATTCCCAAATAGCTGGTTTATTATCTTCTGGTATAAATAAACCCAAAAATAAATTATGCGCATTTTGTTTTTCAGCATCCGAAAACGTATTACTAAAATATCTCCTGCAGGTCTGCATTATATCATTTCCTTGAGAGGTCCACGGAGCCGTTTTCCTATACGACTTAACTCTATGCACCAAATGTGATCCGCCATATTGCAACGCTAGAGTATCTCCGTGGTCTTCATACAATCCTTCTAACATTCGAACACAATCGGTATCAAATTCTAAATTAGGGGAATCTAGCATTCCTAGTGCGCACAGTTGGTAGCCTAATGCGCATTTTCCAATAGCAAACTGGGCAGTATTTGTACGATCCAGACAGTCTACACAGTTGGTTCGAATTATACCAGTTTGAAGGCGTCCTATTCTCGTGGGATTTGGTTGTCCTAAAATGGTATTTGGTTTCTGGGCATAGTAAGAATTTTTACTTTGGAATATACCACTGCGAGATATGGCACTATTGGCAATACTTGCCAAATGGTTCATAACATTTGCGTCTTTTGTATGGTTCATGCGTGCCATATCAAAATATTTATATTGTATTACAAATTGTGGTGGTAGAAATTGGTTTAAATATTTAATTGCTATTTTTATTTCTTCTGTTAAAAAGCTTTCATGTTTCTTCTTTTCTCGTTTTTTGACCAAGTTTAATATAATAATAGGACTACCATATCGTCGGAAAAGTTCGTTAAAGTGAGCTCCAGCTGTTTCAGCAAATGGATCATTCAAATCAATACTAATAGCTGGTTTGGGAACCATTTTGCTAATATCTTGGCTCCAATGTCCCGGTATACTGCCTCTCATTTGTACGAAGGATGTAAAATAACCATGGGTTAAACTAGAAATTCCGGAATCATGAACAATTTGTTCTGTTTCGACTTCATTTGCAACATCGCCATGAAAATTGGCGCCACGTTTTAAAAATCTAGTACCAGCATATTTACTAGATCTTCTTGCTATTAAAGTAATATAAACAGATCTTCCATATATGCTCAAATTTGTTTGGTCTATAAATCCATGAGTCATATAAAGTATCCAATCAGCGTGAAGCTTATTTTCTACTGGGCTTAATAAATAATTATTCCAAACGAATTTTCTGTGAGGTTGAGTTCGAATACCATAATCATCAGTTTTTAAATTGCTATTATCACTGCTGTTCTCCGGAAAAATAGAAGTATTTAAAATATCACCGTCTTCGTCTATTTTGTCAGGGGTACCAACGTATCTTGGTGGACTTAAATTATGTTGTAAAGTATGAGTTAAATCATAACTGTAACTATAGTAAAAATTACTACTTAAGTCGATACTTTGAAACATTTTAACGTATCTTTGTTCATCTTGATGTAAAATACGAACGGTATCATTAGGAATGTATATTAAACATGTATCTTGGATTTTGTATATTGTATGGTAACCAACTACAGCTACTTTTCGACGTTTATTAATTAATATAATGTAATATCCCTCCAAAAATCTTATAAACCCTGAAAATAGATAAATATACAGGCTGTCCCAGAACAAGCTTACGCTATCGTTATTTTAAAAACTACTCAATATTCTTTTACGAAATTTGGTATCTAGAGGTTCTCCGACATGTCCGTTTCAACTAAAATATTTTCAAAGCAGTAGCACTTCCGGTTTAACCAAAAGTAGACCCTAACTTTCTTATTTTAAATGGAATGCTATATTTTTTATTTTACCATTGAATTCAGCAAAAAAATTATATAGGAAACCATAAAAACATTTTACTCATGGTCGACCACTTCCGACGTAATTAAACTTTTTTGATATTTTGTCTAAAAAGGTCACTCTATATTTCGAGAACGGAATCGAATTTCTACAATCTTTTAAAATAGTTTTATAAAGAAAGCTTTTGTTTATACTAATATACACTGAGTTTACATGCAGTTTTCAAACCGTTTTCAATACGTTTTTAGTTTTGAAAACGCCATGTATACAGTGTCAAACGGTTTTGAGTTATCTCAAACCAAAACTAAATTTCATAGGTTTGACTTGAAAACTAGTTTCAAAACTACTCATGTAAACACTTAAAATTTAGTTTCGATATTGCGCATGCGTACATAGCATAACGTTTCTGTCGTTGTGTGTTACTTCGTGTTACTAACCTACAAATAATCTGACAGTTGTTTAGGTTTAGTAGGTTGCGTAGTGGTACAAAGTAGAAAAAAAAAATTGGAATAATAGCTGAACGAAGAATTTGGAGGGAAAAGGATTTATCACTTACATCGGCCAGGTGCGCATGCGCCGAAACTGTTTTCAAATCAATCTGTAAACCTGTTTTGAAAATTACATGTAAACAGTTTCGCGTAATTTTGACTGAAAACTGAAACCATTTTCAAAACTGCATGTAAACGTAGTAATAAATTAATAGTTAAAGAAGTTCAAAAAACTCAAGTTTTTAAAATGGAACACCCCATTTTTTATTATTTAAATGAATTCTTCTTAAAAAATAGGGGTAGTTTGTGTAGCATGTCCCATGTTGAAAGTTGATAGATTTTTACGAGGTGTCCCATTTAAAAAACTTAAGTTTTTTGAACTTTGAAAACTTCAACTTTACGTTGACATAGAAATTACATTTTTCAGAAATTGTCGATTATTCATTTATTCTAGTGTAAACAAAAGCTTTCTTTATAAAAATTTCGTGTTTTATGAAATTTAAGTTCAATGTAATATTATTTTTATACATATTTACGATTTTGAACTTGAACTGCTTACGAGACTGCTTATTCTACTTTTACTAAATATTTATAAAAACTGCACTGACAGCGGTGGGATTCGAACCCACGCCCTTTCGGACTGGTGCCTAAAACCAGCGCCTTAGACCGCTCGGCCACGCTGCCTATTGAGTACAATATTTTTTAAATAAATTTCCAAATTTAAGTTAATATAAATATAAAGAAATAAATAAAAATATCATCACGGCATATTACCCATTGCTGGGTGTGCCAATCTGCTTTGGATGCAGATGTCGGTAATGTTTTAAGAGATTATAGAAAGTCGATTCTATTCTCGAAATATAGAGTGATAAAAAAGTGGCAGTTTTAGATAAAAATTCAAAAAAATTGAATTACGCCGGAAGTGTTTTTATGGTTTCATATATAAAATTTTCTGCTGAATTCAATGCTAATATAATAAATATAGCATTCTATTTAAAATAATAAAGTTAGAGTCTACTTCCGGTTAAACCGGAAGTGCTACTGCTTTGAAAATATTTTAGTTGAAACGTGCATGTCGGAAAACCCTAGATACCAAATTTCGTAAAATAATATTGAATAGTTTTTAAAATAACGATAGCGTAAACTCGTCATAGGACATTCTGTACATTAGGTATGTCTATAAATAAATTAATTTTTCCGTTGACAGTTTATTAATAGGTTATGTTGTATAGAAAATCATTCATTAATGACCTCTATTAAGGCATTATTTTATTAGTGTTATCACCCCTACCAAAATGAGATATTTATTTGACAATTAGATTCTTACCAACTTCACAATTTTACAAAATAACCTAAAACCAGTTGCACAAAGTTGTTCATTGCAAATCTGTTTTTGACAAAAACAATTGCACAAAATTCACTTTGTGAACGCAATAAGTTAGGGATATTAAATTTTTGAGTAAATTTTACCAGGTAATGGCCGGTTGCACTAAACTTGGCATAAATTGACAATATTACATCGTTAGGTATAGATAGTCTGTGATCGAAATATCAAATGAATTATATTATATTACTGTCAAAATTACGATTTGCATTTTTTTGTTTAAACCTAGCTTAAAATTCAAGCCATGTTGGTGCAACTGGACAGTAGTATATTTAAAAAGAAGCACATACATACATACAGACAGACTCAGAGACAAATGAGCAAAAATAAAATATTTTTAAATGGAGTAAAGTGAAATCAGCAACTAATAAAAAAATACCTGCTATTCCAAATCCAGAGTACGATGTTTTTGGCCGATTTTCTGTATCAATTTTATTAAGAATACCTTGAATTTCATCTCTAGTATACTCAACTTTATCATCTTCCAATATGAGTTCTCTAGGTTCGGTACGATCTATTATAATAATCCGAAAACGAGTTTCTGTATTATTGGATCCCACCATATAATATTTCTTGAAGAAAAAAATTATAGAAACAAACTGATTATTTATTGTAAATACATACTGTTTTTGTTTCATATAAAGCAATTTTTTGTATGGAACTTATAATAGGATGGAAATGTACATTTTTCTTTTCCATTTTTACTAAAAATTAATAGAACAATAACTACAGCTGATATACGTATACATGAGAATGACAGATATTTGACAGCATAAACGTCAAAATTTATTTGAAAATATTTAATACGGTTCTGACATAAATTGTGGATAGTGCTGCCGCCAACGGGTAAAATGACGTACACGCATTGTTGTAATGATTGCATCATATATATATTCATTTTTAAGGGAAATGATGTTTAAATTTATATTTTAAGTCAACATTTTTAATTTATAGTAAATTACAAATCATTTATTGATCTTTATTTCGTTTCGGTTAAGAATGAAGTAGATGGCGTTTGAGAGCAAGCCGGTTTTACATTAATTAAATTTGAAATTTTAATTTTGTTCTGTGTTCATGCAACACTTACAACAATTTTTATTGTATTCCAGTCACAGATACAAACTAAAACCACTAAACTCTTCGCTGAAACGAGAGAATGTGGAACTATTTCTAAATGAAAGCAAATTTCAAATACATTTGTTTGAAAACATTTAAAAACGGTTGGATAAAATATCGCAAGGTACACGAGTATGAAGACACATTTGCCATGCGAAATTTTATCCAACAGTTTTTGAAATGGTTTAAAGAATACCACAAACTAATAATTATTATTTAATAGGCGGACATTTGGTCGGTCTGAGACGTCAAGAAACTTGGAGAATTTGGATGCAACTTCCAAGCTTTGGATTTCAACATTGCAGATCTTCTAAGGCAGCTTTTCTAAAGGACTGCTGAACCGATGGATTGTAGTCGACCACCGATGAATGAACTGGTAAGAAACTTTATACATACATACATAATCCGGTCCTCTTGTACCTTAGGCGGTATCGAGGTTTTTCTGTTTGGTTTCCCCATGTACGAACTTCTTCCACTGCTTGCGGTCTTTTGACAAATTTTTTGCAGAGTTCCAATTTTCTCCTGTCTCTAGCAGTATTTTTTCCATTTCACTGTTCCAAGTTCTTCTTGGTTTTCCTCTTCTATTTTTGCCGATCGGTCTAGTTTCCCATATATATTTAACTTGTCTCTCCTCACTCATTCTTACCATGTGTCCAAACCACTGTAGCTTTTTTTGTTCAAGTTGTTTTTCTACTGATATCACGTCTAATTCTTTCCTTATATTTTCATTCCTTCTTCTCTCTATCCTTCTTGCTCCTATTATTCTTCTGAGAAATTTCATTTCCATTGCTTTTATTCTTCCTTTCTGTCTCTTAGTTAAAATCCAGTTTTCTCCTCCGAACAATAGTAGAAAGAAACTTTATAATATAGTCATATTCCTTTGATTATAAGTTCTCATCATTGAATATGAGACCAAATATTATATATATATATATATATATATATATATATATATATATATATATATATATATATATATATATATATATATATATATATATATATATATATATAATATTTAGTCTCATGCTCAATCATGAGAACTTATAATCAAAGAAATATGACTATAATATATGTCTAAATATTATCTTGTATTAAATTCGATTTTGAGTATTACATTGAAAGAAATATAACTTTCATGGCAGTCTATATAAAATTCAAACAATTTAAAATTGAAATATCGACTATTAAAATGAATATCTGGGAATATTTGATTATTTATTATACATCTTACAGGGATCGGACATCAAGTCATCAAGAAGACTAGATTAATATAGTAGATTTTAAGTTAGTTTTAAGTTCTTTTAAATGTATTTTCAGGTATTAATTAAACTTTGGCTCATCGCGCCGTTGAGCAAACACGCGTTTTCTTTAAAAATGAAAATAAATTGATTAATTTAAAGTGCATTCCTTGGCGATTCATCATAAAATCGTGCGTCTACGTTTGCCACCGTGGTACGCGTACTGCGCGGGTTGTCCAGACGACACCTAGGGAGAGTGAATGTGAAAAGAAAAACATATGTATCGGGGCATGAATGATGTGAATGGATGAGAGAATCAGTGAGAGGGTCAGGAAGGTGGGAGAGATTCGAAACTTGATGTGGGTTCGGGTTTCCTTATTTAACATCACGGTTAGTGGGATGGGTAGGCAGGGTTCGTGCGCGATTTTTCCATAATTGAGTGGACTGATATGGTTAGCCATGCTATGTGAAACCAGTTGTTTATTCTGGGGGATCGCTTCGCACTTGTGCGAATGTTTCTAGGGACAGTTTAATTCTTTTGTAGTAAAGTTGCTGGCCATCATATTGGTCTACGCTCTAGATTGCTAGACTCGAATGAGAAAAGATTAAACAAACCTGAATGCTATCACAGGAAACTCTCTTATGGCGTCTATGTGCTCTCCTCATCCGGAGGCAACGTATGTAATCATCATTTAATGTTAATGGCGACGAATAATTAAAGACAAAATAAAGTTTTTGTTTGATTTAACTTTGTTTGAGCACACGGGTTGATCGCGTTCGGGATAGGTATCGCGTATGAGATCGGGCGATGTCTCCGAGAGTAACTCGCTCAGGCATCCAAGCCGAGTAGATTACATGTAACTGTCTATCTTGTCCTTAGGGAGTTCGCGTTGTAGGCCGTACATGCAGTGCATCGTGTGGGGTCGGCCAAACCCCCTCGTAAACTACATGTGAGAACCACCCCGGTGTACTCACTTTTTGTCTTAGCTCGTAAATCTTTCTCTCATACGTCGCCTTTAGCTTAGCATAGTCTAGATATAAGATAGATTGCGTAGACTTAAGATAGCTTAGATATAAGATAGGCAAGGGTTGTTTTTGCTTTTTGAGAGAGAGAAAAAAATTAACGTAACTTCACACTTTCAGATTTGTTATTCTTTGACCGAGATATTAACGTAAGATAGGCTTAGATTTGCTATTCTTTGAACGAGATATTAACGTAAGATAGGCTATTTGCGCACTTCACCAACTTAAATGGGGGGGGGGGTTCTACAATAGTTTAAGTTAGATTATAAAATATTATTGTACACGAAATTGTATTTATTTAATAAATGGTATATATGGGGAGCGTGGGTTTGGCATTTGAGGGCGGTTGCTCCCTATATATACAATTTATTAAATAAATAGTTTAGTTAAGTTGGAAGAAATCCCTACTGCCCTGTCACTGTCGTCGAGATTGCAGTGCCGATTGGTGACGCAGACCATGGCTTCCTCTTCATGATAACCTGTTTAAAATGTATGTACACAATAAAACAATCTTTTAATTTATGTTCTGTTTAATTTAAACCAGTCACATTAGTCGTACTGTAGGTATTTTTAGTAAAAATTATATTTATTATTAAGCATTTAGACGCGGTCAGGGTAATGTTAGATTTTAATTATTTATTGTAAATGAAGCTTTGTATTCATAAATATTATATATTTTGGTAAGTGGGCGGTTGGGTGTTAACGCCAAAAAAATATATACATAATTTATGTAAAATAATTAAATTACCGGTTACCCCAAAATTTTAGTATTTTTTTTATGAATGCATTGTTGGTTAACTAACATAGATGTAAAGTTTTAAATTTTTATCTCTTATGGTAAAGGAAATAATTAAATGTATTTGAAATTTTTTCATATAAACACCCCTTACCAGTTAGTTTCCCCAGAATTTCGGTAATATGTTGTAAATGTTAAATAAATACATACTTCCCTCTTTTTGTTGTAGTATATTCCCCTGAACTAAAGGGGTTGTTAGTTAAAAAATTGTACTAGTTTAAGTAATATTTATTGTCTATTTGGAATACATTGTTGTATTATTCTTTGTATTTTATAAATATGTATACTTAACCTTGTCCTGAAAAATTAGAAATAGGGATGTTTAAATAATAGTTTATTTGTATTTTACAATTACCTTTAATGTACAATATTTTACAGAATAAAATATAAATTAAAATACAATTTGTCTTTTTCTTACTCCTTACACGTATGTAGTTTTTAAAACGGCCACAAGGGTGCAGCAGCTGTTGATAAACGTTTCAATTCAAGTAAAAACGGTGCCAGTCATATATCTTTGCGCCTAAAATATAGGCAACCATAATTTCATAAGGTAGCATCTATGCACGATTTTTTACAAAATTTGGTGCATAGATGCTACCTTAAAGTAGCATCTATGCACGATTTTTTAGAAAATTTGGTTCATTGATGCTTCTTTTTTAATGGGTTAAAATTCCCAATAGGTATATCAAAGAAGCATCCAGGCACGATGTACTGAGTTTAAATTCCCAGTAGGTATACGCTGTTTCCGACAGGTGCTGTCCCCTGGCGGCTGTTTTAAGAACTATATACGTAATACGATCACGACTCTTAGAAACTATATACTTACGTGTGTTTGAGGGATGTATTATAAAAGTTAAAACTAAAGATTAGAAAATAAGTCATTTTTAAATCAATTTTACAGTTTATTAGCAATATATAATTACAAATATATTTAAAATATACATTAACATTTTATTACAATATTTAAATAATTTTTTTTGTTTTATTTATATAGTGACAATTATAAACAGAAATATAACACAACACAAATGAAACGTACATTTGTGTCTAAATTATTTCATACTGTTTGTTACCAAATAAAAGTATCATTATTTTATTACAAAATAAGGATGCAAAATGACTAATAGAAAAATACAACTACAATAATGATAATTTTATTTGGTAACTAACATCTTACAACTAAATCCTGTTTGGCACGTTAAAAATTGTTACTAAATTTGTTAACAAATCTAATAACAATTTATGACAGTGTCAAGCATGGTTTAGTTATAAAACTAAAACGTTTGTTACCAAATAAAATTACCATTACTGTGGTTTTAATTAATAACAAATAATACAACCATAATAATTTCATTTGGTAACAAACATTTTAGTTTTATAACCAATCCGAAGCTCTATTTATATATTTTTACCAGATATATTACGTATTAAATAGAGTTCCGTTTACAATTCTTACAGACTATTTAACAAATTAAATCTTGGAGTCCCTAAATAAGATTTCCTGTTCCCATTGTTAAAGGTACAAGATTTCCTATTCAGTTAAAGACCATTTGGGAACATTATATATTTTTTTGGTGTTACCACCCAACCGCCTCTTACCAAAATATATAATATTGATTAATACATAGCTTCGTTTACAATAAATACTTAAAATCTAACTTTACCCTGACCGCGTCTAAATACTTAATAATAATTACAATTTTTACTAAAACTATCTACTGTACAACTAATGTGATAGGTTTAAATTAAAATAAACAGAACATAAAAGATTGTTTTATTGTGTACATACATTTTAAATAGGTTTTTATGAAGAGGAAGCCATGGTCTGCGTCACCAATCGGCACTGCAATCTCGACGACAGTGACAGGGCAATAGGGATTTCTTCCAACTTAACTAAACTATTTATTTAATAAATTGTATATATAGGGAGCAACCGCCCTCAAATGCCAAACCTACGCTCCCCATATACACCATTTATTAATTAAATACAATTTCATATACAATAATATTTTATAATCTAACTTAAACTATTGTAGAACCCCCCAAAGTAAGTTGGTGAAGTGCGCAAAATAGCCTACCTTACGTTAATATCTCGTTCAAAGAATAGCAAATCTAAGCCTATCTTACGTTAATATTTTATTCAAAGAAAAGCAAATCTAAAAATTGTGAAGTTACGTTAATTTTTTTATCTCTCTCAAAAAGCAAAAACAACCCCTGCCTATCTTATAACTAAGCTAACTTATGTCTACGAAATCTATCTTATATCTAGACTATGCTAAGCTAAAGGCGAAGTGTGAGAGAGAGATATACGAGCTAAGACAAAAAGTGAGAACGCCGGGGTGGTTCTCACATGTAGTTTACGAGGGGGTTAAGCCGACCCCACACGATGCACTGCATGTACGGCCTGCCAACGCGAACTCCCTAAGGACAAGATAGACAGTTACATGTAATCTACTCGGCTTGGATGCCTGAGCGAGTTACTCCCGGAGACATCGCCCGATCTCATACGCGATACCTATCCCGAACGCGATCAACCCGTGTGCTCAAACAAAGTTAAATCAAACAAAAACTTTACTTTGTCTTTAATTATTCGTTGCCATTAATATTAAATGATGATTACATGCGTTGCCTCCGGACGAGGAGAGCACAAAGACGCCATAAGAAAGCTTCCTGTGATAGCATTCAGGTTTGTTTAATTCCTTCTCATTCGAGTCTAGCAATCTAGAGCGTAGACCAATACGATGGTCAGCAAGCAACTTTACAAAAGAATTAAACTGTCCCTAGAAACATTCGCACAAGTGCGAAGCGATCCCCCAGAATAAACAACTGGTTTCACATGGCATGGCTAACCATATCAGTCCACTCAATTATGGAAAAATCGCGCACGAACCATGCCTACCCATCCCACTAACCGTGATGTTAAATAAGGAAACCCGAACCCACATCAAGTTTCGAATCTCTCCCACCTTCCTGACCCTCTCACTGATTCTCTCATCCATTCGCATCATTCATGCCCCGATACATATGTTTTTCTTTTCACATTCACTCTCCCTAGGTGTCGTCTGGACAACCCGCGCAGTACGCATACCACGGTGGCAAACGTAGACGCACGATTTTATGATGAATCGCCAAGGAATGCACTTCAAATTAATCAATTCATTTTCATTTTTAAAGGAAACTCGTGTTTGCTCAACGGCGCGATGAGCCAAAGTTTAATAAAGACCTGAAAATACATTTAAAAGAACTTAAAACTAACTTAAAATCTTCTATATTAATTTAGTCTTCTTGATGACTTGATGTCCGATCCCTGAAAGATGTATAATAATCAAATATTCCCAGATATTCATTTTAATAGTCGATATTTCAATTTTAAATTTTATGCAGACTGCCATGAAAGATATATTTCTTTCAATGTAGTGCTCAAAACCGAATTTGAATACAAGATAATATTTAGACACAGACTACGTTTATCTCGACGTTTGAAGCTGCTTGAATTTAGTAAATCCCTTTTCAATCTTTGAAATAAACGATCGAGATTAAATTTCAAGCTGCTTGAAAATGTCAAGTCAAGCCTATAAAATAACAGGCTTAGACTTATGAAGCGGCTTGACTTCTGTCGAAATAAACAGTGAAGCTTCAAATAATGTAACTACACATGAGCACATCCGCAATATAACTCAACTAAGTTCATATCATTTGTGTATTTGCATTTTACCTCATTTTATAAAAGTCGCGAAATAAAACTTAGTAAAATTATCGAAAAGACATATATTTTTTGTTTTTGAAAGTAAAGACGTAAGAAGAAAACTTTTAGACTTTGAGGTTATATATATTCAGCATGAAATTAGATCATATACTTCTCCCTGTTTGTCTGCATAATCTACTATTTAACTATCTCTTTTTAGTCGATACGATTTTAAAGAAGATTGAAAATAACTCAATCCTATTTTCAATCCCCTGAGATAAACTAGTAGGATTCTTCAATTCACAATATACTTGAATCCGCTAGAATTGTCGAGATAAACGTAGTCATATATGTACTATAGTCATATTCTTTTGACTGTACTATAAGTTCTCATGACTGATCATGAGAACAAAATATATTATAAAAAAATAAAGTGTCTTACCACTACATCCTTCGGTAGTCGTCTACGCCGTAAAAAAGATTTATCAGGAGCAAAGGAATCCTTTAGAAGATCTGCAGTGTTAAAATCCCAAAGCTCGGAAACTGCATCCAAATTCTCCAAGTTTCTTGACATCTTTGACCAACCAAAGTTCAGCCTATTAAATAATAATTATTAATTTGTGGTATTCTTTAAACCATTTCAAAAACTGTTGGATAAAAATTCGTATGGCAAAAGTGTATTCGTTGCATAAGACATTTGAGAAGAGTAAACGTTTTTTTCACGTGATTTACATAATGCATATTTTATCCAACAGTTTTTAAATGGTTTCAAATGCATTTGAAATTTGCTTTGTTTTGATATTTTGAAAGCACATTTGATAAAAAATTGTGCAGAGAAGGCCATCTATGACGTTAAAATATGAATGTTTATCCCGAGCAACGTGAAATTTTTATTTAATTTGCTAAATGAAAGATAATTTCAGTGATTCAAGTCATTTCATTTTTAGAAAGTTATATTATAAATTATAATACAAGAAAATGTTGCGAAGAAAATAAAATTGGGTGAAATGAAAAATATTAAATAATAGTACTCACCATTGATGATGTAGTTTCTCTGAGATATACAAAAAGTCTTCTTCTTGTTATCCATGATCTCTGGATCGCTGGAATTTTGCTCTCTGCTATTTCAGAACTTGTATTTCTATTCTGTATATTCATTTCATTATGCACAGGATCATGGTTTTAATTCTGAAAATAAAATAACTAATTGTAATACACAAAAAAAATATTTTTATAATTCATAAAATTGTATTCGTATCTGAAGTGTTTCTTTTTTACTAAGAAAATAATATTGCATAATGAGAGATGGAACTTAAAAATAATAATGAGTGGTCGTAGAACAAGTATAGTATATAATTCGAGATGTAAAGCAATTACTCATTCGTAAAATTAAAAACTTGATGCTACGCGTCTTGTGTGTTAATCTTTTTACTCTTAGGTAATCTGATTTATATCTCGAATTATGTACTATACTTTTTCTACGACCACTTATCATTTATATATATATATATATATGAATAATAAAATTTCAGCAAAAGAAAGTATTTATTTTTAACAAATGAATATGGTAAATACTAAGAAATTTGGTATGGTCGTAAGAGAATAAAAAATACAATCTAAATTTATAAAAAACTTGTATAGGTTGTATTTAAATTTACAAAGTTGATATCACTTCCGGTTATACCGGAAGTCCCAGAATTACACTTTTCATATAATATAATCGCATATATTGTATTGAATAAATTATGTCCTATAAGCAATAAGCGTATCTGCAATAATAAGCCAGATAAATGGGTGTAACCACTTTTTCAAACACACTGTATATATATATATATATATATATATATATATATATATATATATATATATACCGTGTGTCTGTCTTAAAGGTGTACATAGGAGATTAACATGGGAAATCAGTTTTTTGCAATTTCCTCCTCGCCTAATTATTTTAAGCAAGAACGCGTCAAATAAAAGTTTTAGGGCATAAAATTTTGCATCTAAATCAATAAACAGAATTATTTTTACATGCTTTGTAACGATAAAAATTATATATGAAAATTACGAAAATTACGTTGAAAATATCGACAGCCATGGAATTGAACAAAAAATAAATAAATGCTTGACGTTTTATCAAATTGTCAGAAACGTCAAATAAGTTAACTTACGTTGTGACAGATAAAACGTAAAGCATTTATTTTTTTTTTTGGTTGTTAATCTTCTATGTACACCTTTAAGATATAATATATATATATATATATATATATATATATATATATATATATATATATATATATATATATATATATATATATATATATATATATATAATATGAAAACTATTATAACTTCTATTTACATCTGTTTGAGAGTTATTTGGCCGCATAAACATGAAAATTTGGTGAAAAATATTTAATACGGTCCTCATATGAATTTTGATTGGTACTGCCGCCAACGTTAAATTTAGGAACACATATTGTTGCATTGGTTGCATAGCATCATTTTTTAGTGAAATAATATATAGATTATGGATATTTTAAATAATATTTGTAACGAATTAAAAAATTCTAAATTATATGTTGCAAATCATTTATTGATCTTTTTCATTTCAGGTATGAATCGAGTAGATGGCGTTTGAGAGTAAAAGTAAGGCGGTTTTAAATGCAGTAAATAAATTTTTAAATTTTGTTCACAATATACATTTATCCTTTATAAAATTTTTAAAGAAATATTAAATCTTACAGACAAATTTAAAAACGCTGTTAATTGGCAGTTATTACTGATGATTTTATTTAACAACTAGCAGTTGAGAGCTGACATTTTTTTGCTATTGTGAACACGGTTTGCATTTTGGCCAATGAGAAGGCAGAAAACAAAGGAGAGCTACCTTCAGTTATGCAACCAGCAAATAATTGAAGTGTTAAAATGAGCCTATTTATAGAAATATTTAAAATTTTCGAAATATTTTGAATTGTATATGAAACGGAATATGATCTTTATTTTACATAATTTATCTCTATTACATTTAGTTTACAGATAATAGATACAATTTTGTTTTGTAAATTGTAGGCATTTGTTATGCTATACCCCAATGTAATAAATAAAATACATAAAACTGTATTAACTTAACATTTATTATTCTATTATTTGTCATTTATTCGCTGTACATATAGATTTAAGGTGTTAACAATTATTTTTTTGCAACAAATAAATCAACAATATCACATTTACTTCTTCTTTTTTGGGACAGCCATAGTGATAAACGTATAAAACATGTTACTAATCCCCAAAGCACAGAGGCCAATCGTAGCACCAAATAAAATTTTATCCATTGGTCCACCTTTCAGAAAGATGGGTATTCCATTTGGAACTTGAAAATGGGACTGTTTAGTTCTAATCGTATCGGGAATAGTACTATAATATTGAAGTAGATCGTACAGTTTCTGAATGTTTTTGTACACTTGTGGATTATGCCCCTAGAAAAAAACAAATAGTGCAAAAAATGAAGGAATAGTCAAATATTTCTTACGATTTTTGATTCTCTTCTTCCGTCAACATTTCTTCCTCCTATGGCAAACATCGCTAGGATGTGTCGGAAAGTAGTACGAAATTAAGACTGAGATGAGATGCCGACTTTTCGCTTTATGTAATGAACTGAAGGGAATTAAATATAGACAGGTGAACTTTAACATCTTAACGGGAACTGTGTCTAAAGCCATAGAATAAGAGTTCAAAGAGTATAAATAAATACGACGACATTCAAACGTTGAGTAATAATTTTACGTGTGGCATCATAAATTACTAGAATACACGTGGGTATGAATTTGTTTGTAAATATATCATTTTGCTCTCTGTTTACATTTTATGATAATTAAATGTATAGTATGTTTTATATCTTACCCCCCCCTATGTATATATATATATATATATATATATATATATATATATATATATATATATATATATATATATATATATATATATATATATATATATATTTTGAAGAGATATGAGGGAGATATTAGAATAATATTGCAAAATGTGCTATATTATGCTAGAAATTTATTACCTAATATATTTTTTTTAAATATATGAGTGGTTCTCAAAATATAGGATAAAATATATATTTTTTAAATGGAACAATATATTTTTAATTCCTCTATTGACAATATTATATTTTTCTCTTTCCTACAAAGTAATGTCTGTATTTAAATTTAAAAGTCTGTTGAACACAAATTTTACACCGCTTGTTTAAAATTAATATTAATTTCATAATTATTTTCCATACCTATGTAAAATTTAACAAAACAATATAAATTGGAGTTCAATTTAAATTTTATAATACGAAACAGAGAATTTTAATAATATTTTAAATTACAATGTAAAGATAGAAAAGAGAAAATGGTAGCTATTTTGTGGTGCTCATTTGCGTATATTTTATTATTTTTTCTACAGTCTATATACAAAGTAGCCATTTGCGCTCTCTTTTGTCAACGCAAAATGTCACTTTGCCGCTCTAGAGTGACAAAGTAGAAAAACGCTCGCTTCTCAAATTTCTAACTGTACAATGTTGAGAAATGTTACTTGGCTACATTTTTAATGGAAACGTTTAGTCAGGAATTAATGACACTGTAGTTACACATTACCCACTTACATAACCAAACAAAATGCCGCACTGCTGTGAAAATAAAATAAGGCATTTATTTACAAAAACGAAAGTATAAAATGCTTAGATTAGATTGAAGCAATAGCTAAAGAAGAATGGAAAATACCGATAAGTAAAAATAAATAAAAAATAAATTTTTGTTATGCTGGAGGATCCCATTGTAGCGACTGTAGAAAAAATCTTGTCTGTGTTTCGAGCGCAAATGGACATTGTCGATTTCGAGAGAATGCCTCGCTCCTGCGTCGCGCGGCAACAACCTCTCAATCGACAATGTCCCATTTTGCGCTCTTAATACACAAATAGCCATTTTATATTTGACGACTTGAAATAAAAGTTCTTAGCCCTATAATATAAATAAGAATCAAAGCCCAAATTCGATTTTTTATCGTTGTTATTATAAATGTACAAAGATGGCAGGTTTATATTTTTTAGGAATTGAATTATTATTTCTTTTAAAAAAACAGGTTTCACGAAAATGGCACTTGCATCATTATTTATTTCAAGTCTTTATTTACAGTATATAATTAGGTATATATATTGAATTTTAGAATAATTTTGAAATATTACCATTAAATCGTAAATTTAGTAGCTATTGAAAAATCTTCTATACAATAAACTGCATTTCATCTTTCTTATTTCTATTTAATATATTGTATAGTAATAATAATTACAAAATGACATTAATGGCACAAAATTGACCCCTGTGCTGCACTCTCCACACCAGCAATGAGTGCCCGTGAGGTGACGCCTGGTAAACGCCCGCACGGTCCAAATATGTCATCATCATTACCGATATCTGCGTACAAAGCAGATTGGCACACACAACAATGGGTAATATGCCGTGATGATATATTTATTTATTTCTTTATATTTATATTAACTTAAATTTGGAAATTTATTTATAAAATTTTGTACTCAACAGGCAGCGTGGCCGAGCGGTCTAAGGCGCTGGTTTTAGGCACCAGTCCGAAAGGGCGTGGGTTCGAATCCCACCGCTGTCAGTGTAGTTTTTATAAATATTTAGTAAAAGTAGAATAAGCAGTCTCGTAAGCAGTTCAAGTTCAAAATCGTAAATATAAAAATAACATTACATTGAACTTAAATTCATAAAACACGAAATATCGCGAGAAATATCCTCGGAAATATCGTAAAAAAAACCTCATTGAATATTGTGTTAGACAAGTAGACGCTCATATAATTCATGTTTTAATCTAATTAATACGATACGTTTCGTAAAACTTCTTATCACAAGAACAATTTTTTTATATACATAAGTTAAACTAATAATTAGTAACTATATTTATTTGTTACTATTTGCATTTTAAAAGTACATTTATTAATATAAACAATTATATATTTCTTATTAGAATTATATATTTCTCTCTATTTCCAATGTAAAGGAATAATAAATGACTACATACTATTTTTACTTCCTTGTACAAAGTAAAAGAAGTATTGTAATCGCGAAAAATTTCGGTTTTCAGATTTCAACGGAAATATCCATTTTGACCATCCCTGAATCCATTTTGACTAATTTCGTCGTGACGTCTGTACGTACGTACGTACGTATCTCGCATAACTCAAAAACGGTAAGCCGTAGAAAGTTGAAATTTTGTTCTTAGGACTGCTATAACATCTAGTTGTGCACCTCCCTTTTTGGTCATTATATAATTTCCAGAAATGGTACTTTATTTGAAGCCTATAATAGATTTTAATGAAAAACTATTTTAAAATATATCCAAAACATTTCAAATTTGGTATATAAGACTTTTATGACAATTGGAATAACATATTTTGGTTAAAACAGGCTAACCGGAAGTGATATATTACCTGAAGTTGTTAACAGTTTTTGTTGAATAAAATGGTTTCATTTTGATTAATGAGAAATAAATGCTTCAAATAAGAGTGTTAGAGAATTAAATTCTGCATCTAGCACATCAAGTATGATTAAATTAGCCCTTTGTATAAGCGAAATATGTAAATTTAAAACTTATATACTTTTTGGTTTTTGTAATGAAGCTTGTTATGGATTAGGACAAAAAATAACAAAAAAATAGATGTTAATGTCAAATTACGTCAAATACGTGCAATTTTATAATTGGGTCTATACTTCATATTGGTCTTGCGTACAAGGAAATCGTGTGGTGTCCACATCAGATTTTTATTAATCTAAATACATACTTACTTATGCTGGAAACTGTTTTGATTTCCTTTCCTATTGTTCTATTTCCTTTTTTCTTTTTAAAAAGTTACTATTATTAATTTGAAATGATTTGTTCTTTGACAGTGACATTTATCTGTCAGTTACATTCATTTGAACACATTTGAATAACTGCGTAAGGAGTTTTGTTCGTTTAAAGCATAGGCTCTGGGATTTAAATTATAGATAATTTTATAACTTTATCCATAATATATGTAGAAAAAGTATTAATGCAAATCTGTAGAAAATTTAATAATCTTTAATTTTTATAATAACGTTAATCTCGAAAAAATAACATTTAAAGGTATTTTTCGAAGAAAAACTATTTTGAGCTTCCAGTAAAGTGCCATTTCCTGTTATCCGATTTACACCAAAATCTAATGGGCTCTTTCTATAATAGAAAAAGTTCGAAATACAAGGTTTACAAATTTTCTGAATAATAGTATTTGAGTTAGAGTGGAGGATCCACACACACATACACACAGACATCATCGTGAAAATGTTAAAATTGAATTCTAGGGACCTTAAAACATGCTCATTTACTAAAATCTCAATGTGCGATTTTTAGCACGATCCCTATACCTCCCTTACCAAGGGTAGCGGGAGGTAAAAACTGGTTTCACGAAAATGGCACTGCATCATTATTTATTTCAAGTCTTTACTTATAATATACAATTAAGTACATATATTGAATTTTAGAATAATTTTGAAATATTAACATTAATCTTTTAAATTTAGTAGCTATTAAAAATTTTCTATACAATAAATCTTGTTTCATTTTTCTTATTTATATTTAATATATTGTATAGTAATAATAAATATAAAACGATATTAACTTAAATTTGGAAATTTATTTAAAAAATATTGTACTCAACAGGCAGCGTGGCCGAGCGGTCTAAGGCGCTGGTTTTAGGCACCAGTCCGAAAGGGCGTGGGTTCGAATCCCACCGCTGTCAGCGTAGTTTTTATAAATATTTAGTAAAAGTAGAATAAGCAGTTCAAGTTCAAAATCAAAAATATAAAAATAACTGTACATTGAACTTACATTTCATAAAACACGAAATATCGTAAAAAAAACTCATTGAATATTGTGTTAGACAAGTAGACGCTCATATAATTCATGTTTTAATCTAATAATACGTTTCGTAAAACTTCTTATTACAAGAACATTTAAATATATATATATATATATATATATATATATATATATATATATATATATATATATATATATATATATATATATATATATATATATATATATATATATATATATATATATATATATATATATATATATATATATATATATATATATATATATATATATATATATATATATATATATATATATATATATATATATATATATATATATATATATATATATATATATATATATATATATATATATATATATATATATATATATATATATATATATATATATATATATATATATATATATATATATATATATATATATATATATATATATATATATATATATATATATATATATATATATATATATATATATATATATATATATATATATATATATATATATATAGATAAATTAAACTAATAATTAGTAACTAAGTACATTTATTTGTTACTATTTGCATTTTAAAAGTGCATTTATTAATTATAACAATTATATATTTATTATTAGAATTATATATTTCTCTCTATTTCCAATGTAAAGGAATAATAAATAACTACATACTATTTTTATCATATCAGTATTGATATTGATACAATGCTATTCTGTAAAATGTATAATTCATTAAGTGGTCATTGAATTACACGGTGCCTGTTTCTGCTTAAGATCACATATTATCATTGGTTGCCTTGTCAACTTATTAGAGTGAACTGATTAACAATGAAGTAATCGATGTCGGACCGAAACTCATGCAAACGATGTCAACCTGTCAACACGCTGATATGCTATCATATACATCACATATTGTCCATTAAAACTACCGTTTAACAATTTAAACTTCGATGATAACGTGATATTGTAATTTAAAATATTAAAATTATATTATAATATAATTTTACTGAAAAAAGATATACTTATAAAAATATGAAGAGCTATTTTCTTAAGTTTGAGAATATTTTATTACATTATCCTAAAATATTCCTTCATTCAGTTTATACATATTTGCCAATTTTCTGGAGATTTGTAATTTATCTCTCTTTTGAAAGCATCGAAAGCTTCATTGACTGAAGAAAAACGCATTGCCCGCATATTATCTTTGACCTGTTGAAATAAAAAGAAGTCGTTGGTGCCAAGCCTGGACTATATGGTGGATGACACATCAATTCAATGTTTTGATCAATTAAATACGCTACTGTCTGAGCAGCTGTGTATGGACAAGTGTTATCATGATGCAGTATGACTCCTTTCTCTTGGTTGATTATGACAGATCTTTTAAAAATGGCAGAATAGTTGTATTATTCTTGTTACGGCTTTTTTCACGAAGAACTTTTATTATCGAAAAGAGGCTCTACATTTTTACCAATTATGCAAAATATGTGAGGAATTTGTCACTTATTTTTAACATTTAAGAAAACTTGGTATTATGTCTGTAACTTTTTATTTTTGCAATATCATAGTTCTTATATCTTGGGCAAAGCTCTAAAATCGTTGACTTTTAAAATTTTAAAAAATTTCGTAACTTATTTTATGTTTTCTAAGAGCGAGGGTTTAAATTTGATTACAAATGAATGACAAATACAGTCATTATTAGTAAAAACCCGAGACGTGTTTTATGTATATGTAACGCTTAAAGTATAAATAAAAAGTTACAGACATGATATTAAGTTTTTTTAATAACATGATAAAAGTATACTTATAAGTTACATTGTTTTATTGTTTAATTGATTTGTATTTTTCGTTTGTTTATTATTTTTTTTTTTTGAAAAATATTTTTATGTTTAATATTTTATTTTAGGTATATTGTTTTGCGTTATTTAATATTTTTTTAATATTTTTTTTTTGTATCATACAGTATAAATAAAACTTTAGAATTCAATTAATTATTTTTCCTACCATCATTTATGTTTATACCATAAAAATCACGTCTGAAAATGACGTCGAAACCACGCTGAGACATCTTCAGGACGACTATATGACGTAAATTAGGACGTCACAATGACGTCGATTTTTGGTCATTTGTGTTACTTGGGAGATTTTGCATAATTAGCAAAAATTTAGAGGTCTTTTCGTTCATTTGGAAAAGCGTATACGATCCCCTTAGGGGCTGTCCTTAAATTACGTAACGCTTCAAGGGGGTGGTGGGGGTCAAGAGTAGCGTTACGCAGCGTTACGAGGGGGTGGTGGGGGTCAAGAGTAGCGTTACGCAGCGTTACGAGGGGGTGGGGGAGGGTTAATGTGTGCGTTATGTAACGATAAAATATAAAAAATATTGCTAAACTTGCTTTAATAGTTTTGAAACATTCAAATTTCGCGGTGCTAATTCGTATATGCGGGCAGTCGTTTGTTTTCAATATAACATATGTCGGGCACAGTTCAAATTCGGGCCAGTGGTCTTTCATTCGTGCAATGCAATTCATATTAAAACATGAATTCAAGTATTGTTGATAAGGAAAAACTTTTCAATAGTTTGTTAAAAGCATATGGAAATGCATATGCTTTGAATTTCTGTGCTGTTATTTTTTCATCTTTATGTACATTAATTTAATTAGTTTCTATTTCAAATTTTAACTGAATATTAAGGAGGCCATTTACTTTTATATACAGTAAAAAAATTGGGGTGACAAGCCGTAGGGCAAGAGTAGTACATTATTTTTTATCTTTATGTACATTAATTTAAATAGTTTCTGTTCTGTTCTGTTATTTTTCATCTTATTTACATTAATTTAAATAGTTTCTGTTTAAAATTTTAACTGAATATTAAGAAGGCCATATACTTTTATATCCAGTAAAAAAATTGGGGGGGGGGGTCAAGTACTGCGTTACGTAATATATGGGTGGGTTCATGTTTGCGTTACGGGTGCGTTACAAGGGGGGGTATCAAAAATTTCCTAATTTTGCGTTACGTAATTTAAGGACAGCCCCTTAATACATTAGGGAAAATTACTAAGTATTTATTTTTGTGAATTATTCGTGTCATTGTAATGTAAATGGTTCGTTTAAGTAGCGTACGCGCTCAGTGAATATTATGTTTTAAAAATAAATGCAGTGTATTTTGTTGAACAGTTTGTCATATTTTTGCACCAAATGAATTTCAAGTCTATTCTTGTATAAAAGTAAAATGCATTACCCGGAGATATTAGAATCTTTTCCTAGAAAATGAGAGGCAAAGTTTGAGATTTGTATAACTTTATACTTAGATAGCGAAAGTGTGTACAACTGAAAACAAATAAATAATTCATACTAAAATATTATTTGTAGTTATGTTAAAAAAGTTAAAATATTAATATGTAAGATATAATCGACAAACTAATATACTTTTGTAAATCCGACATGCAAGAAAAGGATCGATTTTACTACAAAAGCAGCTACCTTGGTGAATTTTCAAGTGCAGTAAAATATCGACCACACAATTTGCGTTGTATATAGAAGTCAGGTTGTTTTTTACTCTGTATTTTATTAAAAATCATGTATGAAAACAATTATAAATACATCTGTCAAACAAGTTTTCATAATATAATTGTTTTGTTTTCATATTAACACATTTTGTTTCATATTGTCACCAGTGCTGCCATATATGTGTCAAATATAACATTTAATAAATGATTGTGTTTTATTTTTAATAATGGTACTTTTGTGGAAGTATGGCTGACAAAGAAAGTGTCACTTCCGGGAATACTGAGGAGGATTGGAAGATTTTTGAAATTTTGGTTGGAGACGCGCAAAACAAGGTAAGAAAATGTGATATAATATTAATTCAACAAATTTATTCTACTCGTTTAAATCTCTATTTTATATATTATTAAATATTATTTTTTATGGAATATGCATTCTGATTTGTGATTAAATGTGAAATATGCAGGAATAAAAAAAATAACATTTTCAACTTTCAATGCTAAAATATGTACAGCAAACAAATAGAGTAAATTAAGGAATAAGAATAAAATAGAAATGTCACTGTTTTACACACAAGCCACAAGACCGAAAAAAGAAAATTTTGCATTCCTATTTTATATAATTAGAACGAAAGCATGACATTTTCATTCCGCAACATTAACATTAGGGTAATAAGAAAACAATAAAGAAAACCACAACTAGAAAACTTATCGCAAAATAAAATGGTCATTACTTACAAATTATTTAGATTTATATTCGCATAATTTGAGAAACAACACCTTTGAAAGTATCCAGAATCACATTTAAACATTTAAACCATATGGTGCCTGTAGTTGTGGTTAAATATGTTTAAATACATATTTTTTTATCAAACAAAACTAAAAATTAATTATTTAAGATTTTTATCAAAACGCGCAGATGCGGTATAAGGAAGTTTTTTTTTAGAAAACATAACATCTTCACAAAAAATCTGATGTGGCCAGCACATAACCTCTCGCCAGATATTTTACCTGAATGTACTCATAAAACAAAAAATATTTTTAAATACAAATACATATATTCATGTCTCACTACAAAATAATTCTCACATATGTTTGCAAAATCTATGGGTTATTTTAATATAAATTATGTACAATACATACATTTTCTTTATATTCAATATCCTGAAATTTTCTTTTTCTACTTTCCTTTCCTTTTTCTTTATATTCGTACATATTTTCGCAAATTCCTTTTATATTCTTTGTTACGTATATTCTTTTGCATTGTTCATTTTTTTTTTCATAATATTCATAATGATGTACAAATATTTTTGACAATGGCATTTATGTGTCAATTACAAACATTTGAATTTCTTGCCTTGAAGTAGTTTGATCTGAGATTTTTTACATCAAATTATTTTATATGCATTTCTTTATCTCTAAATCTATAAAAGATATAATAATGAATTTATATTTATCGAATAAAGAATTTAACGTTCTTTAATATAAGTATTTACATAAATTTTCGATAAATAATATTTAGATGATTTTTTTCTTGTAACTACTACTTCCAGTTATCCAATTGTTACCAAAACTTAATCAACTCTTCCCATTATTGTTAGATTGAGGAATCCGTAGTTAAAAATGTCTTAAGTCTTATAGTATTTAAGAAATCGTGGATCCAACATCCACACACACACGGACATCATCGTAAAAATGTTATAATCGGATTCTAGGGACCTTAAAACGTGCTTATTCACTAAAATCTGAATATGCGATTTTTAGCAAGAATTCAATACCTCTCTTAGCGAGAGGTAAAAATGGAACGTCATAACACTTTTTTTCGCTGTTATTGTGAATGTAGAAAAAAAATTGTATGCGACTGGTGAGTAAAGTACTTTTTAACTCGAAGTTGGAAATTTTCCTTCTCGTTTCTCGTAAAAAAATTAGACTTTACTCACTTGTTTCATAAATAATATGGCCCTGCACCATAACATAAAATAATAAAATGTACACTACACTGATCTCGTGGTCGAGTGCCTGAGTGTCTGGTCGCGAAATTGGGGAACCGGGTTCGATCCCGACCGACGCCAAATATTTCGAATTTTAAATGACACAAAATTGGTCCCTGTGGTCCACTCTCCACGCCAGCAATGAGTACCCGTGAGGTGACGCCTGGAAAGCGCCCGCACGGTGCAAATATTTCATCATTACCGATATCTATGTACAAAGCAGATTGGCACTCCCAGCAATGGGTAATAAGCCTCGTAATAAGCCGTGATGATATATTTATTTTATTTATTTCCTTATGATTTCCTACTTTTTATCTAATAGCTTCACCTTTGTCTTACTAACTCATTTAGAGAAAGATAGTTACACGAAATTTGAATAAGAGATTCAACATCAGTGGCACTTAATATTTTTGGATGCTCGTTCCCAACCCAAGTTCAGGCGAAAATAGTGAAGTTACCTTTATGGTTCACTCTGTTTACGTTAAGTGTCGCAAAATTCGTCAGTGTCACTGCGACGTCATATTAGTGCTACCTTTCTCTCACTGCCTACTATAGAGCTTGTGCAAGAGAAAGATATAGCAATAGGTGTCGCCAATTAAACTAAAAACAATTAAGACTTTTTAATACTACGAATTGCTTCAAAATTAAAAGAACTTTCATTTAAAATAATAAAAAAATCAGAGTGCAGGACCCCATTCTAACACCTACTGTTAAGGCGGTTTTTTTTGTCATTAAACATAACATTTATGAGTAAGATTTATACATCATTTTTGTAGTTATCACCATTGTTGTTGGATGCTATCTTTTTATCTAATTTTTAAATAGCACGAAAGTAACACCTGTGGTCTGTGGTGCTCTCTCCAGTCCACAACAGTTCAGATAGATTGTCATTATCGAAATCTGCGAAAAGAAGGAGGTTTGCACACCATTCACACCAATAAATAGAAGCCGTGAGGATATATTTATTTAAAAATTTGTAAAACAATCATCGTTTATAAATTCTGAATTTCCCATTGTTTAAAAATTATTTCTATTGTTTTTTGATAATAATAATTTTTCATTTTTACTTTTAAATGTAAAACAAAACAGTATTTTTTTTGTTTGTAACTTTATTTTATAGAAATATTTATTTTCTTCCTGTGCCCTAAATCCGATACATTTCAATTTTTATATAAATGATAACTAAAATTGTCAATTCCATTCAACAACTTGTCATAATTTTAACAATATCTATCAACGTCAAGCCATGATAAAAATGGAGAAAACTAATTCGTAATCTATTTTTCGGGTATTCATCAATTTTGCTATTCACTATGAATCTTATAAGACACTAACTACATAATAACAATAGGAAAATTAATGATGAACAATATTTTCCAGATAATGTTTAATGTCAAATTGAATAATGATTCTTGTTGATTATTATTAATGATTATGATATGATGATTTGGAAAAAGATTAAAAAATAATAATTATGTTGTACAATAGGTTATTGAAAGAGATATCATATTTTTTAAATATACTATACTATAGCATGTTTAAAATAACAATTGACTGAATATTAAATTATGGAAAATAATAAAAAGAGAATATAGGATTAATATTATTGCAAAATATATATTAAATAAAAATTATACTCTAGAACAATTTTGACATGTCCCAAAGGAACGCCCCTGTATGGGGATCTCGTGAACTATAAATAATAATAATAATAATAATAATAATAATAATAATAATAATAATATTCATTTATTTCCTCTGAATTATGGCATACGTCATATAAAACATAGTACGATTAAAATTACAAATTTTTGCAGTGGTTTACATAGTCATTTGTAGAGTAAAAGCAGTTATAGATTAATTTTTTTTAAAATTTATCTTTAAAACTTTTTATTGTTACCGATAACTTCATTTCAGAAGGTATATTTTATAAATAGTTCTTTGCAAGATGTTCGCAAGGGGGCTTTAGCAATACATCTGATTATCCTCTTCTGGGCAACAAATACGTCTTTGAAGGATGGTGATGAACCCCAAAAGAAAATATAGAGCTAACCTTAGCATGATAGATCATCAGTATCTGTGCTTCAATTAAAATATAAATTAAATGTCTCACATGAAAACACGCTCTGTTAAGTACACAGATAACGTGAGAGCAATGGGGCTTCCATATAAAATTTTCATCCATATGTAACCCTAGAAATTTTGTTCGGGGTACTTTTTTGACAGGATTATCATTTACAATTATCGATAAATCATGAGCTTTGATAAGTATGGAATCTCAGAAACTGCGTTTTAGTTGGGTTCAGGTACATACAGTTACTAGAAAACCATGAAGATAACTGATTCATGGTTTCATTGCAAATATCAAGATCCCCATCACATTTATTGGATATAGTTACTGATGCATCGTCTGCATAAAGAGTTATATGACAATCATTGTGTACAAAGTCATTAAGATCATTTAAATATAATATAAAGAGAATGGGAGATAGTCGAATAGGTTCTAGACAAAACGGGCTATTATGTATTGTTAATTGGGAAAAAATACATAGGTCACTAGATAAGATATGGGCGAAAATGAAAATTTAGTAGTTTTTTTAATTTTTTCAAATTGTGAAATACTGGATTTTGGTTTTCACCTTCTTAGGACATTTTTTATTATCTATGTCATTCAACCTTTCTATTTGACATGACATCATAAATTCATACAAGTGTTATTTGGGTTACTTTCGTTGTTTCGATATTTTCTCCATTCAATTCTTAATTTCAAAAAGGTGTGATACGGCGAGGGTAAACGCCATAACAAATGAACAACTTTTTATAAATTTTTATAAATTATAGTTCAGGAATAATATTTCAACTTATTTTTGTTAGTCAAAATTCTGTTTAGAAATAATTATCATTTTTTCTATCGAGGGTTTTTGTTTAGTCTGAATGTCACCGATCTTTGACAGATTTGTTGATAAGTCTTGAAATTATTATGCGTACGTGCGTGACTTTGTATGCCCTACGCTTTGATGTCCTTTACCCTTCATCCCCTAGCCACTCAGTATTGGGGCGCGTGCTAAACGCCCGCCCGCTGAGTTACAGAATGTAATAGTTTAGTTCATTTGTTTAATTAATAATAATAATAAGTGCCTGAGTGACTGGTCGCGAATCTGGGGAACAGGGTTCGATCCCGATCGACACCAAATATTTCGAATTTTAAATGGCACAAAATTGACCCTTGTGGTGCACTCTCCATGCCAACAATGAGTTCCCGTGAGGTGACGCCTGGAAAACGCCTGCACGGTACAAATATGGCATCATCATTACCGAAATCTGTATACAAAGCAGATTGGCACACCCAGCAATGGGTATTATGCCGTGATGATATATATTTTTTATTATTTTTATAAGTTGTAAACTTGTAAATAAATCTTTAGTCAGTAAATCTCGAGTAATGTCCGTGTCCATAATGTAAGCGTTCATCCCTCATCAGTCAGCATGTGAGTGGATAAGTGCGGAAAGTGTGTGTGTGTTCTTCCGTTTCACCAAGTAGTGGACCCCAATTATCCAAGCGTCCACCAGTCAGAGTCAAAGTGTTATCGTTGGAAAACAAGTAAGCAGTATCTTCATTTTCCGCACCCCCCTCGTGTTACCAAGGCGATAACAAAAAGCTTAAAAGTAGTACGAATTTGGATTAGAGTAGATGGGTGACGTAAATGTTAAGAGCATTAAAAATTCATGTATTTTAAAAACTAATAACTTGTTTTAAAACTTTGATAGTCACCATACTGTTTTAAGGTCGTTTTAATATAATTGAACAGATAAATAATAATACTCCTAATAAATTATATATTGGAAACAGAAGTATCTTCCTAAATCGTATTTTAGTAAGAGAATTTTGAGAATATAAAACAAAACGATCTGCCGATGCTTACAAATCAGTGGTTTCGTACCATGAAAAGCAGTCTCTAAAAATTGATTCCAACCACCAACCACATTTCCGCATGATACATCCTAGTAGGTAATGGAACTCTGTAATCGCGGTAGCCTTGATCCGTTTCAGGCTTCAGGAATTCAGCGGAAGTGGTATAAATAACAGGAAGGGGTGGGCCCGGTATATTTAGAACCTAGGCGGAAGTGATGACAACTAGTCACATGACAATCGACAATCGCAAGGGTGGGAATCGACGGTAGATTGGTGGAGTGAGATACAGAAGTGATTGTGATAGGGGAAGACTTCTTCTTCATAATGAGTTCATTTTTGCGGTAAGATTATTTAAGGGTAGTGTTCACATTATATCCAACAATATGCATTGTGTAGACTAATTCGTGGGTCACGCTATAATGATTTAGAATAAGTCACGTGACATATTTTTTAGAATCTTATTTTAAATATGTTCAAAGTAGTTTTCTTTTTCAACAATAATACACTTCACCATTTTTGCCTTTTACTTCTTAAAAGCTTCCGACCAATCTTCTTTTAGGATGCTTCTAAATTAATTTCTGGAAAGTTTAAAAACAGTCAAAGCTACTATATTTATTTTTTGTGATTTTAAAACTGTAATAGATGTCACTCTAATTATTGGGGGACTTAAAAACTGTCAAATTATTAATCATAATTCGGAAAAGCTTTCTAGTTCTAAATTAATTACTTAATTTCAATAACAACGATATTTTCAAAAATTGGTTAACTACAAACTACAAGTACGAAGTTCTAACCACGGTTCTAACTTTACTTTTGCAACTTAATTTCTTATTCTCAATATTTCTAGCAAGACCCTCCATATATATAATGAAAAAATATGATGTTACGTTTAAATGTAAATAACTATATTTGACATAGCTTCATTTTTTATTTATCTATATTTCCAAAATATGAGTACTTACAAATATTAATACAAGAACGGTAAAATGTGAATTTAAATTAAATATAAAACAAAAATAAATAATATAATAAATAATTGCAAAAGACATAAATTTTATGTTCTATTTTACACGATAGGTAATATATTTTATTCAACAAAATATATTGGTTACTTTCGAAAGTTAAAATATATAGCTTTTTTGACGTACCTACTTGTATTATCCACAGCACAGCAAACAAAATATCGTTTTATTTGGCAAATATCATACTCGTACATATTTATCAAATATGCAAAAAAGTAAAAACATTATTCACATTTTGTTATTCAAATAATCAAATTTTGTCAATTAGTAAATTTAGTGTTGAAATTGTTGAAATTTTGTATTTAGGACTATTATGACATCTAGTTGTGCATCTCCCTTTTTAGTCATTACATAATTTCCAGAAGTGGTACTTTACTTGAAGCCTATAACAGATTTTAATGAAAACTATTTTAAAATATAATCCAAAACTTTTCAAATTTGGTATATAATACTTTTATGTCATTGGGAATAACATAGAAGATTTTGATTAAAATAAGCTAACCTGAAGTGATATATTACTTGAAGTTATTAACAGATTTAGAGAATTAAATTCTGCGTCTAGCATAACCAATATTATTAAATTAGCCCTTTGTATAAGCGAGATATGTAAATTTAAAAATAATAATAATAATAACATAATAACATTCATAATAATTGGAATAATTTGGTGTATGAAGAATGTATGGTTAGGAAGAATGTTGTTAAGAGAGTAGGAATGAGTCAGTTGAGATGGTTTGATCATGCGGAGAGAATGAAGAGAGAACAGCTTGTAAAGCGTAGATTTATATCTTGGTGAAATTGAGAGTGTTTGATTGCGTGGCCGTCCAGTATGTAAGTGGATGGATGTGATTGATTGATAAGGTGCTAAAAGAGAGAAAGTTTTCGAGTGGGAAGAGAAGAAGAGCGTGTACGAATGCGATTATGAATGTGACCGAGGCGAAAGAAGTGTGCTTATACAGGAATGTGTGGTGAAAGATGATTGTTTCGTAACTATTACTGTGGTCCGGTTGCGGTATTTCGCTACCGAAAATCGATCACTTTAATATGTTAAGAGAGGAATATTTGTTGTATGGTGTCAGGTTAGTAAGAATGTTGTTGAAAGAGAGAGTGATTATTTTTGTGGTTGATGTTATTATTGTTATTGTTTCGGGTTTGTGCTAACCCACTAAGTGGGAAATGCGTGATTTTGTGTATGTATGTATATACTTTTTGGTTTTTGTAATATAGCTTGCTATGGATTAGGACAAAAAAGTACAAAAAAAAACTTAATGTTAATGTCAAATTACGTCAAATACGTGCAATTTTATAACTGGGTCTATATTTCATGTTGGTCTTGCGTACAAGGAAGTCGTGTGGTAGCCACATCAGATCTTTTAAATATAGCTTTCGTTTACTTTAGAATTCAAAGGTCCTTAATCTTTTCGCATTTCGTCTTTTTCTTTTCAAGAACCAGTAAAATTAATAGTACAAGGAAAATTGCATGCACTGATAAAAAACGCATAAATCCTATTAAGTTTTTATGTTTGAAGCTATTAATTTTGTAGTTGTTTCACTTGAAACAAAAATGTTCAGTTAAGATTAATATGAGTTCATTTATAACCAGTTGAAAAAACAAATGGAAAAAATAAGTATACTTAGTAATTATTTTAGAAATTTAAATATTCTCCATTTAATATTTTTATTGCACCTAGTTGAACTTATATTGCAGTTGCAGGATATCGGTATCTTATCTACAAAATATGATAGATAACAATAAAGTTTGTTTGACAACTTTGATAAATTGTATTTTCTAAATAAATAGTGTGCATAAAATGTTATAGGTTGTTGGCAAGATAATGAGTTGATAACAAATGCATTTGTCACAGATGTAAAGTACAAAATACCTTTTAGAATTCTTAGCGAATTTCGAAGGCTGATATTTAGATTAGATTTTATTATGCAATCAGCGTTTTGACTACGTTATACCGGGTGTCTACTTTATTTCCCGAACATAGGAAATTCAATGTTAAAATTTTGATTTGGCGATATCTCTTTACCTATTAAGTTTAGAAAAAAGTGTAATGAAGAAAAATGTTCAGAATGAAAACGTGCATCGATGAGTACCAAGTTTGTTATTCAATTGTTTCTTATGTACAAGTTAAAATTAATAGGTAAAGAGATATCGCCAAATTAAAATTTTAACGTTGAATTTCCTATGTTCGGGAAATAAAGTAGACACCCGGTATATAGTCCCTAGTTGTTCTGAATTGCACTAATATAATTTTTCCCACGCCCGATATTGTAAGTAGGCTATTAGGACATTGTGTGTAGGGATGTATGTTTATTTTACTGTAAAGTTATCGGTATCTATTAGCGACGGGATGTAAGGATTGTCCTTACTTCCCTTCATGAACTTATCTCCCTCTTTGTGAAATACCAACAGTTCGATATTTTAAACTTGTGTCAAATATTTGCTAATTTTTATAATTTACGATTTTGGATTTGATTTCTATTAAATTGTCCTCATTTCATAAATATTTCCATTTAAAAGTTACCATTGACGTGCCAAATGTGACAGATGACAGCGTTTTTCTTCTCAAATTTTCCATGTAATACTAAGATTTTTGATGAACAGGTAAAAAATAAATCATCGGAAGTAGAAAAAATTTTATATGCATCACGAGATGTAGGTACATTTGACCGAAGCATCCCGCGCGGTCGAATTCCACGCGGTCGAAATCTCAGGCGGTCGAAATCGCACAGTAAATAGGATGTATACTAATATTCACGAAAGATGACTATTCAAGGTCATTTGTTCGAAGAAAGAATACACATCACTTTATAGCAGTAGCTTAGCAACATTTTGTATTAGAAAGAGAAAGATTATTAGATCTATGTCTATTTAATATATGTGGTGTGACAGATATACGTATATAGTGGCATTACTTTCTAACGCACTATAAATAATAATGACATATGTCGTAGAATTACAGATACCTAATTATATACTACACTGCCCTCTGTGTTAATATTTACTCAGTGGCGTTGACGTCTAAGGGCCGGTATTTCCATCTCCGGATAAAGTTCAGAATAACTATCAGTCAGATAAATGAAAAAAATATCGCATCGTAATAAAAGCATAAATGAGGTTAATTATATTGAATGTCATTTTTTGATGCGATATTGTTCATTTATCCGACAGATAAGTTATCCAGCACTTTATCCGAAGATGGAAATACCGGCCCTAAATCAAATTATTATTCCTTGGTATAAAGTTAAGTCCATGTTTTTGTATTTTGCAGAAACGTAAGTGAAGAACATAAATCTTTGAGAAAGGCATTATTTAGAAAGAAATATAATTTTCAAATGAATTACTCTTATTTTTTCAGTTAAAATGTGTCCATAAATATATCATGTTGCACGTCTGTGCATACGAAATGCAATGAAGTTATCTGAAAGTAATATTATATCAGACGGCTCACAAATGACCTAGAATAGTCATCTTTCGTGAATAATAGTTTAGGATGGCACTTGCAGGAAAACAAAAAAATATTACCTTATCAACTAGAGGATTTTTTTATGTTGTCGGTGGTCGATGAAGATTGTTTAGGACTGTCAAGATCTCGAGGAATCTGGAAATAATAAAAATATAAGAAATTATTCATTTACACTAGCAACAAAAATTGTAGTACTTCATAATAATAGTCAATAAAAATATGTATTTAATTTTTATTTTATTTTTAGATGGAAGGTAGCGATTCCCACGATATAACGACTGCCCTTAAAAGTGAAGTGGCTGCACTTCAATACAAACGGGATCGACTAGCACACGAAGTAAGTTTTATAGCATTATACTCGAATATAATTAATTTTGTATTTCCTATACCTATGTATTCACATGCGTTATGCATTACAATATTTTCTTTCTTTGCGTGTTTCTATATAATTTTCTCTATATATAAATTAGTGTCATATTCCAAATTGCAGAAATATTTTCGTGAAAATTTCCATCATCATTTCTTTTAAGTATAGCTAAGTTTCAATACGGAAATGAGTTCCATTCTCTCGTTAAAATATGAGAGGGGAATTTCACCATGAGAAATAAAGATAAAGAATCTGCAAGAAATAATAAACACAAAGATTCTTCAATGTTTCAGTGAAATCCATAATTATGTGGTTTCAGATTATTTAAGCAAAAAATTGTGGCCAATTTCAAATACATTATAATTTCAAAATGAGTTCAACTTTTCGCTCGTCACTATACGGGGTGTTCATTTTAAATAGGCCACCATTGCTCTCTCGAGAACTATAAGAGCTACAAAGACGGTTAAATGAGCAAACAATTTCTATTTCACAAGACATATTTAAAGAAAAGAAAAATTATTTTTTTCAACCAGTGGTTCTTAAAATATGGGACCTAACTTTTTAATTTTAAATGAGAACATATATTTTTCATTTGCTCATTCGTTAGAGAATTTTATTCTGAATTCATTGATATAATATATTTATTCCTTTATATAACGATTTTTTTGAGAAAAATGCATGTAAAGTTTTATATTAATTTGATTAAAATATGGCTATAATAAGAATGTCATGAATGGAAAAAACGAATACGTGTTAATTTTTTTTACATAGAATTAGAATGCCATAAAAGAAATACGTGAATATTTTGTTTGTGTTGACATTTATGATCAATTACAAGAACAAAACATTCACTTCTTTCGATCAGGGATCTCTAATTCTATGTAATAAAAATAATATGCATTCATTTTTTCCATTCATGGCACTCTTATTATAGCCATATATTAATCAAATTTGTATAAAACTTTACATCCATTTTTCTCAAAAAAATCGTTATGTAAAGATATAAAAATATTATATCACTGAATTCAGTATGAAATTCTATAAGGAATGAGCAAATAAAAAATACATGTTCTCATTTAAAATAAAAAAAAATAGGTCACATATTTTGAGTACTGGTCGAAAAAAAAAATTTTCTTTTCTTTCTTATGAAATAGATATTGTTTGCCCATTTAACCGTCTTCGTAGCTCTTATAGTTGTGTAATAATGAAATGTTAAGTTTATAAAACATACAATTATTTTATTTTATAAACTTTACATTTTATTTATACTGACGAGCGAAAAATTGAGGTCAATTTGAATATGATGTATTTCAATTTTTTGCCCGTCTATAATATATATAATAATAAATTACAGATTAACGATATGAAATCCCAACTACGTGCTCGAGATTCCCGAGTTCTGGAACTTCAAGTTGAAGCAGACCAACTTCGAGAACAATCTGCACGACAATGTGCTGTCATCGACTCATTGAAGAAACGTATTCATGAATTGGAAGACCGAGAAAGGGAACTCTATGCCAAACAGGTTCGAAAGATACAATTTTTAGTCTATTGCCAGGAGTACGTTCGCAAATTTACAATGAAATTGTTTAGGTAAGAGGCATGACCATCACAGTTAAGTTCGCGGTAGTTTTGGTAAAGCTAGAGATAACTCTACTCTAAATATCCGCATGTCAGTTAACTGAGAGTTAATTTACGAACGAAAAAACTTGGTGGACAAGTTCTCATTATGTATTGATTTTATTGCTAAGACATTCAAAGCAATTTTTACATAAATAATATAAATTTAGGATATAGTACTGTAACGTTTTTTATTTATTTGGGTGAAGTGTAAATATTAGACAATTATTATTAATTAAAAACTAATTAAGACTAAAACTATAATTAACTAGATAACACTAACACTATTTATTTATTTGTTTATTTATTTAACAATTAACACGACCGATCTTCACAGCGTCTATATACTCAACTGACTCAACAGCGTCTGTATATTTAACTGCTCGGACAGAAGTCAAACTTTTCACCTCACTATCTGTATATTTATGTAAATCTCTCTCTTCCACAGACTCAGTATCACCGACTGTCCGTATGCCACAATTCTTCAACACTACTGCCGAGTATCCACTTCTACTTGCCGTTACTGTCCTCGTATACCTAGCTTCCCAATACTCTTCAATACTACAGAGTATTCACTTCCACAGTTATACCGGTATACCAGTAACTTCCCGACTCGCCGTTACTGTCCTTGTACACTATAGCTTCCCAATACTCGTCAACACTACCGAGTATTCACATCCACAACTATCCCAGTTAACCAGTAACTTCCCGGGTCCTCTACTCGACACTATACTGCACACGCTCACCACGATACTGCTGTGCTTAACTTACACTCTATATGTGAATGTTGCTATATGTTTCTCCATGTAATTAACTAACTCCCGAGCTTAGCTGCGTCCCTTTTATACAGCTGCCATTAACTTCCAGAGGGCTCTAGAATGTTGGCCACATAATAACAATGAATACAAAGGTTCAGGCGACCGGAAGTAATTAAACACGTCGCGGTTTGTTTGTTTACGTAGCCCGACTGCTAGCGCGATTGTGTCATCGCTATACTTCGACTCTTGTTAAGCGTAGCAGCGGGGCTTACACGTTACAGTACTTACTAGTACATTAGTGTGGTATAAAATACAACTAAATCCTGCCTAAATCTTTTTTTCTTATAGGGACATAGCGATGTGGCTCTTCAAACACTACAAAGAGATGTACACTACCATGCAGATCGAGAAAAAGATTTGGAGATCAAACTCCGGAATATGGAGATCGAATGTTCAGCGCAAGAACAGAAGAAAGAAGCAGCGAGGAAAGAAATGCACGAGCTCTGCAGAAGGCTTGCCTGTATTCTAGGATGTGATTGTTGTGAGGGCATAACTGGAGAAAGTGTAATTGTTAAGGCCACAGATATTATGCAGGTGAGAAGAAGTATATTTGTATTTAAGGGATGATGTGATCTTAGTTTCATGCAATAGACCTTTTCAATTTAAAGAGATAGAAGATATGCGCAATGGGGATCTGCGCATAGTAAGAATAACTGAGATCTATGGCGTTTATTTCTAAAAAAAATAGACGTAAAATGTGAGAATATCTCAGATAACTTTAAAAAATCTTATCGAAATAAGTTACAAAAGCTTTTATTGAAGTTAAAATGTCTAGCAATGCAAATTTTCACCGAGAATACACGTATATATAACTAGACAAAACTTCATATGGTTTGTTTTGATTTCGGCTGGCCACACAGAGAAACTAGAGATAGATATGTTTTGTCTAGTCCGAGTATTACTCATTAGAGGTCACCACTGAGGCCACGTAGAGTATCAGGTGGTATCAGTCTGAAGTTTGAACGTTGCTCACTAGAGGCGCAAGTATTCTAAGTTAAAATTTCTTGGTTAACATTAAATAATTTATAAGGTTTAATATTAAAGATAAATCATCATGCCACTCACAAAACCACTACAACTACAAAACAAAGACAAAATACACATGCTTCTTTGTGGCCTCTAGTGAGCAACGTTCAAACTAAACACTAGACTATACACTGACACTCTACGTGGCCTCTAGTGAGAAATACTCTAACTAGTCAAGACATATCTCTATCTCTAGTTTCTCTGTTTGGCCAGCCGAAATCAAAACATTCAATGAGGAGGGATAGGAAATGTTTTGTCTAGTTATATTTGGTCGTTGATTTGCAGCGATAGAAAGAGATAGCCGTTAAATTGAAAAGGTCTATTTCCTGCTCTCCTGTTAATTCTACGGCAAAAATAGTAGGGTGCAAAATTGTTCAGAATTAAAAGTTGCATACAAAACCGATTTTACATTTTCAATTATGTTTTTCATTTCTTTCTTTATTTTCCTGCCGATGTCGGAATCTATTTACATCTTTGTCACTTGGTTGTCCGTTTCCACACAACAACTATTCGAAATTTTACAAATGAGTTCATGGCTTTCGGCCCCAGGATGGGTTCTTTCATTATCCAAAATAAATTTTGTTTACGAGTATCAGCAACACTTTATTTTATTTGCTTTCAAAAAAATCGTGGTCAGCACATGATCTCCCGCCAATTCCATGTTTAAATAGCAATGAGCTTTAAGTAAAGTATCATCCGGTTGATCGTTTGTAAACAAAAACTAATTTGTTGTTCCAATAAATAGAAAAGTCAGTAATACGAAATTTTAAATTATATTTTGTTTTTTTCTCGAAAATCTGTTAACAGTAAATAAAGTATCACATCCGGTTTATTGTATAAGTATTAAAAACCAAATTTGAGAAGTTTTGGAACATATTTGAATATATTTTTCAAGAAAATATGTTCAAAGCTTCAAGTAAAATGCCACTTCCGGTTGTGAGGACTTTAATTTGTGCTTATTTATTGGAAACTCACTATCGAATTTTTGGACCGAAAACATCACCTCCCTTACCTATGGTATGACGGGAGATAAAAAGGAAATTTCTGTATCTATCTGTTGACTTCTTTATGTTCTATAAATGTGTTACACTTATTTTTTAACACCCTGTATAAAAATCTCTCTTAGGAAATAGCTCGTTTGAAATCCCGCACCCACACAATGTCCGACTCCCTGTCTGGCATTGACCTTGACCTTCGGAGTTGCAAGGCGTCCCTGGATGCAGCTATTATAGAACGAGACGCTTTGCAACGACAAAATGGAACACAACTTATGGAGATTGAGAGACTGCGACAAGAGAAAGAAGCAGCAGAAATGCACGCCAGAGTTGTAGAGAGAGAAGCAGCTGAACTCAGGGATAAACTAGCTGTGTCTAATAGGAGTCTGGGGTCAGCTAGTGGCAATATAGCGACACAGGAAGCTACCATCTGCCAAATAAGAGGTAGGAAAGATGATTTGCGCAATATTTTTGAATAAATAATTTACTACATGAACGGATTGAACGGCATTGGGGGCATTAACCTTACACGAATGTAAAATTCATTAGTTCATATCTAAACTATAATAGAAAATATTAAAAATCCATTAAAATATTTTTGATAGTACTAATTTCCAGAAATTATTGTTATTTTTATTTCTGCGCGCCATAAGTTCTTGAATACTGCTTCCTCCATCTCAGCACCAAATTAGAAAATTGGCAATTTACATTAGTAGCATAGGCGCCGACTACGTGGGGGCTTCGGGGCTTGAGCCCCCACACGGAAAAATCTGAAGGGGTTCTGCTCCCACAAACAAATTATTTTTAGTACCAACAAAAAGTACACTCATTTGGAAATAATTTTAATACACCAATTGCTTACACAAAGTAACAATGTATGCCTATTCTATTACTTATTTTATAAAATTTTCAACTTATCGTATTGTATTAAATAAAGAACTTTGTAAGTAATGCGTGCGGACTATACTTCATTTCATTTAAGAAAATAGTGATGGGAAGATAGGTGCAGTTTGATCTTGTTGTTTGATTGGATAATATCGGGGTATTATCCAATTAAAAAACAAGATCATACTGCACCTATCTTCGTATCACTATTTTCTTACGTGAAATAAAGTATGTATAACAAATAGTACCGCCACCAGTGTTGCCAGATTTAAAATGCAGTATTATCTGAAATTAATAATAAAATTATCAGATTTCATTGAAAATTACGGTAGATTTTGTAGACTTCTGTGAAATAAATTTTATACAGAGTGATCAAAAATGGTTGAAGGCCACGTGATCACTTTTGTTCAAAAATAATGTCAAAATTATATTCCAATATTTCATATTCATCAAAACTATATTCCACATATGACAAATGATGACAGGTGCATGATATTTGATGAATATCATTGCCGTACGTTGATTCATTTGATATTTATTTCGAATACCTTCTTGAAAAATCTTTAATTTCATTCCATTTTGCATTTAATGAAGAGCGTGACAGATTTTCTCTTGAAGCATATAGTGAGTTTACATGAAGTTTTGATACCGTTTTCAAAACGTTTTTAGTTTTGAAAACGCCATGTCAAAACGGTTTTGAGTTATCTCAACCAAAATTAAAATTCATGGGTTTGACTTGAAAACTAGTTTCAAAACTACTTATGTAAGCACTTAAAATTCAGTTTCAATACTGCGCATGCGTACAGAGCATAACGTTTCTGCCACTTTGTGTTACTAATCTACAAATAAACTGACAGTTGTGTATTTTTAGTGCATAGTGGTACGAAGTATAAAAAATAAATGGAATTATGGCAAAACGAAGTATTTGGGCTGAAGAGGATCTGTCACTTACAGCAGCTAAATGCGCATGTGCTTAAACTGTTTTCAAATCAATTTTTAAACTTGTTTTGAAAACTGCATGTAAACAGTTTCGCGTAATTTTGATTGAAAACTGAAACCATTTTCAAAACTGCATGTAAACGTAGTAATATTTTCATTCGGGTGAACATTAAGAACACGGTTCTTGAGATTACGCTTATGACTGCTTCCAAATTCGAAAGGTGCGCTCATGGAAATATTAATGCTGTCATACTATCTAAGCGGCAACTGTAAAAATTATATGGGGGGGGGGGGCACACTTCAGGCATTTTGATCACTCTGTATATATTTTCAACATACATAAAATTGAAATTTATGTTCTATCGGTCTTATGTTGAGTTTACCGGTAAATTTAAAAACGTCAAGTTTTTTTAAAAATTAAAAAGATATTTTGTCATACGATAAATTCGCATCTTTTGCACAATTTTATTTATGTTCCAATTTTAAGAAATAATGTTTTTATTTGGTAAATTTTCTGTTGCCCGTTTTTAGCCCCCACACGAAAATCCAAAAGTCGGCGCCTATGATTAGAACTAGAAATTCAAACTATTGGGATTTTCAAGTATCAAGAGATGGCGCTGATCGCATTAAACAATGGTACACTTTTTGTTGACATTTGTCAGCGTGGCATTGCTGTCAATTGCGTTTCTTTAGTTTTCGTATTATTTTCTCATTTATTAGTATTTTTTATTTATAATTCACGTATGTACAATAGAGTTTTTGTAGTCATATAGTTTCAGTTTCATGTAAATGTCAAATGTGTACCACTGTCTGTAGTTCTAATATTCGCCGCTGGTTAGAGTTTTCTTATTTGAAAATCCCAATATTAGATTATGAAATTAAAAAAAATTATATATACTACTACATTCAAGCCTTGAACCACCACCTTTTTGAAATCCAGAATCCATTTTCAGTTATAATATAACAAGAGAGTGAGAATAAATTGAAAATAATTTGACAGATTTTTCGAAAACTTGTTGCCAGGCAAGTCACGAAAACCATTTCCGATTATCCGATTTACACCAAAATCAAATGGGTTCTTTCCATATTAGAACAAGGTCGAAATACAAGGTTTCAAAATTTTCAGAATAGTATTTGAGTTAGAACGGAGGATCCACACATACACACAGACATCATCGTGAAAATATTAAAATCGGATTCTAGGGAGGGACCTTAAAACGTGGTAATATACCAAAATCTCGATATGCGATTTTAGCACGTTCCCTATACCTCCCTTACTAAGAGTAGCGGGAGGTAAATATGGTATGGTACGCAAGTAGCTCATTGCATAGTCATGGTTATATGCAATTCAGTTATATTTTGTACACATAAAATTTTACTGATTATGAATCAACGTTGTATACTTTGTACGCTAGGACAGGCCTTTGACAGACATGGTCAATGCATTACATAGCGAGTCATAATATGATAAACCTGTGTAAAACGAATGCTAAATGAATATTTAATTTATGAATTTTGGTATGAATGTTGACTAGGTTTGTTTGGACAAAAAAAGTTTTGTGACGAATAATAGTAGTTAGTTGAATGAAACAATTTAGGATTTGTGCCAATTCACTTCGTGGAAAGTGACGTGACTTTATATATAATTAATAGAAAAATTTTTCAAGTGACATTTCGAAAAAACTACGCATAAACAAGGAATCATATCTTTTTAAACTACTCAAACTCGTAGCATAATATAATTTTATCTTCAAGCAAATAAGTTCGTAGTTTATTTCAAATTATACACATTAGTGTTCGTCTAAAAATTTTCAGGGAAACTTAAATCCCTGAAGTAATAAATTTCAAATTAGTAATCCAATTACTTTTACCTTATACAGTGTCCGTTTTCGAGGCGAACCATTGGGATCTCGTAAACTATAAGAGATACGAAGTCGGTTAAATTGGGGCAAAGTTGTCCCGTTAGTATGCCATTTAAAAGATGTACTTGTTTTTCTCGAAAAATTCATAGATCACTAGATAGGTGCAAAAATTTTAAAGAATAACTTCTAAATATGAAATAATATGGAATTTTGGTTTGTACTTCTTTAGGACACTTTTTTATTTTCTTTTGAACGACTGTGCTCAGAGCTCACTATTAGATTTCGAGTTATGAAGTCAAAGTTATGATTTTTATATGGACGCCATATTGGAAAGTTACACCATTGAAAGGAGAATTTTTTAGCTTTCGATGTATAATTTATTGATGTTCATTTGTTTGAAACAACAAATATGCAACAATTATTAATTTTATAGGGTAAAAACAATGAGTGTGGCAATTAAACAAATTAAAACATAATTATTTTTTTATTTTCATTTTTAATTTCCTAATTTATATCTGAAATTTTATTCAGTTCAATTAATTTTAATATTTTATCATAAGTAGGCGAGGACTATATTGGAAACGAAATTAGAAAAGTGTTTCAGAGCTGAATAAGTTAAAAATATTAGTGAAGATGAAGAACATAAACATAAAAATAAACATATTACAATATTTAACTTATTATTTCTTTTGTTTCAATGCCACAATCATTGTTTTTGCCCTATAAAATTAATAATTGCTTTTTTCTTGTTTGAAACAACTGAACATCAATAAATTATACATCGTTAAAAAGTTAAAAAAAAATTGTCCTTTCAATGGTGTAACTTTCCAATATGGCGTCCATATTAAAAATCATAACATTGACATCATAACTCGAAATCTAACAGTGATAAAAAAATTTGAGCATAGTCTTTCGAAAGAAAATAAAAAAGTGTCCTAAAGAAGTGCAAACCAAAATTCCATATTATATCATATTTAGAAGTTATTTGTTAAAATAAAAATCAGCAAAATTTGAATTTTTGCATTTATCTAGCGACCTATGAATTTTTCGGGAAAAACAAATACATCTTTAAAATTGCATACTAACGGGACAACTTTGCTCCAATTTACCCGACTTCGTAGCTCTTATAGTTACCGAGATCCCAATGATGCGCCTCGAAAAACGAACATTTGTATAGAGAAAATTTCATGAATTTAAATTTAAAATAATTGTTTATATTATAGAAGTTAATATTGCATCTTTACTTTGCAAACAAAAATTGTGAACGAAATATATAATATGAAATTACCATTTCACAATTTGCAACTTTGTTCCGAATATACAATATCATCCTTTATGTGACTAGCAATACAACTTTGTAAATAAAGTTGCATAACAGTGAAAACTTTGAAACCTTAGTAAACTATGAAAATTACATGTATTCGCTTTATATTCTTTTGCGAAATATGAAACTATGACTATGTATTTGCTCTGCAATAATGCATTTTACTGCTTTTACATGGGATTTGCAGTTTATTATGAATTTCAACGAAAACAGAAACTATGTTCAACAATGTTTGGTTAATAATAATGATTGTGTATGAGATTAATATTGTGAATTGTATCAATACTGTTTGCATAATTTATGTTAGTATATCATTATACTTAATACTTACGTTAAATATGAATAAAATATACACACGGTTGGTTGCCTTGCGTGGCTGCTTGGATCTTGTCACTAGAACATACCGGAACGACCGGGGTTCAAATCCCGGTCGTCACTTTGTCGCCACGTAAGTTAACTTTTACATTTTTAATTTTCAGATAAAATATCTATTTTATATTTTATTATTATTGTATATTATTATTTATTAAATTAAAATTGTTTTAAAGAAAATTCGTAATACCCTTGAAATGAAAAAAAAATACTAACTAATAAAACACAAACTATAAACAGAAATCTGAAATTATATATTACTATTATTACAAGATTTATTTGTTTTATACCAAACATGTTTACTGTAACTGTTGCAAGAATCTATAAACTTTACTTTAAAAAATATACACAGGTAAACTATGAAACAAAACGTTAAGAAAAAACAAAATTATGTTTGGAAGATTGGAAGCCAGCCATACAACATACAGCAGAAATATAAAATACCAAAGAAATAATTTTCTAGGATATACGAGTTCATAGTGACCTACGGTCGTTTTATTATTTGGGAATGAACAAAATATTCTTCGCTTCGTAAAGGTCGATGGGGCCCTGCACTCTTATTTTTTTATTATTTTAAATGAAAGGTCTTTTAATTTTGAAGCAATAGGAGACTACAGCGCAATTGAATTAATAGAAATTAGAAAAAAATATTGAAAGTATATGCTTAAAAATGAATATTAATAAAGAAATAAAACGATAAAATAGAAATACTTCGGAAATAAGAGGGATTTGGTTATAGCAGCTAGTCACTCATACGAACTCCATATATACTATTTTGATTGGCAGCTTAAAGACGGCTTATAAATATATAACGAATACCATGTTAGGGGAGGAGCCTACTACCAATGGAAGCAGAGAAATTCAAATAGAGGAGGTGTGGCTATCAGTCCAATACTGCAATTCTCAAACAGTTTTTATTTGAATATAAATGTTTTGCATTAAACTTAATAATTTAAATACACTTCCAATTATAAATCATGTAGACTTGTACAGTATAATAATAAACATTTTTTTTTTATAAATACAATTTAGAAATAGCATATATTTCAAGAACATTTTGGCCCATGAATTAAACAATTTGATATAAAAACTTATATTCGTGACGTCACCTCTATATTTTCAAATTTCGGGGGACTATAACTCGCTTATTAATAGGAATTTTTTTACCGAATTTTCACAGACAGTCTTAGTTTTACTTATACGTTCAGATGAAATTATATAAAAAAAATGGTGGAGTCCCCTATTTTTAGTATTAAAAAGTCTTAATTGTTTTTAGTTTAACTGCATGTGATTTATAAAGTCAACGTGAGGTCACGGCGACACCTACAGCTACTAGATAACAAATAGCTGACTCGTCCGCCATATTGGTGCCAAAATCAATGCAGTAAATTATGAAATAAAAGTGCATTTCTTATTTTTCATAATTAAATATAACTTCCATATTTGCCATTTTATACTTATTTAAAATAATAAAACAAGAAAAAATACAGTTCGTTAAGATTTTTGAGGTTAGAGAAAAATATATGAATTGCATAAGTACCTGTAAAAATTATAACTATTTCTCAAATGATTTGCACAATTTGGAGCAGAACAACCAGTTGTTATGGATAATTTATATAATAATACTACTGTAACATTGATATTGAATGGTTCCACAATGGTAGACGAGTCACCTGTAATTTATCTAGTAGCTATAGCGACACCTATTGCCATATCTTTCTCTCGCATAAGCTCTATAGTAGGGAGCAGAGAAAGATAGCATTAATGTGACGTCATAGTGACACTGACAATAAACCTCAAATTTCTCGAAAAGTAATGATTAAAAAATTGTTTTTTCATTTTAATCGCTATTTATTGAGTAATACTTTAAGTATGGGGTCTCGGGGCCGCGTGCCTGAGTGTTCGATCCCGACCGACACCAAATATTTCGAATTTTAAATGGCACAAAATTGACCCCTGTGGTGTACTCTCCACGCCAGCAATGAGTGCCCGTGAGGTGACGCCTGGTAAACGACCGCACGGTACAAATATGTCATCATCATTATACCGATATCTGCGTACAAAGCAGATTGGCACAGCCAGCAATGGGTAATATGCCGTGATGATTTATTTATTTATTTATTTATTTTACTTTAAGTATAAAGTCTAAATTTTATTATTTTTTGTTATGGTGCAGGACTCCATTATAACATCTTTTAGGTATTGTATGATTGGTCCATCTCCATACGTACGTAATAAGCATAAAAACAAAGTTTTCAGTTTGAAATTTTATTTTAAGAATCCATCATTTATTAAAAATATTTTTAAAAAACATCTGAACTTGTTTGCTTTTTGTAGAAATTTTTGCATTTACCCAATAAAAATGAAGAAGAAAATAATGTTTTGAAAATGAAGTTTACCATAGTCAATGTAATTTTGCAGATGATTTGAAACTACGAGAAGAAAAATATGCCCGCCTCCAAAACGAACTTCGGCATCTTCTAGAATCCTTAGCAATTCAACTAAGTTCACCTTCCAGATTTGTAGAATCACATGAGGCTTCCATTAAAGAAAGGATAAGAGAGATCCTTTCAGATAATAAGGATAAAGCAGCGGTAATGATCACATATTAAATTTAATTGAAGCTGAAAATACTATTCGTATTAAAAAAAATCTTTCTAGCAAGTGGACATGTACAAAGAAAAACTCGTCCACGAATCCCAGCAAGTTAGTCGCCAGAATGTCCTTCAAGAACAAGCTACCTGCAGGATTCGAACCCTTGAAGATGACAAGAACCACTTGGAGTCTAGGATACACAAATTGGAGGCTGAATTGAATTCTTGTGAATTGAATAGGGATGGACTGAAACGCGACAAGTGTACGGTAAGAACAGCAAATCTCAAAAAAGATGAGTCCATACAGAAACGAGTATTTTGTATATCCCCCTATAAGTTTGGAAGCTTACAGAAAGAACTATATCTTACAAGTTTCTAGAAACAAATTTATAGTAACTTCACAGTATAAAAAATATTATACAGTAGCGAAATTCATTATTCTCTGTCACAGCGTGCATGCGTCAATCAGCGCAACGAGAACAAGGCGTCCCTTTAATTAGGAACATGAGCGTAGAGTTCAATTTTTATCACAATTAAAATATTCAATACAATTATTTATTTGTACATTAAATAAGGCTCAAAATATATGCATCCGTGTCTGCCTGTTGATATCGCCACCTATGGCGTTGTTTTCAATGATTCTGACAGGAATATAATAGTCTTGAACGATAATAAAATCGCAAACCAAAAATTTGCGTATAACTTGTAAAAAGACATCATGTTGTATACTGTTATTATACTAAAACCATGTAAAATACTTATTATTTGTATTGTATAACTGGTTGTATAATACAATATTATGCTTTGCGGTACCATTTGAATTGGTGCCACTACGCGCAACAGAAACATGGCGGCTTCATCCAAGGTCACTCAGTTTGGTATCAAAAGTTCAAAGGTGCCGACACAGAGTTTCGCTACTGTATATGTTGTGTATACTGTGGTAACTTGTTAAGAATTACTCGAAATCATCATGTATTAGGTATAACAAGTCTTAGTAAAATGTTTCTAATCGTATTGTCGCATTGCACAAATCCTGCTAGAATTTAACATTCTTCAGGCCGATTTTCTCTCGTGTCACCGACTGCAAATGCCCTCAACTGTACAAATGTATTGTTATTACCAAAATCTGCGAAACAGATTGGCTCACCCAGAAACTGTAAAGTCTCAGCAACTTTTAAAAAATTGTAACAAATAAAAACAAATGTAAAGCCAGTGCCGACCCGAGACTTTTGAGCGCCCTAGGCGAAAATTGCAAATTGCGCCTCTCATTTATTACAATTTTGTTTAGATTATATAGGTACAAAAGTAGAAAAGAGGCGATTTGAGTCCATAACTCGCGAACAATCATAGAATCTTAATCTGAATGAAAATTTTTTGAAAATATTTTAAATATTTTAAATACAGAGATTTTTTTCTTTTGGGTTCTACAGTGTCGCTTTATTTTTGTGTAATACCATATACAGGATTAGTCACGGGAGAGTTACTTTCAAAATCCGTCTGTGTGCAACCCGAAATACAATTTACAACAGCGTCTAGCTTCCTCTCTTAAAAAAATTGAATATTTAATTCACGATTGCTTTGCCTGTCTAGAGATGGTTCTGTCATTTTGACATTAAACAATTAAGTATGGTCTATTGTCATTAGTATTATGGGTTGCAAACAAACGGATTTTCAAAATAACTTCCGTGACTAATCCTGTATATAGGAAAAGAAAAAATATTTCTCAGTGTAGGTATAAGTCTCGGTATAAATACTTTTCGTTATTTTGCAATTCGGAAAATCTAATTTAACTCTTTAACGATACGTCCTAGATATAAAATATAAGAATCTTGCTTTGTATAAAATTTCGATACGGATCACAGTTTTCAAGAAAAATGTCAAAAACCAAAATATGTCGCCTTTTTCCAAATTGGCGAGGGGCTGTTGCATCAGTGTATTTTTCTGTACAGGATTCCATATAAAAGCTTTTGTTGCATTTTTTTTTTGATGTTGGGGTATTTTTCAGTAGATTTCCTGAACAACAATTACTTCTTCAGTATTTGATATGACAATGTTTTTAATTAATATAATCGCCAACGAATTTAACCTTTCTTCTTTCTTAGTATAACGTAAAAAAATATGTTTGCTGCAACTGGAATTGTCAGCATTATGATTAAAGCTACACACTGGATGAGTCAATAAACTTATAATTTGATTTTAAATTTATTTTGCAAAAAAATAGTCTGAAAAAATGTCGCTCTAAAACCAATTTCGCCCCAGGCGGTCGCCTGGCTTGCCTGTGGCTTGGGCCGGCCCTGTGTAAAGCCTATCGTTTTCATGTTTTATTCCATGTTTGCAATTATTATTGAATATTTGCTGTAGCAATGTTGCTAATGCTAAGAGTTAGCAAGTGAATTGGAATGATTATTTGTTAAATTAAAAAAAAGTAAACTCGATTATAAGAATTATAAATAAACGCTTTAGATTTGCAAAGAATGCCATAATAAATTATTGTACATTGAGGAAAGTGTATGTATTTACTACCTTTGTTTCAGTTTATGGCATTCCTCGAACGCCTTGGTCGAGCACTAAACATGGACGAGATATCGGCGGAACTTGGAGTGGATTTACACACTGAATCGTTATTGGTTAGGGCCGAACAATTAGCCAGATTGGAAAGCGACAAACTTGTTGATAAGGTAAGAAATTTCATTAGCGCCCATATAACATTTTTTTAACTTATAAGTTATACAAACGTATACATGAACAGCGCATATTACACAAAAAGTTAATCAGATTTAATATGAAAAATATTTTTTTCGAAATTCAAAAATAGTTAATGATAATGATATAATTATAAATAGGTGCATATAGGGTATCCAGCCAGTTAATGGGTTTACGTCATCGTTTAGGGATTTTTGAAAAATTTTATACTTTTAAATATATTTTATTAATGATATTTTATTGGTTTTTCTATTATTATTACGTATTTGAAACGATTAAGGTTTCGTGATTTTGGGATGGATTATTCCACATTCTTAAACTAAAATACTACTCCATTTTACGATTATTTCTAAGATTATACTTACCTAAGAACGAAAATAAATGTAAGAGAAGATAAATATCACCAATTAATTATAAACATAACAATGACAGTGACACTTCTAAAATGTCAAATCTAAATTTCAGATATTTCACATTTTTATGTCTAAAATGAAATTTCGTGACAGTTAATTTTTAAAAAGAACAGCATATTTAAAAAAATCTGATGTGGCCAGCACATTACCTTCCGTCAGTTGTATGTATTTTATGCAAATTTCATACAGAAAATTATTATTTTGTGACGTTTTCTATATACTGTGTAATGTATCTGCAGAAATAAAAGATTTATTATTATTATTTCTTGTACATTACCTTAAAGCAGTTGTATGTATTTTATACAAATTCCATACAGAAAGCAAAAGATCCTATATTTCCAGTAAAAATTATAAGACAAACACACTATGTCAATTTCACTTGACACTGACATCTTTCAATCAGAATTTTCTTAATATAGTAGCTGTTTCCATAGCTATGGCTACTTTATGAAATTTAATTTCTTTATAATTTTTTAACTCTATATCCATTTAATATTAAGCATAAAATGCAGTCAAATCGTATAGAGAATAAAATATTCTTTAATATTTATAATAACATCAAATGTGAAAAAATTATATTTAACATAGTTATTTCAAGAAAAACTGTTAAAATCTTCAAATGATGGTACTTCCGGTTGACTAATTGTAACCAAAATCTAATCAGCTCTTCATATGGATGTAACGAAGAAGTATACGAAAAATTATAATTTTTGTAACTGTAGTATTAGAGTTATCGCAGACGAAAATTTTGTTACACACACACATCCACACACACACACACACACACACACACACACACACACACACACACACATACACACACACACACATACAGACATCATCGTAAAAATAGTAAATTCGTATTCTAGGGACCCTAAAATGTGCTTATTGATTAAAAACTCATCATCGAATTTTTTGACCAAAGACAATACCTTCCTTACCTAAAGGTGACGGAAGGTAAAAAACATTTATAGCATTATATTTATAATACAAAAATATGATGAATTTGCTTGTGGTTATAGTCTGTTGTATATGTGATTTGATTTTGACATATTAAATTCTTTTACCTTTGAGTATTTAAATATGGATGTATTTCTTATAGTAAAGAAACATGATATAACGTTTCAAACTAATTAATTTCTTCCATTTATGTCATTTTAATATCAAATACTTACAAAAAAGACAAAATACATAGCAGTCAGTCATACTGACGTGACATTGACATTTGGGATCAGTTCAGGATCTATTTGATCCTGTTTCAAAGGAGGTGCTTTGCGGGGGCAGGGACGAAGAAAATGGGTAGTACAAGATCATTTATCTTTTTTTAAAAAGAACGATTTAGGGTAGATGCGTGCTACTCGGAGTTGATCTTCTTGATAAAAAGAAAGCGGCTTATATTTGACGTACACCCATTGACTGGCTGGATACCATATAGTGGTTTCAATTAATATAAACAATAAATACAAAATGTATTAATTGAAATGTTATTAAATTTGAATATACATATATGAATATTGTTCAACTGGTATATTTCTTACTACCTAATTATACAAGATGTTCCAAATTTAAATGGCCAAATTTAAACTACGAATTATGCACCTCAAAATAAAAGAAAAAGTTCATTTGAGCATATGCCCGGAAATTTCAGAAATTCTTATGTTTATTACTCTTATAATAGAGTTAACGACTTTATCACTAATGTTTAGGTAAGACAAAACTATGAACCGTAACTGTTCACTGGGTTCTGTTATTTTTATTGTTTACTCTGATTAATTTTCGAACATTTTCATTTTTCTATGAAGTTTGTGTTTATAATCACAAAATTTAATTTATTTTCGCTGATTGCGATTTGAAAATAGGCTGGATTGCAGTTTATCCAGAATAGTAGAAATTGCAATTTTTTTGTTGTAATGTCTTATTTTAGCTAAAATATAATAAGGAAACATAAAATTGGAGCGCGGAAACAGGTATTTATATATATTTTTTGAAAAAATATTTTTAAAAAAATCCCTACAAAAACAATACCTAACGCACAGTAATGTTTTAAGAAATTTTTTAATAAAACCTGGCAAAAACAATACCTAACGCACACGTATTTTTTAAGAAATTTTAAAAAAATCCTGACGAAAACAATACCTAACGCTCACCAGGCACACACATTCGACATCGCTCGGCCCACTCTTCATGTTAGTTTACAATAGTTTGACAGATGAACGCAAAATTATAAATAAAAAAAATGTTATAAAACGTAGATAAGAAGGAAAATAAGACATAATTTTGCAAATATACATTAATTGAAACAGTATTATTCGTATGAAAGCGTAAGTACCTACTTAAACATGGAAATATATGTAGTACATCTAACCTAATTTTTTTCAGAAAAAATGCCAAAATCTCTATAAATTTTAGCGGTATTTAGTGTTTTTAATGGTTTACCAAGTATATATAACCATTAATATAAATTCATTAATTCTGGATAAACTGCAATTTAGCCCGAAAATATTCAGGTGCATGAAAATTGCATTTATACCGAGACATTAAAGTGCGTGTTAATTATTTGTTTAAATAAAATGTTAGGGTGAATAAAAAAAAATATATTTACCACACTGTTACCACATAGCTCTGCAATACACAATCACTCACTGTTGTTCTGTACATGGTCGTGTCTAAAACAATAATGATCAATTTTTACAAATTATTATCTGTTAATTGTAGTCTTATATTGGTGTTACATCACACCCCAATACAGTAATTAATTCATCAAATTAAAAATTAAGTTTATTTCTATTTCTGATGCTAACCATTATTCATTCGAGTACATGCCATTACGAAATGAATTAGAAATGTATCATTTTTAGATGCGAAGCGAATTGAAAAATTTAACTACCAGCCTATGAAACAGAAGACATACTATTTGCATTAAATTTTATTTTTCTATATGTATATCCTCTCATCTCAATACATTTTAGCCTTACGTAGCCTTAAGCCATTTATTCTTCAACTGACTCAACTAAATAAAATATTTTTGCTTATTCTTCTAAAAACTGACTCAATGAGTTTTGAAATTTTTACAATTATAATTTTTGGTAGGTACCTACCTATATTAATTGAAACCTGATGCACAAATAACAAACACAATGAAATTTTAAATTACAGTTAAAGTTATGTAGCATGTATGATGTTCTATATTAACTTCCAAATCCAAAAACAAAAATCTAGAAAAGGTTGGAAATGTCAACTTGACAAACATAAATTTGTCTTTATTTACTAATCGATTGCCATCTAGTGATGTTACCAGTATTTATTGCATTTAAGAGCCGCTTTTACTACCTTATTGATAGAATTAAGAAAAATCTAATACGATCGCAAAAAATGAAACTACGAGATTTTATAGTTTTAAGTTTGTAAGTCATTTGTTTCATAGCTAGGTAAGATTATTGTTTAAATTACCTTCCAAATACACAAATGTACAGGTGTCTCATTTTCGATGTTTTTTTAAGATATCTCGGGTAATATTAAAGATAAAGCAAAACAGTTTGCACATTCCAGGGTCAACTTTTCGAGAAAAGTTTAAAATCACCACATGGAATTTCGATATCCTTTTGTGTCTGAGCTACAGGCAAAAACTCGTTTTTCGCTCATTTCGAAAATATCTCATATATCTTATTTATTATGATAATAAGAGAAAAATTGTTTTAACAAACTTTCAACTGTTTTTAGGTAGAATAAAATGGCGTAATTAGATTTTTTGAAAACTTGATAATTCTCGAGATATAACACAAACTTATGATTTTTTAAATGGGAACCTATATTGAAAATAGTCTCATCGTTTTGCTTAATAAGCTATTCAATGATATATAACAAGTCTACATTCTTTTATTTTAAACATGAATAAAAGATAAATTATTATTTTTTTAGGGTGAAAAAATTGAAAATTATTAAGAACCAAATGAAAGAAATACATTAAAAATCATCAATTGTTTATTTCTAATATTATTTGTTTCAGTTTTACTCATTTTTTCAATTTATTTACTTCAAAAGAAAATTAAACCATTTGTTTCAAAGCCAACTGTAACGTCGATAAATAATAATTTAACTAACCCGAAAATAATTAATTAAGAATAATTTTGAGAACATAATTAATAATTATAGAATCAAAATAAACAAATGATGATTTTTAATTCATTTTTTCATTTCTTTTTTAAAACTTTTAAATTTTTTTCACCCCAATAAATTAATAATTTATCTTTTATTCATGTTTAAAACAAAAGAATGTAGACTTGTTATATATCATTGAAAAGCTTATGAAACAAGCAAAACGACGAGACTATTTTTAATTTAGGTTCCCATTTAAAAAATCATAAGTTTGTGTGATATCTCGAGAATTATTGTTTTCAAAAAATCTAATTACGCCATTTTATTTTCCCTAAAAAACAGTTGAAAATTTGTTAAAACAATTTTTCTCTAATTATCATAATTCATAAGATATGAGACATTTTCGAAATTAATGAAAAACGAGTTTTTGCCTGTAGTTCAGAAACAAAAAAAGATCGAAAATTCCTGTGGTGACTGTTAAACTTTTCTTGAAAAGTTGACCCTGGAATGTGCAAATTGTTTTGCTCTGTCGTTAATATTACCCGAGATTAGTGATGAACGCGAGGCGAGACGAGACGAGAAATATAAAATATCGATCTCGTCTCGTTTTCGGATCTGTAATCTCGCTCTCGTTCTCGCACATTTTTTTGGGTCTCATCTCGTTCTCGCACGAGTCTCGCTATAAAAATAAGCGCATGCGTACTACGTATTTACGTAACTGTTTAACTACAAGAGACAATTTCGCACCAATAGAACCGTCTTCCATGTATTTGCAATCGTATAACTATAATAAAGAGACGAAACACTAAATTCTGGTCACCAAATTATTTCAATACGAACATAATGTTTATTCATTTACGGTCACCATGAAATGTGATAAGTTAGTAAATAATTTAATTTACCTCTGAAATATCCAATTTATCATCAAATTATGATCTCTAAACTATTTCAATACGAACATCTGTTAACACATTCTGTCTGTCAGCAGTGAAACGAATTAAACATTAAAATAAGTTTTTTGTAACTAAAAGTACCTACACTATTTCATTAATTATATGCCACTATCTAAGTAACATTAAGTCATACAAAAACCGCTACACTGGTAACCCGTCGACAACCAATCACTCAGCTTCTCTCCCTGTTGGCTCCCATCGACGCTTAATATAACATCCTTTACTAAATATTAGACAAAACTAGTTCTATTGGATGCAATAGCGATTTTGTCTTTATTTTTGCATTTCCTCGCTCTGGGAACGATACAAATCGAATCGACTCCAGATAGACTCGAAAAATATAGTGAATTCATATAATTTTCACATTTACGTGTTCTATGCACGAATTAGCGTTGACTCCACTCCTCGTACGGTGCATTTTTCATTGAATTTATGAATCAAAGCTATAAAGTTACAAATACTTTTTATTGCGAGACTCTCGCGAGAATCTCGCGAGATTTCTCGCTTCTCGCAGTTGTTATATCGATCTCGCCTCGAATTTTAAACTGCAATCTCGCTCTCGTTCTCGTCTCGCATAATGCAACGAGACGAGATGAGATGCGAGAGTACTCTCGCCTCGTCGTGCATCACTACCCGAGATACCTTAAAAAACATCGAAAATGAGACAGCCTGTTCTTCCTTTAGACCGATTTTAAATTAATGTATGTACATATATCTACGCTACTAGCAATAGCAAATGAATTGATTGAGCATAATCCGTGTCTAAACTACAACCTTCTGAGATCATACTGCTTTAATGAAGGTGTTTGTACTGCAGTACAGCCTTCGCGTCTGGTGTACCTTGTGCATCGTTGCGTGAATATATGCATTTGCATACTTTGTCTGACTGTAGGTGTGTATGTGTGTGTGCAGTTGCTGTGTTGTGGCTACGGAACCCTACCCAGGTTGAGGCGGGAACGCACTTGCCATGACTTGCATCACATTCCGTGGTGGCGGGAAGTAAGGACCTTCTTTTATATAACACAGTACTTACTGGCTTCCTCCACTTCATCAAATACAAAGAAAATAAATAAAAAAGTAGTCCCCGGTAAAACGTCTTTTCACGTTAAGTGTATTTTCTTTGAACTGATATAAATGATGCGACTATTGAAAAATGTATCAGTTATATAAAAGTAATTTGATGATAAGGTGTGAAAATTCCTGATATGGCAGTCATTGTCACAATTTTTCATTCATAGTCAATAATACAATAATGACGCTGTCTCAAATGAATCATTTTTAAATAAACAAATCTATTATCACGGTTTATTACCCATCGCTGGGTATGCCAATCTGCTTTTATTCACAAAACTTCCTAATAAATTTTTCACAAAAATGTTTCAATTAAAAGTTGTAGCTAATCCACATCCAGTGGCGGATTTAGCACTTAAGAAGCCCCAAGCGCTAATCAATTTTGAAAATTTTGTCGCGAAATGCATGCAACCACCCGGATAGAGATTACATATCTATTTACATTACATTATATACCCGAATTTCGTCAAATTGACTTCTGTGCGTTAGGTTACCGTTAGACTAAAGTATCTTTTGAAAATTTACTAGCGAAGAAGTTGATTTCAAAATCGAGCGGGAATTACAAAAGTTAATTTAGAAAATACTATTAAATTATTAATTATGTTTATTAAGAAAATAATAATAAAAAAAATTTACCTCCCGGTACCCTTGGTAAGGGAGGTATAGAGACCTGAAATTCGCCACTGTCTACACCTAAACACCAGATTTGTAAAATCGAATGTATCAATTTCAAGGTTATCGGTGTAAATGACCTTTATTTTATTTAATTTTATGTTTTAAAATTTGATTGGTGATTTAGGTTAGTTTAATTATCTACAACTTTTATTTAAAACAATCGGATAATTGGACGTATTCTATGCCGTCCTGTAAATATGACAAAATAAAATAACTAATTATTTCATTAAGCTTAACAATAGGCTTAACACTCGGGCCGAATTAATTCCTGGCCCAAAAACTTAGGCCGAGTTTCAGGGGCGGACCGAGAACTTTGGGGGTCCTAGGCTAATACTGTATGGGGGCCCTGGCTATTAACTTTATAATGTTTTTTTAATGCAACATGGTTATTTATTATTTATTCGTATCCAACTAGTAAGTAACAATATTTACTGTATAATATAAAAAATACATGTTCTGGGGTTTCTTCATAATCTTCTAAGTACTTTGGCAGAATACTAGTTGGTAGCTGCAGAGTTATTACTGATTCAAAACCAGTATCCAGGGTTATATTTAGTTAAAAAGAGCAAGAAAATTAGCTTTTATTGCAACAATTTTGAATAGAAAAGGTTACCTTGTTATTTTAAAAGCAACTTTAAAGCTGTGAGCCGAATAAGGCTTAGTACACAATTTTAATTTTATACATAACGATCCGACAAATAATTTGAGTCTTGTCAATTAGCCAGACAGAATATAACGCCATCGCGGACCAAAAATTTGGTAGATTCAATGGCTCGTTATTTAGTTGCTGTTATAAAAACGAAAGGAAACCCAACAAAATATATTTCTGTATAAAACATACATATACCTATAAACAGTTTATAATTTTAATGTTCTGGTTCTGGTGGAGACTTTTTTGTCATTAAATTAGGAATATTTTCAATGTTTACCTCATAAAATAACTATAATATTTATTTATTTCTCTGTATAAAACGTAACATAATGCTTTTCGTTTCGGATAAAAAATGAATTAAATTGGATTTTATACTACTATTTTTCTAATATAGATTGAAACTATTATCTTACAGAGACTATACTTTGTAATCAAATTTTTAAATCAAGAATAAATACTAAAAAGAAAAGGAAAAACAAAAAATATTTATTCTTAAAAATGATTAATTTTCGCATTGTTGGACTGTTGCCCCATGCAATACCGATTGCCAACAGCGAGGGGCCCTTTGTATCTGCGGGGCCCTGGGCTGCAGCCCATAAAGCCCATGCCTAAAAACGCCCCTGCCGAGTTTTGTGCGTTAGGTTATGTTAAAGTATATTTAGAATATTGACAAAAATATGTTATATGCAATAATTAATTATTTCATACATACGCATAATAATTTTATAATAGAAACATTTCATTATACATTTTACCAGAGTATCATCCGTTATTTGATAAAATACCAAGGTAATATGTGACATTAGTTCTAATTTTATGCTTTACCAAATCATTAAAGTTAATCTATAAAATAACTAGTTATTATATCAAGTAATGGATTTCACACCATAACGGTAACATATGTATGATTGTACGTCTACATAAAAAATCATAATTTTTCTTTACATTACATATTTCAAAGTCAGAAAGTTTTCATTGTCGTGAATTATAAATTTCGTGGTTAGAAACAGGTACTGAAATAGACCGGGGGCTATAGTGTTTCGTAAAAAATGTATCATGGTATTCCAAATACTGATCTTTTTTGCTCACTTTAAATACTCTGGCGGACAATTTGCTGTCTTCCCCGGAATAAAAGACGATTTACCAAGCTATGGGTCACGACCCAAAACTGTTTTAAAATAGTATATTAAAGAACGTGTTTTATAAGACATGTTTTTTCCGCACGCGTCAAAATTTAGAAAACGTCGCTAACGCTCGTTTTCTAATTGACAAGTGCGAAAGAAAGTCTTATAAAATGAGTTCTTTATACTATTTTTTATATTTTGCGCCTTCTACAATAACATTTACTTACTCAATTTGTGATTATATTTGTAACCATTTGTACATTTTCATGTACTTAAATAATCTTCCCTAAATAAAAAATAATAATAATAATTTCGACATTATCTTATTAAAATGAATTGTCAATTAACAAAAAAGAAATTAGGTAAAAATGGGTTAAAGAAACGTCATCTAGTACCAACCGTTTAAAACAAAAAATTGCTTATCGAAATGACTTCATTATGAACGCAAAATATAAAAATAATATTTTAGATGGGACCTGCATAAAATGGCATTAAATATATGTAAATTAGCCGATAATAAATGCCAGCCATTTTCAATCGTTGCAGAGGGCGCTAAAGCTCTTTATTGATGTGAATTTCACCTATCAGAAATTGTCCATGCCATTTCATCCGGACTTAAGTCAACTGATAATTTTTACCCTGTCTAAAAGACAAAAAATGCAGATCCACCTAGATTCTAAAGTATCGTAAAAAATAAATAAATAAATAAATATATCATCATGGCATATTACCCATTGGTGGGTGTGCCAATCTGCTTTGTACGCAGATATCGGTAATGATGATGACATATTTGTACCGTGCGGGCGTTTACCAGGCGTCACCTTACGGACACTCATTGTAGGTGTGGAGAGTGCACCACAGGGGTCAATTTTGTGCAGTTCAAAATTCGAAATATTTGGCGTCGGTCGTGATCGAACCCGGTTCCCCAGATTCGCGACCAGACATTTAGGCACGCGGCCACAAGACCCCATCCAAAGTATCATTTTTTTACAAATTTGGGTCATGACCCACGGCTGGGTAGATCGTCTTTTTTTCCGGGGAAGACCAGGGTATTTAAAATGAGCACCAAGGGTCAGTATTTGAAATCCCATGGTAGCACTAGCCCTCGGTCTAAAAGAACGATTTTCATTTAAGGTCGTAAAAAATCTGTAATTTAATTATAACATACAGAAAAAGTAATTCAATATTTGTGATACTAAACATACTGAATTTTAAGAATAAAATGTTTATAGCAGAAATTAATGTTAATTCACTATTTATATCTAAGTACTGTGATTATATAGAGGTTAATATTTTGTTATGAAGTGGAGTGAAGCATTGTAAATAGTAGCATTTATTTTGAAAATAGACTAAGAGTATGGCATTTGCTTCTGTTGCATTCAGCGTTGTAGTTTCAATTAAATTTATATTTCGTTGCTTCTAGATACACATGAAACCCTAGCGAATATTCTAGATCTAGATTATAATTATTATATTAGAGAGAATTTTAATTAGTAATTAATATTACTTTCCGTAGATGAGCAACACGGCTTACTGCACAATTTATTTAATAAGCAAACGTACTATACTTTTTTTGTATAAAATCAGCAATCAGATACATATTACAACCATATATTAATACTGTAGCTGGTTTTATGAAAATTTTATGTAAATATGCGCAAATTTGAGAGTATTAAAAGCCGGTATTTTACATATTATCGATATTAATTAAAAATGTATTAATTAAAAGTACTATTTAATAATAATATATGCGTTTGTGGTTGTTAAACATATGATTTTGTTAATTGCTTTTGTTATATTATATTGTTATGAAAAATAAACATTTCTTAAACGATATCAAAGGATACTTTAAAATGAGACAAATGCATTAAAATGCGTTTAAATAATAATATATTGGTACAGTATCCTTTTATTCAATAAAATAAACCAAAATTAGGGCGCGAAAGCAAGGATTTCTGATGATTTTGAGTTTTTGTAGTAAAATGTGTCGTTGGTTGTCATGAAAATTTACGAATATTTCAAGGAATTTGTGATTATATACACATTTATTAAGCACGGAGCGAAACGAGGCAATTGGCAGCTATAGGCAAAGTTACTCTTTTTTTTACTAAAAATATTTTCTAATGTTTTTTTCAAATTAGTTTATTTTATTTAATAAAGGGCTATTGTACCGATATATAGTCATTTAAACTCATTTTAAAACATTTACATACCAACCACTCTAAAATGACTAATAAATTTAATTAAATATGTATTTTCTGTAGCAGAAAACATTTTGGTCATATTCCAAATTCATATAAATACTTATCCGAATTTATAAACTATAAACTAATTTAAACGATGTTTTTTTTTTGTTTAGTCCATTCGAACTATAGTTCTGATAGCATTAGACCAGTTTCCTATGGCGCGAGACTTGATATACACCAAGCTCCGTTCCATGGAAACAATGGGGTCCTCCACCATACTAACAAATTACAAGTAGCATATAGATCATTTGTAAAACAAAATGGCTGCTTGACCGAGTCGATTGAGTTGAGATAATAAATAAATTAAAAATTGATTACTATCCAGTATTTTTTTTCATCATGAGTCAACTTTAAAACTGATAGGGACTATAGTAAAAAATAGTTGAAATGATAAATTTATGTGAATCCAATTATTAGCAAACTGCACTGTTTGATGAGAATAAAATGGAATCAACATCTACGTCATACAATATATATATATATATATATATATATATATATATATATATATATATATATATATATATATATATATATATATATATATATATATATACCGGGTGTAGAAATGAAAAGTGGCGCATAGCGATTTCAATTTTATTTATTAAATAATGCTATATATCTTTACCTATTCATTGTAGCGCAAAAAAGGTAAGAATATAAGTTGTTCAGAAATTAAAAATGCATCCCATAAAGGCGACTTACTTACATAATCAATCATATTTCACGAGTTATTAATTAAATAAAATTTAATGTTCTTTTAGAAAAATTAGAGTGGATTGAAAAATGAAATAAGTAACCTGAATAAAATATTCACTTTATCATTTTTTATTTGTTGTACAATTTATTTAGGTATAGATTTAATTTTTTCGGAATTTATAACAAATTTACAACAAATATCAAAGTGAATATTTTATTTAAGTTATTTGTTTCATTTTTCAAAGCATTCTAACGATTTTGCTAAAATAACATTAAATTTTATTTAATTAATATTTCGTGAAATATGAATGATTATGTATGTAATGCCTATTTAATTTCTGAACAACTTATATTCTTACCCTTTTTGCGATAAAATGAATAGGTAAAAAGATTAGCAGTATTAAAAAAATAACGTTGAAATCGCTATGCGCCACTTTTCATTTCTACACCCGGTATATATATATATATATATATATATATATATATATATATATATATATATATATATATATATATATATGTATATATATATACACAGGATGTTTCCTTTAAAACAACCAGCGCTTTTTTGGGCGAACTAACAACTTTAGAGAAAAATGTTTTATACCAAAAATGATCAAGAATAAGGGGATAATGTATCAATAGTAACAAACCGAATATTTAACCAGTGGTTCTCAAACGGTAGAACAAAATTATATTTTTTGAAATGGTACCCTATATAATTTTTTAACCCATTAAATAGAATATTATTTTCTGATTTCAACGATATAAATATAACATAGGGTTGTATAACAATTATATCGAGAAAAATAGTATTAAAAACGAGAAATAATGTAATAAAAAATGGGTTTACTACTAGCGTAACTAGGCAACAGACGTATCAATACCTGTGTATTGGCATAGCCTATTGTAATATTAGAATATTATTTTTAATACCATTTTTCTCGAAATAATTATTATACAACCCCATACCATATTTATATCGTTGCAATCAGAAAAAAATTCTCTATCTAATGGGCTAAAAAATTATATAGGTACCCTTTAAAAAAATATATAATTTTATTCTGCCGTTTGAGAACCACTGGTCAAATTTTCGATTTGTTATTATTAATAAATTAACCCCTTATTCTTAATCATTTCTTGTATATAACATTTTTTTCTAAAGTCACTAGTTCGCCCAAAAAAGCGCTGGTTATTTTAAGGGAAACACCCTGTATATATATATATATATATATATATATATATATATATATATATATATATATATATATATATATAAATTATTACGGTTTAACGAATTGCAATTAATAATTTATGGAACTACAGATTAAAAAATCTGATGTGACCAGCTGGCCAGCATATGAGCTCCCGCCAATTCCATGTTTAAAATAGCAATGAGCTTCAAGTAAAGTAACACGGTTTATCAATTTTCGCCAAAATTTAACAACTTATTCTCTTTGATACAAAATTCTTATATACTAAAATTGAAAGGTTTTGTATTTTATTTTAATATAGTTTTTCACTAAAAACTGTTACGGACTACAAGTAAAGTACCACTTCCGGTTGTCTAATTTTACTCTAAATATTATGAACTCTTTCTTGAATGCAGAAAGCTTAAATACGGAAATTAGAAATTTTTGGAAGTTTGATTTACGAGTTATCGTGGACGAAAAAAGTCGCCACACAAACACACAGACATCATTGTAAAAATAGTAAAACGTGTTGTGGGGACCCTAATTCGTGTTTATTTACTGAAAACTATCGAACGTTTGGAACTAAAACATTACCCACATGTATGTATATAGGTTGGCGGGAGGTAAAAATAGTGGAGGACCCCACCAGTAACCAAATCATATCGAAAGGATACTTGTTACAATGATAGCATCATCAATCTACAATCTCTTCCTCTAAGGTTGGCTGGTTTTAGACATCAACAGTATACCAACTCCAGCGTCGAGTGCGCACCCTTCGCGAGCAGGTGCAGCGCAAGGACTTGCACCTGGACCTTCTGCGTCGCAAGCTCGCCTTGCAGGAGGACAACACTAAAGTGAAAACTCTTCTACAGAGTGAACGAGATGAGGCCAACCTCCGAGTCAAGAAGTTGCTCAAGCAAGTCGAGAGGCTGCAGATTCAGTTGTCGGAGAGCAAGGCTCAGTGTAGGGATCTCAATGCGCAGTTGGCCGAAGCTGCTGATTACAAGGTAAAGGAGAAGACTATTGTTTATATGTTTCCTAAATAATGTTACGCCCCACACATGTTATGTGTTATCCCCACCTATCCTACAAGTTACAAACTGGGACGTATAGGGATGAAATGAAAAGTTTTCTCAGTATATGAATCAGCAGTCATAAAGGCCTTATCATACTGTCACGCATTATCCCATTATCCATGACATCTATTCATATCGCTATTGTCAGTTGAAATGGAATCGGTTTCATTTCCTCTATTTATCGCTGACTTCTCTACTGCGCATGCACAACTGTCTCTGAAGTACAGGAATGTAAACTTTACGGAGTAAAATATAACTGCAGAAACATCAGAAGTTGACACTTTTTTGTTTGATCGCATAAAATTAGTATGCCTGCCAACAATAGCATTATTTTTCATCCTTTTCATTCATTTTACTTGAAATAATTTGATATGTCAAACAAATTTGAAATACGTTATCATTAAAGACACAGTTTGTCACTGACAAGTCAATTGATGTAGTATTTTAAATTACAAAGTAGCTATTGAATGGTTTTGTTATATTTTTAAAAAAAATTGCCATAATAATTATTGTCTGTCATTGGGAATTATTTGCAAGAAAAATACATTAAAATGGGTTAAAATGGGGACCTTTCTTTACAACGTATTCACTTAGAAGCACAGGCAGCATCTTTGAATTTAATTCCGAAGCAAATAACCACTTAACTCGTTTCTCGTTTTCGTTTCATCAGCCGTACATGTTAGCTGTCATTGTATAAAGATAAAACCTATTTTAGCATAAATGTTAATACATTTAAATAAATAAGTTTCATAATGTTAAATTATTTCAAAAATAAAATAATTTTGTAAAATTTTTATTTATATTTAAAAAAAAAACAAAAAAATTACTAATAATTTCTCCGTAACTTCTATAATATTCTCTCACGGAGTGACTAATGTTGTACATTAGTTATTTCAAATAACCATAGTAACAAGTATATTAAGAGTCGGTGTTGGATTAAAAGAATTTTTACACCACTTTTTGTACAGTTTAGTTCAAGATTATTTCTTTGACTTCCATAATCCCTGCAATTTTGACTACAATACCGAAAACCGCATATGGTGAACTTATAGCAATACAAAATAGGTTTTACTTACAAGCTATTTCGGTTTATAATTGCTTACACGACGATTATATCGAAAAGTGATTATTGTTCAGTTTTATTATGAAAAAGAATAATTATGTGATTTTCCTACCTTACCTCCTGTTGTAGTCGGCTTTACCCGAAGATTTTGTCGATTTCCGATTTCCAACTGCAGTTCACCGCAAAACACTGTAAAACTGAAATAAGAATATGTTAAACAATAAAAATTAACGTTTTAGTTTTGATCAACTATTCACGAATGTTTTGTATACCTGTCACATGTTTCTCTGTCTCGATAATATTTATTTGAACATAACCCAAAACGATAACACTTTTCCAATATGATATTTATCATTTTCATATATTTACAAAGAATATTTAATAAAAACCACGGCACGAACTACGACATTCGTTTACTGAAGAAACAAAATACATAAAGACTGGCCATAGCCCGCTGCAAAACTTCTTTACGAAATACGGGAATCGACAAGCCTACTACGATAAATGAAATTAATATTATACAAATATAATTTTAATATTGGTAATATTTTTAAAATTATAAACCAAAGAAATGAAAAAATATTATTAAAAATTGATGTAAATAAATCTGCTTGTACACAAATATAGGTAATGATATTTATGATGATATAATTCGTACTTATTATCAAGTCCTTAAATGAAGTATTTTGTATTTCACATTTTTAGAAGAAATGATGATTTTCGTTAATTTCTTTTTCACTTACTATAAAAAAAATAAGGGAGTAGTCATTTTCTTTGTTCCATGTAAATCGAACAGTGGAACATAGGCGTTTAACATGGGAAATCAGTTTTTCTTTGCGCAAACGTTACCTCATTATTTTGTGCAAAAATACTTCAAATAAAAGTTATAGAGATTTAAATTCTGCATCCAAAATATGTGAAACGATTATTTTAGCTCTTCATATAAACGTAAAAATTTATTATAAAGTTACAGTTTTTATGAGCTTTTAGTCTAGATAGCCAGGGATTTATTTTTAACTGTCAAATTTAGATTAAAATATTATATTAACACAAAAGATGAAAAGGTAATTGTTTTACTTCTAATTGATTGGTAAAAACAACCAAAACAACGCATTTGTTTATTTTTTGTCATAAATCCATGGCTGCCTACAATAAAAGCTCAAAAAACTGTAATTTTATTATAAATTTTATGAGGAGGTAAAATAATCGTTTCAAATGATTTAGTTGCAGAATTTAAATTTAAACTTTTATTTGAAGTATTTTTGCATAAAATAATTAGGTAACGATTGCGCAAAGAAGAACTGATTTCCCATGTTAAACGTCTATGTTCCAGTTTTCGATTTTCTTCCTGCACAATATACTCCAAATATCTACTCCCAGAGTAGTATTGTTTTGCATAGCTTTTCGTATACAACATATTTCACCTACTAAAATTTTACAAAGATAAAAATATTCATTTGTGATTTTATCTTTATATAAAAAGCTTTTTTCTGTCTAGATTACGGCATTGGAAAGGGGTCGAAAAGTAGAAGAACTTCAAAAACGTTTGGTCGAGTCAGAAATGTTGCGAACTCGATACAATCGTAAAGTTAGTATGTTAAAAGACCAGGTAAGTGAACCATGTAACAGAATATTTTACTTTTGTTCAAGGTATTTAGTAGTGTTCATAAAAATTAATTGCTTTTATAATGGCGTCTTAGCAAATTGGTTTTGAGACCAGTATTTTAAAGGCATTTAAAACAGAATTTATTACCACCTTTAGTAGAAATTTAGAAGCAACTGCTATTCACAGCATTGCTACATAGATATTTTTGCTGATCGTAGAAATGAACACGAAATTTGTAGATTCACAAACACGCCTAAAAATCTTTTATTCAAATTTTGTTTTTGAAAATATTTAATTTATATATTAGACATATTTATGTGAAGGGAGAGCCACAGGGACTTGATGGTTTTTACAAGAAAATAATAATAATAAAATGTTACATCTCTGAAATGTATTCACCATCTTTGGTCTTATTTAGCAAACTGTAAATTAAATTCAAATTATTATAGATTTAAAAAAATTAGTATATTAAATCACGCGAGAGAAATGCATAATTAACCGAGTGAAAAAAATTATATTCTCTCCTGAGGTATGTATATATGTCGTAGCCAGATTGTCGAGCAGATTGTCTTTTAATAAACCGCGGACAGTTGTCACTCAGATATCAAATTCATTACAGAAGTAAGACATATTGCCGCTTGGGAGAAAATTTTGACAGTTCAGTTGTTTAATACAAGTAATAGGTGCAGAAATTAGAAAAAAACAATGCAGAACTCAAAATTTCGGAAATGAAATTAGAGATAATTCAACTATATTTATAAAACAATATTGTTCTTTAAAGCCTCAAATTTGAAAATAACACTAAATATTCATTAGATATTTTACAATTTTTATTTATATAAAAAGCGTAAATGATGGACAAATTGTTTTCCTATTGGCTTTGAATGACATGTTGTATGTACTCTTACGTCACAGGAGTGGGTGGAGGGGGGGTGTTGTTTTTCATGACTTTCATGTGTCAATCTTTTTATTTAATTATTTACGAAAATAACAATAAATTATTATTTATTTTATTACTACGGAAAATATCGCATAAACTTTTATTTAAAATACTTTAAAAAAATCTGATGTGGCCAACACATGACCTCCCGTCAATTCCATGTTTGAAATAGCAATGAGCTTTAAGTAAAATATCACTTCCAGTTGATTGTTTGTAAACAAAATCTAATTTGTTGTTCCAATAAATAGAAAAGTTTGTAATACCAAATTTTGGATTATATTTTATAATGTTTTTCCTCGAAAATCTGTTAAGAGCTCCAAATTAAGTAGCATTTCCGGTTTATCATATAAGTATAATCAAAATCTAATGATGTTTCAAATTATACACGAGTTTTAAATACCAAATTTGAGAAGTTTCGAATCATGTTTTAATATATTTTTTAAAAAAAATCTGTTTTTAGCTTCCTGTAAAGTATTTTATCAATTTAATAAAACATCTAGTAAGTCGTTCTCATTAATATGAAAGTCTTAAATAACAAATTTGAAAAGTTTTGGATTGTATCTATTTATTTTTCGCGAAAATCTGTTCAGAGCTTCAAATAAAGTATTACTTCCGGTTTATCAATTTTAGGCAAAATCTAATATGTTGCTTCCCTTTATATAAAAGTCTTATATACTAAATTTGACAAGTTTTGGAGTATATCATAATATATTTTTCACGAAAATCTGTTCAAAGCTTCAAGTAAAGTGTCACTTTTGGTTTATTCATTTTAGCCAAAATCTAATATGTTGTTCCCCTTGATATAGAAGTTTTAAATACTAAAATTGAAAAGTTTTGGATTATATTTTAATATAGTTTTTCATTAAAAACTGTTATGGGCTTCAAGTAAACAGTCACTTCCGGTTATCCAATTTTACCCAAAATCTAATCAACTTATTATATGAATGCAGAAAGCTTAAATATGGAAAATAAAAATATTTGGAAGTTTGTTATAAGAAAAAATCGTCACACACACACACATCTTCGTAAAAAGTAAAAACTTGTTGTGGGGACCCTAATTCGTGCTTATTTACTGAAAACCATAGAATTTTTGGCACGATTACATTACCTCCCTTATGACGGGAGGTAGAAATGTGAAACCCGCTCATTGTTAAAGATGGCAGACGAAATTATTACAAGTTTAAAACAAAACAAAAATTAGAATATTTAATTTTCTACTTCCGGTGGAGAAAAAATATTTGTACATATATTTCGTAGCTAGATTATAAAACCCGTCTTTTAATAAAACGCGGCTAGATTATCAAACCGTCATTGACAACTAAATATAAAAATAATAACCTAACCTAACGCACACAATTTAATTATAAAACCATCAAGCCCTTGTAACTCACTCCCTATAACAAAAAATACAAATATATTCCTCTTTCCAGGTTCGAGCGACGGGCGAAACCGTCGAGCAAGAACGCAACATCTCCGAACACTCCCTCCACCTCCTTCGAGACGAGCTCACCCGCGTTAAGGACCAACTCTCCGACATCACTCGCCGCGAATCCGCCTTACAATCCTTCAAGGCCTCAGTAGCCAAAATCCTCGGAGTCGCCCTCCCCATGCCCGACTACGAGCTTATCTCCAGGCTACAGAAGCTGGTGGACGCACACCACGACTTCACGCTTGTGTCCCGCAGGTATGACGACCCGGTGCTTCGCTTAACAGCAAGAAGTCCAACGGGAGGGAGCAGGTTGTCAAGGACGCCGGAGAGGTCACACCGGTATGATGATTCGGGGCTAGATGTGCCACTTGATGATGATGACGATGATTTGTATAAAAGGGGGAGTCGGCCGATTTGACGGTCGAGGCCGAGGTACTAAACCCAGCGTCATGTTCGATGAATAAGGAACAAATTGTGAAAAACTGTGCAATAAACTTTGAAGTTGTTAGTTCTTCCTATAAGACAGTGCAATGAAATGCCTCAATAACAACTATAGGTTTGTTCCAGAGGGAACAGTCCGGCGCATGCGCAGTATTAAAGTAGCGTTCCAGTTCCTTAAAATCGAAGCATCCCGCGCGGTCGAAATCCCACGCGGTCGAAATTTCATGGGGTCGAAATCCCATCGGTCGAAATGTACCTCCCACCACTTTGTCCGTTCTACAGAAATTCAAATATTTCCACGCCGTCGAATCCCACCCGGTCGAAATGTTACACGATACAAATCCCTCGCTCCCGTACCGCTCTCTTTATCGATCGTATTACATTCTAACAATCTATGCTTCGTGGTAGTTCCCCGTCAGAGATAATATATTAAACAAAATGTCGCATGCTAACCTGCAATTCCCAAAGCGCAGATAAAATAATTTTATTAGCTGTAAAATTTGCAGATTGATATAGTTTATAGCCTTTAACAGTCCACGATCCTTTGAGCTAACACACATATTCGCAATTCAAGTTAGTTTTGCCACGATGTTTTGTGACGTCACAATGCGGTCTAGCCAATTGAAAGATGAACTAAAAACTAATAGCGTTTTCAGCTTACACAGTGCAAGTGCGCACTGAGTGCAACATATCACGTGACCACACTGAACGAGTTCTGCCCTCATCCGGTGTCAGTGCAGTTTAAGCTGAAAACGATTTTATTTAGCCGTCATATTTGCACTGACACTATTGCACTTGCCTAGAGAGTCAGTGCACAAAAGTCGCACTGAGCCAGTGCACGGTGCAACTTTTTCTTAAGCTGAAAACGCATCAGCTGAATAAATTTCGCACACAATGACAAACTGAAAACGCTCAGTGCAAAAAAGTGCGCACTCAATTTGTAAGCTGAAAACGCTGTAACATAGTTGTGTGAGTGAACAGCTATGTTTAAGAGAGTTTATTATTTTGTTATATACAATGAAGGTGAAATTAAAGGAAGTTTTGTTTTATTTAAGAGCAACGGCTACAGCTGAGTCCCGAAATTAGTGAGGGAAAAGAAATTATTGATTCCGGACGTATAATTACATGTGGAAAAAAATCGTTGAAGGTGATAAAAATGAAATAAATAAACACTTTTTAACAAATTTTAAAGCAGAATTACTCAAATTGACGTTTACATATTATAATAACATTGGCCATACTTCATGTCAGCCGCAGCTATTTTAAGTGCCCTTGAAAATACGTGTGCTGGAGCCCCACTTGTCAAAGTGACAGTACAGCCATTTTGTTGTGTTGCGGTGTTTTACAATAAACACTGAGATTCCAGAAAAATACAACACAAACGACAAACACCACAACACACAACAAAATGGCTGTACTGTCATTTTGACAAGTGGGGCTCCAGCACACTTGTTTTCAAGGACACTTAAAACAGCTGTTTGCCCGCGCCCTATAGCTCCGAAATGATGCGTGTCGACGCATGCGCATATTATGGTTATAAATCGGCGCAGAATAATCTGAAATCGCTTTCTAGAACAAACCTTTATTAATAAGAAAATACTGTAGTGTAGGGTTAAAATAATTTTAAACCCAGTACCTGTAGTAAATTCTTATAGATTTTGAAGATTAAAAATCTGCTCTATACAGTGAAGCTTGTCAAATAATGGGCAAAATTTCTGTCTCTTGTCTTACTTCTGTATAAAGCATATTCATTTTAAATAGGCCACCAATGTTATCTCGAGAATTATAAGAGCTACATATGACTACATGTAATTTTTGAAAGAAGTGAATGTTTTGTCCCGTATTTTGAGAACCACTGGTCGAAATTTTTATTTTCTTTTATTTAAATTTGTCTTGTAAAATAGAAATAGTTTGCCCATTTAACCATCTTTGTAGCTCTTATAGTTCTCGAGATAGCAATGGTGGCCCATTTAAAATGAATACCCTGCATACGAGTACATACATAGTTCTGATAATTCTTTGATACTGCCATGGGACAATATTAAAAAAAATTGAATTAAGATTTAAGTTGTATATACAATTAAATTAGCAATAGTTACTGATCAAAAAATGTAAAGGTCATACGAAAATTGTTTTCATTTGTTGTTGACCACTTTAGAAAAATAAATTCAATCTTTCTATAATAACAGTAAAGAGCTGTTACGTAAATAAAGACACTTGTACAATAGTGGTTAAAATTTACGATCAAACAAATAAAGAACAAATATCTATGGTTCAGGTTCAGAGTACAGGAAGTTCTAATTAAAAAGTTACGGTTACAGAAAAAACTTATTTCCTTTTTTCATAGTATTCAGACTATTCACTAAAAAGTGTAAAAAATGTATATATGTATGTACAGAGAGTATGTGAATTGCACATATTACATATTAGATTACATTCAAGACTAAACCATCATAAATTGCGGAAAATATATTCTTCATATTCGATTGAAGATCTGTAAGATATCTGCTACATCGTGTGTTATTCTCACTTGAACAAAACTGCCAAATCCAAAATTTGAGTAATAAGTGTGATCAATTTTTTGTGCACTGTATAATAGTATAAAGCAAAATAATTATTTATGTCATAAGGAACATAACGTCAATCATTAGATACCTACCCAAGCAAACCCTGACCGACGGTCGAGCAAAAAGTGACGTCGATTTTAGTTCGTATTTACATCATATACGACCGTCTAATTAGACGTCTACGCGACGTCATTATGACGTATGACGTATATTTTTGGTATGAAATCGGTCTATCCAGACGTTAGATTTGACGTCGCTATGACGTCCATGTGACGACTTTATGTGGCCATAATTAAGACTATTTAAATCACATTTAAACAACTAATTTGATGTCGCTAAGACGTTTACATTTTATAAAACAAATCGCAATGTCAAGTACATGCTAAATTTCATCTGCTGACGTATATAAAATAAATTATTTGGTGTAGAACAAAAAAATCTAAAACAGTTTATATGCAAAAAAATAACTCTTTCATTATGTTTTGGTTATTGAAATAGTGTAATGGATTTATTCATAATAGTACTTGGTCCTATATTGAATAATTATTATGGTATACAGGGTGTTTGGCATAAGTCCGACATCAAGAATATTTCGCTTATCTTGAGAGATATAAGAAAATGTTAATAAGCAAACTTAAACTAGACAAAGGGGCTCATAAGATGACCATAGTAGGAATTTTTCATCACTTCCGGTTTTAGCGGAAATAGGTACAACTTTAAATCTAGCATACGGAATCTGTATTTTTATATATTTTATTAGAATTTACATAAAATTAGCTTCATAGTGATACTAAAATATCATAGTTTTACTTTAACCATTTCAAAATGGCGACAATTTATTTTCAAAATATGTATTAATAAAATTCCATACAAAATTAAACATAGCAAGCTATGAAACAATTTTATTACCTTCAAACAAAAGAAACGTATTTACTTACATTAGTTATGTCATCTCTCTCCATAACGTTGAAGCGTTCTAACAATTTTGTGATGTAATTTAAGGGGTTGTTTCATAGCTTGCTATGTTTAATTTTTTATGGAATTTTATTAATACATATTTTAAAAATCTGATGTGGCCAACAAATATTTTACCTGGTTGTACGCATAAACGAAAAATATTTTTAAATACAAATACATATATTCATGTCTCACTACAAAATAATTCTCACATATATTTACAAAATCTATGGGATATTTTAATATAAATTATGTACAATACATACATTTTCTTTATATTCAATATCCTGAAATTTTCTTTTTCTATTTTCCTTTTCTTTTTCTTTATATTCGTCATTTTTTCGCAAATTCCTTTTATATTCTTTTGCGTTGACTTTTTTTTTATTTTCATAATCTTCATAATGATGTAAATAATTTTGACAGTGGTATACAAATATTTTCGACAATGACATTTATGTGTCAATTACAAACATTTGAATTTCTTGCCTTGAAGTAGTTTGATCTGAGAATTTTTAAATAAAATTATTTTATATTTCTTTATCTCTAAATCTATAGAAGATATAATAATGAATTTATATTTATCGAATAAAAAATTTAACGTTCTTTAATATAAGTAATTACATAAATTTTCGATAAATAATATTTAGATAATTTTTTTCTTGTAACTACTACTTCCGGTTGCCCAATTGTTACCAAAACTTAATCAACTCTTCCCATTATTGTTAGATTGAGGAATCCGTAGTTAAAAATGTCTTAAGTCTATATAGTATTTGAGAAATCGTGGATCCAACATCCACACACACATACGGACATCATCGTAAAAATGTTATAATCGGATTCTAGGGACCTTAAAACGTGCTTATTTACTAAAACCTGGATATGCGATTTTTAGTATGAATCCAATACCTCTCTTAGCGAGAGGTAATAAATGGTCGCCATTTTGAAATGGTTGAAGAAAATCTATGATTTTGGGTATCGTTGTGAAGCTAATTCCCTATGTTAGATTCAAACTTGTACCCATTTCCGCTAAAACCGGAAGTGATACAAAATTATTACAATGATCATCTTATGAGCCCCTTTGTCTAGTTTAAACTTGTTTATTAATAATTTTTTGTATCTGTCAAAATAAACGAAATATTCTTGGATTTACGCCAAACACCCTGTATACTCAAATTGAAGTTTAAAATATTGTCATTATGATACGGCAGCAGATAAAATTAATTTGAATGCATAAGAAGGTAACATTAAAATTTAAAAAGCATTCACTTAACCAAAATGAAGAGAATAAACGTAAATATATTAATTCTTCCAAAATACTTTAGTCACTATAAAAAGAAAATTAGATCTATGCTATTTAATAAGCACAAGGTTTAGGATTTAGATATATTTTCATTTTGTTGAAAATATACTGTATATAAAATTAAGGCAGAATTACATGAAAAAGACCACATACTTCCACTTGAAATTTAGAAATAAAGTTTAAAATCCCACACTTTTACATTAATAAAATATCTTTTCACTTTGCAAAATTTTATAACTAGTAAACTTTCTTTTTATTTGAATTACTGTTTATATTCTAAAATAAAATTAAACTCGTCAAAATTTTGTCTGTGAAATTATTAAACTAAAACAACCATAAAATTTACCATTTAATTATAAGTAAATACATATTAAATTAAATTCATCCATCCATGTCATTATATAACTGATATTGATAAAATGTAAAATATGTAAATAGATAATTTTCCCGTGAACTAGATTTATCATAAATCAACAGTTGTAACCATGAAGATAAAATCTCCTAACTAAAGTCTGTCATCCCGCGTCATCAATATTTATTCTCGAAAGGATTAGGGGTCATCGACTTCTTGTAATGTCCATGAACATTCTAACGGCACAAATGTACAATTTGAATTATTACATATTTTATTAGCTGGTAGTATGTACTAGGATTAAATTTATATGCATATAAAGCTTTATTATTGTTTTTTTAATGTTGTTGTTGAATAATTATAGTCTTTCATACGTCTTACCTGTACCAAAGCCAATAGTGTTCAAGTTTGTACATTGTCAAAATTTAAAGTGTTCGACTTAGACTGTTATTTTATGTAAGGTTTAAAACACTGACACTATATTATTTGTATTATTTTAGACTGTGTTCAATAAATATAAATATAAGAAATATTTTTAGTTCCACATTTTTTTCAATTACGGTTTCCCCTATTTTTAGGAATATTTTTTGTGAAGAGACCTCAGCAAGTTCATCCCTCTATTAGTCTGGAAACAAGATTTTTCTATAAAATTTTAATAGTCATCTGAAAAACTAGCCACACAGACTTCGTCAAAGAACACTTTTGAATTTACCGCTAAAAGATTTGGTTAAACGATGATATGAGAAACACTACTCTACGACGACATACATATGGGCAGAGTCATAAAAAAGATGAAGCTAATCCTCATTTTTGGATTAGTGAATTCTATTCTATTCCAGTATTTAAAATTTAATATTCATTGTATAATCAAAAAATCTGATGGCCAGCACATTACCTTCCGTCAGTTCTATGTATTTTATACAAATTCCATACAGACAGTTTCTTCCGAAAGATTATATATTTCCAGTACTGTACCTTCCCTCAGTTCTATGTATTTTGTACAAATTCCATACAGAAAGTTTCTTAGAATTGATTCTATATACATTATTTTTAAGTTCATGAGTTTTACTGCCTGAAATTTGTAAAATATTAACAATTTATCAGTTCAAAATCATAATAAGTCATAAGATTGGTCTTGTCAAATTGGCATTGCTCTTGTCAAAGTGACACGCGCACACAAATCAGCTGATTCCAAGCAATTCAAGGTCGCTCGAGTCACGTGTCTGCCCGCGCCCTATAAGGTATAAAATATACGAAGTCGGTTAAATTAGACAAGAATTTTTTATGATGCGACCATTTTTGGTTTGTTTTTTCGAAGAAATGCATAAATCACTAGATATAGACCAAAATATTAAATTTCTCATTTTCGTTTTACCTCCCGCTACCTTTGGTAAGGAAGGTGTAGGGATCGTGCTAAAAATCGCATATCGATATATTGGCAAATAGCCACGTTTTAAGGTCCCTAGAATCCAATTTTAACATTTTCACGATGATGTCTGTGTGTATGTGTGGATCCTCCACTATAACTCAAATACTATTATTCAGAAAAATTTGAAACCATGTATTTCGACCTTTTTCTATTATGGAAAGAGCCCATTAGATTTTGGTGTAAATTGGATAACCGGAAATAGCACTTTACTTGAAGCTTAACATAGTTTTTCTTCGAAAAATACTTTTAAATGTTATTTCTTCGATATTAATGTTATTATAAAAAATAAAGATTATTAAATTTTCTACAGATTTGCATTAATACTTTTTGTACATAATTTATGGATAAATTTATAAAATTATCTATAATTTAAATCCCGGAGACTACGCTTTAAATAAACGAAATTCCTTAGTTACGCAGTTATTCAAATGTATGTAACTGACAGATAAATGTCACTTTCAAAGAATTAATAATTTCAAATTAATAATAGTAACGTTTCAAAAAGAAAAAAATAATAGAACAATAGGAAAGGAAATCAGTACAGTTTCCAGCATAATTTATGGATAAATTTATAAAATTATCTGTAATTTAAATCCAAGATCCTACGCTTTAAACAAACGAAACTCCTTAGTTACGCAGTTATTCAAATGTATGTAAGTGACAGATAAATGTCACTGTCAAAGAATTAATCATTTCAAATTAATAATAGTAACGTTTTAAAAAGAAAAAAAATAATAGAACAATAGGAAAGGAAATCAATACAGTTTCCAGCATAAGTAAATATGTAGGTATGTATTTAGATTAATAAAAATTAAAGATTCGCAAAAAAGTTTAAGCTAATCCTCATTTTTGGATCAGTGAATTCTATTCTATCCCGGTATTTAAAATTTAATCATCATTTTATTATTAAAAAAGGTAGTTACTTGGATTAGATTATACTATATTTTAAGAAAAAACTGCCAAAATTAGAGGCAAGTTCGCTAATCCAAAAATAAGGATCCGCTTAATCTTTATTGTGACTCGGGCTGTAAATGACGGGAGGTATTGTGTTGGTCACACCAGATTTTTTTGCTTATAACTTGTTTATTTGAATTTATAGTAGATTTTAGCTTGTATTTTTTAATGCGGAATTCAGAGTTCTAAAAAATTTCTCTTTCCGAACATTTCCGAGAAATTCATACAAACTTTCAATTTTTACATGCAGCCCATTGCCCATATTAGGCTGCGCATAAATATTGGTTAATGGAACGTTGTCGTGTAAAATCTTTTTACATCTCTTTAAATGAAACAAAAATAAAATTTGAAATATTCGTGTTATTCTTCTTACAACATATGCTTACATTTCATTTACATTTTTATCTATAGAAAATCATTCATCAACAATCCTACAAAGCAACGAACTTTACATCTTGTATTGTATTCCATATGCTCCACCTTATTATGTAAATGATTACATTTGTTATAGGAACTAATTTATAAACCGAAAGAAACCATTGTATCAAAAACTAATTAGAAACTGCAGACAGTTATTTAACATTGGCATAATTAATAACTTCCTAATTAGTGGGCAGTAAGATGCGACGTCTAGAAAGAACTACATCTGATGTTGCATATGAATCATCGAGACCCACCCAGTAATAAGAAGCAGAAGATATTTCTACTTTCCCTTCGTACTTTCTTCTACTCTGCAAACTGTCCTCTTTCAAAGAAAGAGTCTTCCGAAGAGGTTGTTTCACACCTGCATTGTGTGTCATTCAACCGTAGGACAACAATGAGACTTTTGCAAAAGCAAATTGACGAATGACGAAAGTATAATTTCAAGAGTTAAGAATAGGGTAACCATGTTAAAAATTTAACTATCTTGGATAAGAAAGTGAAAATATACGTAAATTAATGAATTCCTTCGCAAACTAGAAGCGATAAAAACTTTGTATGACGATTCATGTCCCGATTAATTTAATAATAGATGGAGTCTAAGGCTAAATTTTAACTGACACTATTATGATCGATTACGCCTTAACCTTAAAATTAATTTTAACAAAAACTAAATACGTACTTCGAGAACTAAGTTCTAATTATCAGTAGTACAACAAGTGAACGTTAAACAGAGTAGTCAAGATTACTCAACATGTCAACTATGCCAGAGGTCCTAACAACTCTCTCTCTCTCAGTTGTTAGGACCTCTGGCATGGTTGACATGTTGAGTAATCTTGACTACTCTGTTTAACGTTCACTTGTTGTACTACTGATGATGAGAACTTAGTACTCGAAATACGTATTTAGTTTTTGTTAAAATTAATTTTAAGGTTAAGGGGTAATCATAATAATTTTAGTCCCTATTAATTGGATTGGTTGCCAGACTTTAAAAATAAGACACGCGCTCGATCAGGAGAACTTGAAACGTCACACTCGAAATCTGATACGAAGCATTCCACTGCGTCTAAATGTCATAGCGCCCAGATTTCATAGCGTCTAAATTTCACAGCGCCCAAACTTTACAGCATCTAAATGATGCCCCACCGCCAATTGTCGGCATCTAAATATGTCCTGTCTTATTTCGGCCACTATAAGTGGTGTTGGTAATACAGCAAATTGGAAATATGTCAACATTTGTTTTGAATTATGCAACAGATGGCAAGTTTGTTGTGTAGTTGTATAGGGTACCTTTATAACCAGGGTATGGCCATGGTCCAAGATCACCGCCATTGTCGGTAGTTCATAAAGGTAATAAAAAATAATTAATTTAAGAGATACACAATTATTATTAAGACATAAATTTAGAGGTTATGTAGAATATATGATATGGGTTGTTATTATCACATCTATTTTAATATCTGTAGTTTTTATTTACATAATAATTGTACATTCTAAACTTAGCTTACATATTAAAATGATAATTAAATGTGTTTTTCATTAAAATAAAACAAATAGCCACGAAAATACATAATAATTTACGCAAGAACAACACATATGACAGAGGGCCCGCCAATGGCGGATGAAACGTGAAACGTCAGCCACGCCATGGCCATTCGCGAATAAAATTAAGCCGTAGCCATCTAGTGGCAAAATAAGAACTATTTATTGTCGTACTTCACTGAAAACGCTATTTGGCCTAGTGTTATTTTATTTGGTTGTTGTTTGTGAACAGTAAGCTTTTGTTTTATTATTTCTATTTTACGTGCTCATTCCCTACTTCAATACATAGGTATTGACTAAAATCAGATTTTTTAAGACTACTTTCCAGTTTAAATCTGTTTAATCCTTAACCTGTTTTACACTTTCCTATTTTAAGACTGTTAGTTTCCTGATTTTTTCTTCATTTACTCAATTTTCTACTTAAAATTCCTTGGAGAATTATTGGAATTTAAAAATTTAAATAATTCTCTTTATAAGAGGTGAAGATTGTTCCCCAAGAACATTGTCATATTTATCTGTAAATAAACAAATTTTGAAGCGTCCATGCACAAATTTGAAATAATAACATTGAAATTTAATCTTCAAACTTATCAGTAAGTAAAATAAAACCTGCCTAAATATTTTAATAATAGAATAAAACACTCTTGAAAACTGCGTTTATAACATGTAAACAAGCACGTTTGAAAATGACAGTACGACAATCATCCGACATCTTGGTTGATCACAGCGCCGCCACCGGTGATTTTATTCGCGAATACCCTGGTTATATATAAAGGTACCCTAGTAGTTGTAGTTAATACAGCGCCACAGTGTCTGTTGGTGGGTACTATAGTAGTTAACAGCAATTAATCAAATAAATACTGTACAATATTTTACGAACACATTACGGATATGTAATGTAAATGAAGAATGTGTACTGAAAGAAAAATATATTTCAATATATAAAAATCGCCAGAAAGCGCTTTGCCGGATTCAATCAAAAACCGAATACGTGGGCGTGGCCAAACATATGTCACTGTAGGTTAGGTTAGGTTTGTTTAAATTAGATACGCTTTCTGTTGCACAATTCACAATAAATGTTGACATATGTAAAATTTTCTATTACCAACACTACTTGTGTTGGCCGAAATGGGCCAGGTCAAACTTAGACGCTATGACAATTGGTGGTGGGCCATCATGTCGACGCTGTAAAGTTTGGGCGTTGTGAAATTTAGACATATGAAATTTGGGGGCTATGACATTTAGATGTTATGGCACGTACTCAATTTTCCATTATTATTTAACTAAGTAATTAATTTTTAAGGGTCATTTGCACTAAAATTCTCAGTTCAATCTATTCTTGCAGAAATAAATTTAAAAATCTGATGTGGCCAGCACATTACCTCCCGCTAATTCCATGTTTAGAATAGCAATGAGATTTAAGTTGATCGTTTGCAAATAAAATCTATTTTGTTATTCCAATAAATAGACAAGTTTGTAATATGAAATTTTGGATTATATTTTATTGTTTTTCTTCGAAAATCTGTTAAGATCTTCAAATTAAGTACCACATCCGATTTATCATACATAATCAAAACTTACTATGTTGTTTTCAATCATATACGAGTTTTCAATAGCAAATTTGAAAAGTTTTGGGTCATATTTTAACATATTTAAAAAAAATCTATTCGGAGCTTCAAGTTAAGTACCACTTCCGGTTTATCAATTTTAGCCAAAATCTAGTATGTTGTTCTCATTGATATAGGAGTCTTAAAGACTAAAATTAAAAAGTTTTGGATTATTTTAATATAGTTTTTTATTAAAATTGTTATGGGCCTCAAGTAAAGTACCACTTCCAGTTGTCCAATTTTACCCAAAATCTAATCAACTCTTTATATGAATGCATAAAGCTTGAATACGGAATGGAATTTTTATATTATATCATGGAAGAAAAAATCATTACACACAGGCAGACAGACATCATTGTAAAAATAGTAAAAACGTGTTGTGGGGACACTAATTCGTGCTTATTCACTGAAAACTCACTGTCGAATGATAACATTTGTAAAGACGAACTAAAATTAGTAAATAAGAAATTTCTTATTAAAACTTAAATGGCTGTACTAAACAATTATTATGAAAGATAATGCCATGTCTTTACTTGGAAATGAATTATAAATTGTAAACTAGATAATTATTAACAAAAGATAATGCTATTTACTTTTACTTGGAAATAAATTATAAACTTCCTGCAGAGATTAATAACTGACAAAACTCGCATGTTTAAAATACAAGCAAAATTGTCACATAAAATTACTTCCCAAAACTATGCAGAAAAGTTAAACAAAATTGTGCTTTAGTTGTTTTGTTAGCTGTGTAGTGCAGTGTTTACAAAACAATGGTAAGCGGTAAACTTGTCATCAGTTCAGATCATAGGTAGTATAATTTTGCACAAAATCGTCTATACATGGTAATGTGCTAGAGTTTAGAGAAATTAAATTCTCAAATATATTTACTAAATTAAAATAATTAACAATTGGCTAAGTTTCACAAAATAAGATTTATATCTTATCTTAGGTTTAATGAGAATATGAGATCTCGGAAAAATAAAAATCAGATTCTAATCTATCCAGCTTGAAAATAAGCGTAATTGTTTAACGAAAAACTTAAAATTTTACATTTCGACAAGAAAGTGTTCGAAATTAAATTTCTTGGAAGCTTTTGAAATTGACAAAGCCATTAAACGTAATGAGAAACTCATGAATGACCAAACAGATGGCCTCCACTCAGAAATTTTGGAAATATTATCGAAAGGGAATTTTTGTTGATCCCTTAGGGTAGTATTTCCAATGCTTTCTTTTGGAGGAATCATTTTACTGAGTTTCAGTCCTATTCGTTTTATTTATTTCTTAACGTTTCGACCCCACCTGCTCATCACCGGGTCTTCTTCAGGAGCTACCAAATTAGATTTACAATAGTCAAAGAATTCAAGTATACAAAAATACAAGTCATGATATATAAAAAAAACTGAAACAGACAATATTATTACCATACTGACTTGTCAACAACGGCCTACAAAATGAAAATAAAATAAAATGAAAATATAATGCTCTTCATTAATACATACAGATAACGTTAACCTATCGTTCAAAATACGGTCTACTTTATTCTAAAGTAATAAACATGTGGAACAAAGCACATAATTTGAGTATTTGTCATATTGACATATGTCGAAATAATTGTTCTGTTAACCATAGCAATCTGAAAGTAGCATTAATGAGAGAATTTCAAAAAATTATATTTATCAATAATGTCTTAATTTTTTGAAACCGATAAACTATTGAACAAACCACGGATGTTATTAATCATAACAAGCATGTCTTAAATTCTGTGAAGTGAGGCAGCGCCTCTATGCCTTATGCTACCTTCCGTTTCTAAATTAAAAAGACAATTTGGAAAATTCCTCTACCCAGTCAAAACAACATCTCTTTCAAATATCTTTAATTATAAAAATCTGATGTGGCCAGCACATTACCTTCCGTCAGTTCTATGTATTTTGTACAAATGTCGTACAGAAAGTTCCTTGCTAAAGATTATATTTCTTGTACTTCACCTTCCGGCAGTTGCATGTATTTTATGCAAATTCCATACAGAAAATTTATAGCAAAATATCCTATATTTCCAGTAAAATTATAAGACAAACACATTATGTCAATTTCACTTGACACTGACATCTTTCAATCAAAATTTTCTTAATATAGTAGTTGTTTCCATAGCTATGGCTACTTTATGAAATTTAATATCTTTACAATTTTTTAACTCTATATCCATTTAATATTAAGTATAAAATGCAGTCAAATCGTATAGAAAATAAAATATTCTTTATTATTTATAATAACATTAAATGTGAAAAAATGATATTTAACAGTTTTTTTTAAGAAAAACTGTTAAAATCTTCAAATGAGGGTACTTCCGGTTGTCCAATTCTAACCAAAATCTAATCACCTCTTCAGATGGATGTAACGAAGAGAAATACGAAAGAATTATAATTTTAAGAATTGTAGTATGGACACACACACAAACACAAACACAAACACAAACACACCCACACCCACACACACAAACACACACGCACGCACGCACGCACACACACATACACACACACACACACACACACACACACACACACACACACACACACACACACACACACACACACACACATGCAGACATCATCGTAAAAAAAGTAAAATCTTATTCTAGGGACCCTAAAACGTGCTTATTCCTCAAAAACTCACCACCGATTTTTTTGACCAAAGAGAATACCTTCCTTACATAAAGGTGACGGAAGGTAAAAATGGTGCAAGTGTGCACCGAAACGTTGCTGTTGTAAGAATAAATGCTGCTGAGATTTCGAGTAATTGTTAACACTTTATTTATAAAATTTAGTCAAGCGAAGATGTCGCTGTTTTTGCTCCTTCGCTTTTGGTCTCCATGCAGAGGCAGAGGTGAAGTCAAGTTCAGGGTTAACCAGGTAATTCCGCGGCGTTTTGTTTGTTTTGTACATGCTATGTTAAACGCCACACTCTATTCAACACACGCTACATAGTGCAGAAGTTGATGGAAACACGCTACATGCATTTTCACGGCAAACAAAACTCCTGGGAATTCGCACCCAACCGTAAGAACGCTACTTTGACAACACAAGCGCTAAATTTGTTACATTAGTTACGAATTATGTCTTACAGAGATAGTGAAATTATTGTAAAGTACAAATTATAAGGATAAAATCAAATTGTCGAGGTTTCTCAGTGCAAATATTCATCGTCTGATATTAGCTATGTATTCTTTTTGACCCAATTGTAACTCAGCTCAGTACAAAACTGAGTTGAGCTGAAGTGAGTTGCGATGTGTGCAAAAGAACAAGTTTTATTCCATTTTATCATTTCCTTCTTTACCGACAGCATTTAATGTAACAGCTGTCAAATTTATTGACATTTTTCTGATCTATGATACTGTTTATGTTTATAAACGAAAAATGGATAATGCAACAACTCAGATCAGTTGTGTCAAAAAGAACAACGATATTCTGAGTTTATCTGAAGTGATCTGAGATTTTGTCCAAAACGAATACAGTTATTATTTTCAAACACACTGACTCAAATTGTGCTGGTTTTATATTTCTATACGTAAAAATGTAGATAATTATGCTCTGTTCCATTTAAGCCATTCAGTAGATGGCACTGGCAACAGCGCAAATCTGAAGTAGCCGAAATTTCATTGAGTAAACTTGTCTCCAATTTTAGCCAATCAGAGAGGTCAAAACTATTCCCTATGCTCCGCAATACTGAATGGCTTAAATGGAACAAGGTATAGTATATTCGCCCCAATTCTGCAAGAAAGATAAGTCTTAGCAACATTGCTATACTCGGTAGTGTTGACGAGTATTGGAAAGCTATAGCTGTGAAAGAGAATACTCGGTAGTGTTGAAGAGTATTGAGAAGCTAGGTATATGGGGGCAGTAACGGCGTGTGAAAGTGGATACTCGGCAGTGGTGTTGAAAAGTTGTGGCATACGGACAGTCGGTGATACTGAGGCTGTGGAAGGAGAAAGTTAGTTACATAAAAAGACAGACAGTGAGGTGAAAGGTGTGACTTCTGTCCGAGCAGTTGAATATACAGACGCTGTTGAGTCAGTGGAGGTCGGTAGGCGGACAGTTGAACGTGATATAAGTATATAGTGATATAAATAAAAAACAGTCTACAAGAGTCTGCAACAGACCGGCAGTCTAAGATTGGAACGCATAGTGAAAATAAATAAGTAATATCTTGAAATAAATAGTAGTGTTATCTAGTCAATTATAGTTTTAGTCTTAGTTATATTTTAAATTAGTATTTAATATTATTAATCGTTATTATTTAATACATTTTTAATATTTCATTATAGTTTAATAAACACTTATTTTAATTAATAATAATAATATTTACACTTCACCCAAATAAATAAATAAAAACGTTACAATATTTTCCACAAACGTCAAATTCTAAGCAACATTTTATGTTTTGGTGGTTCTATTGCATGAAACATTAATATGAATGATAGTGACAGCGAATTTTTGATGGTACACCACAGTGTTATTAGATAATGATTAATAATGTAAAGAAAATGAATTGTCTCGTGGCCGCGTGGCTGAGTGTCAGGTCGCGAATCTGGGGAACCGGGTTCGATCCCGACCGACGTCAAATATTTCGCCACGTCAGCAATGAGTGCCCGTGAGGTGACACCTGGTAAGCGCCCGCACGGTGCAAATATTTCATCATTACCGATATCTGTGTACAAAGTAGATTGGCACACCCAGCAATGGGTAATAAGCCATTATGATATATTTATTTTATTTAAGAAAATTAATTAATCTAGCTTATCGGACGGGTCAGGAATATATTCCTGGACGGATCAGGAATATATATTCCCGTTCAGCTATTTCTAGTAGCCTAGCAACAACTTAACATACCGGAATAATGCATTTTTCGGATCGGAGTGAAGTCAAAATGTTATCACTTTTCTTACGATTGGAGAAAAAATAATTTAGGTAAATAATGTATAAAGTAAAATATGTCGAGAATGTACATATTTCCAGATCCCAGTTTGGTTGAAGTTATTAACTAAAAATATGTAAATTAATTCGAAGGGCTATGGGTCTGTTTGGGACGATTCCCGGTGGGCCGCTGATAGCATCTTAACAGACTAGGCGAATTTATCCTGCTGTAAGTTTTTCTTTGTTCCACGTTTTGAATTATGAGACATATAATAAAACCTGCGCAAATGGCGCAGGACCCCATTATCCCAAAATATGACAAATTTTCACATCCATCTTCCACGTAACACATACATAATTTGCATTGCTCGTTATACGAGCCTCCCTCGCTCGCTCCAACAATTACTTGCAACGGTTGAACGCATCCTTGCTGATATTGCTACTTGCATTGCCACTTAACATTGCACCGTAGTCTGCTCATTGTCATTGGCATACCTCTCTTCCTAACCTACTTGTTGTTCTCGTCTCTGGAGCGTGACTACTGCGAATGTGGACGAGGATGAGGAATTTGGTGAGACTCCGATTAGAATACATTCCCATGGTAGCATTAGCAACACTGGTTTTTGCTCAAACAAATTTGGTTTTGGAAGCTGTGATGATGGGATGTGAGTCAGCGAAATCAATGGTGTAACAGCTAATAAAAACTGAGAATATATTGTGACGCGATAGAGTAGGAGATGATGACAATCACAATAATTGTTTTAATATTGTTTCAAGAATTGTTATTCATGTGTGTTTCAAAGAATACAAGATTTTCATCTGCATTAATGGACATTGAATATTAAAATATGTATTGTTTTGAATTTACGGTTGGGTTCGAAGTTTGAATCCAATCGATGACAAACTTGATAATTATTTCCTATTTTCAAGTAATACAATGGGGTATGTGACCATATTCGAATTTCAATATATATGTCATAAAATATAAAAAGTTACCACTGTAGCTTCTCATTATAATAATAAAAGCTAAACATTAATTTGTAATAATATTGTTATAAACAATTTAATGTTTTGGAGAAGGGATATATGCCGTAAGATGTTAGAATCATAGACAAAGACAAATAGACTGCGCGAAGGAAAGAGACAGTTATAAATCAGCCTATCAGCGTCTCGTTTATGTTGTAGTAGATGTGGCATGGTCACATCTGGCTATAACTATCTCTTTCCCTCCCAGTCTAACCGTCTTTTTTCACGCTTCTACCATTGTCACGTCACAAATCCCTTCCCCAAATTTTTAATAATTATTTTATCGTAAAGTACGAAAAATTAATCGATGTAAAAAATACGGGTATTTTATTTTTTGTCTAGTATCATATTATGTAAATATAAAAATTTGGTCACGTACCCCATTGTTACCCCTCTTAACTTTGTAAGCTCGTCGCCTAAGCGCCGTAAGCAGTACGGTTACTAGGGTCACGTTAGAATATTAAGAACAAGACACATGGTTAATATTTTTAGAATTTTATTCTAAGTATGTTTAATATAGGTCTGTTCAAACACTATTCTATCATACCACTTCTTAAAAGCTCCCAATTAATCTAATTTTGGAATGCTTTCAAAATAATCACGAATTGCAGCACCAATATCTTTTTTCTTCTACCCTTTCTCTAAAAAATAGCAAAAGCCGCCATTTGTCAAATCAGGTAACTATGGCAGGCAGTATTGAAGCTCCCTTATGGGAAGAGTATGTAACATTATTCCTGTCTCTGAAACTCTACTATGCTCTTCTGGCAAACATTTTCTAGTATACAATGGGGTCATACCAAAGAGAAAAACTGTTCTTTTTTCTTTCATAATCATTGTAAAATTTAACCTAATATTATGCATACATACATGAAAAATATTTAATATTATTATACTTTTTATTCATGATTTTCTTTATAAAGATTTTGAGTCTGATTTTGTGACGTCATAATTTTGTACATAAATATACAATAGTGAGGCCTGTACGTACTGTACATGAATCAGATCTGTTATTATTCTAACATTATCAACATTTTTAAAGTAACGTCAATATCATTGCAAAAAGTTGTATTTAAAAAAAAAATAAGTACAAATAACGAAATATTATTCACCATTAAATAAATACAATTTATGTTTGATTTAGATATTACAAATTACAATGGTTGTACAATATTGTTCTATGCCCATGCCGTCCTGCGAGAACAACTACGAAAAGTAAAACTAAAATTTTTGCTCAAGATGTACGGGAAAATGGTATAAGGCAATAAATACTCCAAAAGTTTTGAAGACTACTTTTGGTTGTGATGACATAAACGTCAAATGTAGTTCCATTTTTATTCGGTAGGCGACACTGCGGTTGCAAAATTGTGATGTCATTTAAAATTTTATATAAACTTAAAAAAATTATTTAAAAATATATATTTTCGTAAGTAGTTTTAAGCGTATTTAAAAAAAAAATAAAAATTGAACAATGTGGTATGACCCAATTTGCTTGTAAATGTCTTCTGACTTTTTAAAGAACACTGCAGACATTACCTTTTTCATAGCTCGTTTCTTTCTTGGTTATTGTTGGTGTTTCTGTAAAATAAATTCCTAAAAATTACAGTTTCCCCATCTTTATCATACTCGAGAAAAAGTTTCAGCAACTGTACCAATTTTTTTAAAATGGCGTCCGCCTCTATTTAATATTGTTAAAGTATCTTGGCAAATTCTTATACATTCCGCTTTTTGAATATCAGAAAGCTGGTTAGGCTCAAAACAAGTATAGGGTGTAAATCGAAAAGTGGAACATAGGCGTTTAACATGGGAAATCAATTTTTCTTTGCGCAAACGTTACCTAATTATTTTATGCAAAAATATTTTAATAAAAGTTATAGAGATTTAAAGGCTGCATCTAAATCATGTGAAACGATTATTTTATCTCTTCATATAAACGTAAAAATTAATTACAAAGTTATAGTTTTTATCACATTTTGTCTAAGCAGCCATGGATTTATGACAAAAACAACGCATTTGTTTTTCTTTTTTGTCATAAATCCATGGCTGCTTAGACAAAAAGCTCGCAAAAACTGTAATTTTGTAATTAATTTTTACGTTTATATGAAGAGATAAAATAAACGTTCCACATGATTTAGATGCTGCATTTAAATCTCTATAACTTTCATTTGAAGTTTTTTGCATAAAATAATTAGGTAAAGTTTGCGCAAATAAAAATTGATTTCCCATGTTAAACTCCTATGTTTCACTTTTCGATTTACACCCTGTACCTAACAACTTTTTTTAAATGCAGGAGTTCGTGTATGATTATGATTCCATTAATAGCTGAGAATTCAATCTTTATTTGATGCTCTACTACTGCAAGTGGCTCTATTGTCTTCGATTATTTTTCCCGTATTCTATTAAAACTAGTATTTAACAAATTTTAAGAAATAAAGGTTTATTACTTTGGACACTATAATTAGATGAATTAAATCAAATTGGTTACATATCCCAGGTTTTCCTTAATTTGTATTGCGTCTTCGAAAAACAAAATATGGTCAGGTTTTAAAGAACATCTTAAAAACTCACCCAGTTTTGTATGATACTTTTGACACTATAATTAGATGAATTAAACCAAATTGGTTACTTATCCCAGGTTTTCCTTAATTTGTATTGCGTCTTCGAAAAACAAAATATGGTCAGGTTTTAAAGAACATCTTAAAAACTCAACCAGTTTTGTATCATACGGTTTAAAACTGTTTTGACGTAATTCTAAATTCAATACAGTTTATCACAAAAAATTAAATGCAACAGGAAACATACATTTCATTAATAAATACCACAATTCTTTATTTCCATGTTTGGGAATTACTACGGATAAATGTTGTAATAACTTCAACGTATTTTCATCGTCCTTAGCTATGACGTCATCCAAGCGTAAACAATTGACATTAATTCATGAATTACGTCACGTATCTCAGACAATTAAGATGCATAGTCTGTCTTAGAATTACAAAGGCATTAACTCATGTAACGAACAATCTTAGCTCTGTTAAGTTTCTTAAGACTATTAGTGTTTAGCCAGAACGTTAAAAATTAACTTTCAAGGATTTCTTGCAAAACATAAACAAATGAGTGCAAATTGCTCTGTAGTAAACAAGACAGAAAATAAATGAAGTGGAGGATAAATAGTCATCATTAATTCAGTTCGTTTTTTAAAAAAATGATATATTGAACATCGAAAGGAAAGATGTTTTAAAGAAAATCCGACAACCTTATAACAAGGACAAAAAAGAAAATAAAACGACGAAATAACCTTTAATTTCCTCGTAGATTCCACAAGAAAACTAAAATAAAATTTCATCAAAGTTCAATTAGTAGAGAAATAAGATAATGACACATTTCATATATCTACGGAAACGGAAGTAATCAATTGATCGACAAGATTCTCATTAAATTTTGTTCTTTTTGATTTGTCGTAAATTATTTTTAAATATTTTATAGGCTACATTAAGCAAGGAAACTTTAACCTGTTAAGGTTTTGGTACAATTGACATCTTCCTAAACTCCGTTCGCTCAAACGAGAAAATGTGGAACTAGTTCTTGAACAGAAACAAATCGTTCTATTGGTTCGGCTCCAAAATTATCCTCTTTTGACCAAAAGATTGTTTAATAATTAGTTCCGCATTCTCTCGTTTCAGCGAACAGACTACAGCATCAGATTTGAAAATTTTCTAAAGGTATCTGTAGTTGTACGTATGTTTATGTGCTAATCTTATATATGTACTCTTAACTTAATTAACATGACAATTTTGAAATACTAATACTAATTTATTTGTAGATTTGGGACTGTCTTATTAATTAATGATGTCGGATTTTAGAGACTTAATTTTCTTGGTTGGCACAAACAAAAATATGACACCACCATACTAGTTCTTGTATTTTAGATATTTTTTGTAACTGAATGTAAGTACAAACGAATGTAATTATTTATGTATACCGTGTGCGTGCGCGTGCGCGAGCGTATGCGTGTGCGTTTGCGTGTGCGTGTGCGTGCGCGTGTGCGTGTGCGTGCGCGTGTGCGTGTGCGTGTGCGTGTGCGTGTGCGTGTGCGTGCGCGTGTGCGTGTGAGTGTGCGTGTGCGTGTGCTTGTGCGTGTGAGTGTGCGTGTGCGAGTGCGAGTGCGTGTGCGTGTGCGTGTGCGTGTGCGTGTGCGTGTGCGTATGCGTGTGCGTGTGCGTGTGCGTGTGCGTGTGCGTGTGCGTGTGCGTGTGCGTGTGCGTGTGCGTGTGCGTGTGCGTGTGCGTGTGCGTGTGTATGTGCGTGCGTGCGTGCGAGCGTGCGTGCGTGTGTGTTTGTGTGTGTGTGCGTTTGTGCGTGTGTGTGCGTGTGTGTGTGTGTGTTTGCGTGTGCGTGTGCGTGTGCGTGCGCGTGTGCGTGTGCGTGTGCGTGTGCGTGCGCGTGTGCGTGTGCGTGTGCGTGTGCGTGTGCGTGTGCGTGTGCGTGTGAGTGCGCGTGTGCGTGTGAGTGTGCGTGTGCGTGTGCTTGTGCGTGTGAGTGTGCGTGTGCGAGTGCGAGTGCGAGTGCGTGTGCGTGTGCGTGTGCGTGTGCGTGTGCGTGTGCGTGTGCGTGTGCGTGTGCGTGTGCGTGTGCGTGCGTGCGTGCGAGCGTGCGTGCGTGTGTGTTTGTGTGTGTGTGCGTTTGTGCGTGTGTGTGCGTGTGTGTGTGTGTTTGTGTGTGTGTTTGTGTGTGTGTGTGTGTTTGTGTGTGTGTGTGTGTCCCACTGTGACTTTTTCTTCTTCCCGAAGATGGGGACATTGAAAAGACATCGTTTTACGAACTTAAATAAAATAAATACATTATCACGGCATATTACCCATTGCTGGGTGTGCCAATCTGCTTGATACACAGATTACAGATTTCGGTAATGATAATGACATATTTGAACCGTGCGGGTATTTACCAAGCGTCACCTCACGGGCACTTATTGCTGGCGTGGAGAGTGCACCACAGGGGTTAATTTTATGCCATTTAAAATTCGAAATATTTGCGAGCATAAAGAAAATAAAGGCAAAATCGCTGAAGGAGCTGAAGGCCATACAACAAAGTGCATTCCAAAAGTGTTTTGTAGATTATTGACAATTAATCTACACAATAGTCGAAAATTTTAACCCGAATTATCTGTATTGAAAAATACTTTTCAGATTTTGTAAGAATATTTTTGTTTTGGTAAAATTTATAGAAAAGAGATGAATTTTACTATAAACATTAACATATTTGACACGTGCTTATCTGTTTGTAAATTACAAATTATTATTATATTAATGTAATTTCCAAGAAAAGAAATAAAACCTTTAAACAGCAGTTTTTATGCGAGTAGCGCTATTCTATGAATATGTATGTCTCAAAATCTTGTCGTGCATTTTAACACTGTTGTCTTTATCTTTAGTCCGCACATCAGAATGCTTTTAAATTTCTAATTTTCCAGGAAGGCACAAAGTGAGAAATGCAATTTACACTTCACAGTATTGTAGCAAAACCCAGTTACATTGATCGCAGTGTGTGTATGTAACAGTATTTCGAAACAAAAGACACGACGACGACGGATATTATTGCTCTATCAGCACCAGAGGACATTAACATAGGAAAGTAGTATCAAACAAATAAGATTACGACCAACGCTATGAAAAGTACAGATAAATACTAACAAAGCGAATTATACGACGTTACATTAAATAACTGCTAACTAAACGGTTTCAACCACATTCTTGTAAATAAATAATACAGGGTGGGGCAGAAAAACCTATCCGATTTCAAATCCCTTTTTCCCAGAAGAGGGAGCAGGTAGAGTAGTGGGGTAAAAACCGTTAGAAAGCCGGTTTTATGCCATTTGTCAGTAGTCAACATGCCTTGGTCTGGTGAACATCGTGCTTTTGTTATTGAGCGGTTTATCGAATGCGGCGGTTCGATAATTGCTACACAACGTGCTTTTCGAATTCATTTCGGACTCGGGCGTCATGATCCTGTTCCACATCACGCTACGATTAAAGTGTGGGTGTCAAATTTTAGACATACGAGTTCAGCATTGAAAAAGAAGTCGCCTGGACGTCCCAGGACAGCAACAGGACCTGAAAACGTGGCCAATGTGAGAGCCGCGATTGAACGTTCCCCGCGTCGTTCGGCGCGAAAACATTCGCTCGCTTTGGCGATTTCCAACCGCAGTATTCGGCGCATTTTGCACCGGGACCTCAAAATGCATCCCTACAAAATGGTTGTTGCACAGGAATTAAGTGAAAGGGATTTTGAAACCCGTACGAACCTGTGTCGCGATCTCCGAGAACTCCCAAACGACGATGTTGTGCTCTTCACGGACGAAGCCCATTTTCACCTTTGTGGTGCCGTTAACAGGCAGAATTTTCGATATTGGAGTGACGAAAATCCTCGAGAAATCCATCAGGAACCCCTCCATAGCCCAAAAGTGACTGTGTGGTGTGCTCTTTCCCGCCTAGGCGTCTGGGGGCCTTACTTTTTTGAAGAAAATGGGCAAACCGTAACGGTCAACAGCGAGCGCTATTGTTTCATGCTGGAAAATTTTCTTAGACCCAAAATGGAAGAAAATGGCGTGGAAAATGTGTGGTTTCAACAGGATGGTGCAACCGCCCACACATCGCGACGATCAATGGACATTCTCAGGGAACTGTTTCCCGGTCGCCTCATTTCCCTGAGAGGTGATCTTGGCTGGCCGCCGCGCTCACCGGATCTCACTCCATGTGACTTCTTCCTTTGGGGTTACCTCAAATCGAAGGTTTACCAGCATCGACCAAGGACCCTTCTTGCTTTACGAAGGGAAATTGCTCGGGCAATTGAAGAAATTCCTGTGGAAATGACGGTGAAAGTCATGGAAAGCTACCGCGAGCGCCTAAATCAGTGTATCCGCTCCCAAGGACGACATTTGAGTGATGTGCTTTTCAAAACTTAAATTTAAAAATGGCATAAAATTTGCGATATGTTAATAAAAAAATTTTTTGACAAGTTGAGTGGTTTTAATTTTATAACGTTTTGAAATCGGATAGGTTTTTCTGCCCCACCCTGTATATTAGCAGGAATTTAATATCGCATTAAACAACGCGTAAATTACTTTATTATTATATGTAGTTAAATCTGGCATGCACGGTGGTACAGTACGCACAACAAAAAGTGGGACACATGATTCTATCTATTTTATTTTCTAACTCAAATTTCGGCAACCAGATGAAGATTTGTCAATAAATACCCGGCGCTCTGCCTGACGTTTAAACAATACTTGTAAAAGCTATGGTTTTTACTCATTTTTGTTAATCTTTTTCATTTATTACTTAACTAGAATATATGGGCGATAATACATGCAATAATCTAATATATACAATTCACATTCCTTTTTGACCTGTAGTCGGTGTCCTCTTCTACACGCGTCAGCGACGAACTGGCCCTCTACGACGCGTTACCCTAAGTGGGATAAAATACACATTGTCATTCCAATTTACAACAATTATCGCAGGCGTGCATTATCATCTAATAAGATAGACAGGAGGGGGGGGGGGCAGGAATAAGGTTGCTCCCAAGTCCCAGACTTGGGTAGGTGCTCCGCATATTAAATGCGGCCTAACACCTCGTGGATTCCGGTACCCCTATCCGCAACAGTATACACTCAGTGCATTGACGAATTGCTGGAATACGGCTCTCGTGAATAATCATTTCTGAGCCACTAGCAGTATCGTAGCCACATACGCATGTCCCAGACATGTTGAGTTCCCATAACTCGACCTCCCAGAGATCAATGGGTCCCAGACCCGTTATGAGAGTTTAGCTTACAATCACACGTGTGTAGGTCCCAGACCTATCATGATAAACCCCAGGTTCATCCTTTACGTCCCAGACGTTTTCATGTATCTCAGCCTCTCAATTGGTGTTTCTTACACCTCGGAGCACATAGCTCCATGGACCCAGAGTTGTCCCAGACAACTCTTCGGATAATTAGGAAACTACTACATACGTCTGCGGCCACAAATAATTAATACAAATGTATATCTCACATATACCATGCATATCAAATACACAAGCAGTGTATAACATATCAATTAAGCATCTGGTGATCCACACCACACTATACATGTATAATAATTAGAATGACAGCGAGTTCTACCACTCACCTATAATTACTGCAAGCATCCCGTCTTTTCTTTATTGACACTTCACAGTTTCACCCATGTCCGCATATGACTGCTAGCACACAGCAACTAACTAGCCCTAAGCATTCAAGGGTCGGGAGTTGTTATTCTGTTTAGGATTGTCAAGTGTTTTTGCCTTAAGCCAGCGCTTCTTAACCAGTGGCGCCCAGTCGAAAAGTGAATCTTACAATAGGTTACAGCTTTGGTAATTTACATATTACCAACAAAACGGAAAAAGAAACAATGAGCCATGCGTACGTATTACAAAGATAGAAGGTTGTTCGGATTATCGAGGTTCTAGTTGCACAAGTAAATAATCAATTTTTTATACACATTATTATTGTATGTAAACATATCTACTTACAATTATAAAGACGTGTTGGCATGTTCTAAATAAAATGTACAATTGTTTAAAGCATATTATTTAAATTTCATATTATTTCATACAACAATGTTTAATTATAATATTATATCTGATGTGCAGAAGTGCGAACGTATATAACGCAAATTAATTACAATAGGAAGGAAGTTAAGAAACATAACCACCTTGTCTACCATACCAGATCCTGGCGACCTCGACGAGTGTGACAATAAGTATTCTACTCGTATACATAAAACATGATACTTGTCCAAGTACACCAGGTCAAAAGTCATCAAAGAATGAGATCATCACGTCAAGTTTATGCAGATATCACAAAAAAAGAATCCTAGTTAAATAAAAACATAGCTCACGTGATTCAGATATAGCTAATGATATGAATTGATTTAAATAAATTACATGCTATTTCAGAAAAAGTTTAATTGGTAATTGCAATATTTAAGAGATAAATTCATGTTGATTTAATTAAAATTTATCTGTTGATATGTTGTTTTGCATGAAAAACACAGAGTTTTATAATAATGAATACGTGAAAGTTAATGTATTGTTTGTTTTTGTTTCATTACATGTGTATCATGTAAAAGTTAATTACATGTTTTTATATGAAAAAACGAAATTATAAAAATAAGAAATTAATATTTTTTACATAAAAGGATGAACAAGAGAATCCTAGACGTAGACATTTAACCAAGGGATAACAGTTTTTCTTATATTATCTGGACTGTAATATTTTATGAGGTGCTTATAAAATTTCAGAGCATAAAATTCTTATATTTTTACCTCTCGCTAAGAGAGGTATTGAATTCATGCTAAAAATCGCATATACAGATTTTAGTGAATAAGCACGTTTTAAGGTCCCTAGAATCCGATTATAACATTTTTACGATGATGTCCGTATGTGTGTGTGGATGTTGGATTCACGATTTCTCAAATACTATAAGATTTAAGACATTTTTAACTACGGATTCCTCAATCTAACAATAATGGGAAGAGTTGATTAAGTTTTGGTAACAATTGGACAACCGGAAGTAGTAGTTACAAGAAAAAATCATCTAAATATTATTTATCGAGAATTTATGTAAATTCTTAAAATAAAGAACGTTAAATTCTTTATTCGATAAAAATAAATTCATTATTATATCTTCTATAGATTTATTCGATAAATATAAATTCATTATTATATCTTCTATAGATTTAGAGATAAAGATATAAAATAATTTGATGTAAAAATCCTCAGATCAAACTACTTCAAGGCAAGAAATTCAAATGTTTGTAATTGCCACATAAATGTCATTGTCAAAAATATTTGTATACCACTTTCAAAAATATTTATACATCATTATGAAGATTATAAAAATAAAAAAAGTCAAAAACGCAAAAGAATATACTTTAAAAAGAATATAAAAGGAATTTGCGAAAATATGACGAATATAAAGAAAAAGAAAAGGAAAGCAGAAAAAGAAAATTTCAGGATATTGAATATAAAGAAAATGTATGTATTGTACACAATTTATATTAAAATATCCCATAGATATATGTGAGAATTATTTTGTAGTGAGACATGAATATATGTATTTGTATTTAAAAATATTTTTCGTTTTAGGCGTACAACCAGGTAAAATATCTGGCGAGAGGTTATGTGCTGGCCACATCAGATTTTTTAGACAGAATTAACGATCTTTATTAAACGAGGAAACTTAATTTAAAGATATGTAAACATAGGTCTTGAATATGTTATTTCAAAAAATGAATATTGAGTTTAGGGCCGTTTTCATAATCAAGCTCACTTTAAGACTTTAAATAAAATTGCTTTTACTTTATCATTAACTTTTTTTAATTAAAGTGTTAAAGTGAAGATAAAATTTATTATGAAAATGGCCATGTCAAAAAAATCACTTCTACGTGGTTTGACAGATAAACGACGTTAGTTTTTGGAAATAATCGCATACTAAATCTATATCTATCAACACTTTAAATGAAGTATTTACCGTTTTTATATCCATATGAAGAGATGATTAGATTTTGGATGTAATAAACAACATAGGTTTCTTGAAAAAACTGTAAATTATATATACCGTGTGTCTGTCTTGAAGGTGTACCTACATAGAAGATTAACAAGGCAAATCAGTTATTTGCAATTTCCTGCTCGCCTAATTATTTTAAGCAAATACGCGTTAAAAAAAAGTTTTAGGGCATAAAATTCTGCATCTAAATCAATATACAGAATTAACCTTACATGCTTTGTAACAATAGAAATTAATTATGAAAATGTCGAAAATTACGTTGAAAATATCGACAGCCATGGAATTGAACAAAAAATAAATAAATGCTTGACGTTTTATCTGTCACAACGTAAGTTAACTTATTTAACGTTTCTGGCAATTTGATAAAACGTCAAGCATTTATTTATTTTTTGTTCAATTCCACGGCTGTCGATATTTTCAACGTAATTTTCGACATTTTCATAATTAATTTCTGTCGTTACAAAGCATGTAAAGATAATTCTGCTTATTGATTTAGATGCAGAATTTTATGCCCTAAAACTTTTTTTGATGCGTTTTTGCTTAAAATAATTAGGCGAGCAGAAAGTTGCAAAAAACCCATGTTAATCTCCTATGCACACCTTTAAGACAGACAAACGGTACCTATATATATAACATATAGGTAAAAAAAATTGATAAAATATTCATGTACCAACATTTTTATCTCTCGCTAAGAGAGATATTGGATTCATACTAAAATCGCATATCCAGATTTTAATGAATAAGCACGTTTTAAGGTCCATAGAATCCGATTATAAGATTTTTACGATGATGTTCGTATGTGTGTGTGGGTGTGTGTGTGTGTGGATGTCGGATCCACGATTTCTCAAATACTATAAAACTTAAGACATTTTTAACTACGGATTCCTCAATCTAACAATAAGGGGAAGAGTTGATTAAGTTTTGGTATCAATTGGACAACCGGAAGTAGTTGTTACAAGAAAAAAATCATCTAAATATTATTTATCGAAAATTTATGTAAACACTAAATATTAAAGAACGTTAAATTCTTTATTCGATAAATATAAATTCATTATTATATCTTCTATAGATTTAGAGATAAAGAAATGCATATAAAATAATTTGATGTAAAAATTCTCAGATCAAACTACTTCAAGGCAAGAAATTCAAATGTTTGTAACATAAATGTCACTGTCAAAAATATTTGTATGCCACTGTCAAAAATATTTGTACATCATTATGAAGATTATGAGAATAAATAAAAAGTCAACAACGCAAAAGAATATAAAAGAAATTTGCGAAAAAGTGACGAATAAAAGAAAAAGAAAAGGAAAGTAGAAAAAAAAATTCAGGATATTGAATATAAAGAAAATGTATGTATTGGACATAATTAATATTAAAATAATTATTTTGTAGTGAGACATGAATATATGTATTTGTATTTAAAAATATTTTTCGTTTTATGCGTACAACCAGGTAAAATATCTGGCGAGAGGTTATGTGCTGGCCACATCAGATTTTTATCTATTAATTTTGGAGCAAAAAATGTAAGAACATAATTTGTTTAGAATGGGATATTCCGGTGTATGGAATTACAACATGGGAAATGTAAAAAGTTTGAGGCAAATATTTGATTGAGAAACAAAGTCGAGTTGTTAAATACAATGTCTTGTACATGTTACATGTACATAATACGTTCTATTTTTGATATAATTTAAGTACTGTCCTATCTACATACATACATTATGTAAAAGCTATACAGCAGTAAGGAAGCTATTAGATTAGACTTCTATTTTTACTAGATTTAATGAATATTTATACAGCAGTATACCGTGATTTTATTAGGCTAAAAGTATCATGATCGATATGTATGCAAGATTATTCTGTTCCCATAAATTTTCTTAAATACCTACTTATTTCATAGATAGTTATAAAGTAAAATTTCATTAGAGGTATAATTCCTTTAATTGAAACATGTTATTTGTAATACATATACATGTAAATGCAATGAAATTAAATTTAATATTAAACAACCACCATACCATTAACCCTCTCATGTGGAATATTTACATGCATATGTAATATACAGAGTCAAGCAAGGGTGCGCAAAGACAATACCTCTGAGCGTAACTAAAATGAAAATGTGTATCATTGGGCAGTTACATACGCATAATATTAAATATGGCCATCTAGGGCCAGTTCCACTGAATTCGCTTAAATGACTAATTATTAAGCTGAGCTTTCATTAAACCAAACATATATTTTCAATTTATTTGTAACGTTCAATTGCTTTTTTGTGCTATTTATGGACAAAAATAATATTTTCTTATGATTCATGTATTCTTGGACATTGGATCTAAGATCTAATAAAAAATATTGATAAATTTGACAAGCCAATAATTGTGAATAATGATACCTGCATATTCTTTTATTAATACTATCACTATTATTCAATACGTTTATGAGTCAAAATATTTTTACACTACTCACTAGTCCTTGTACATAAAACTAGTTCTTCTTGCGTTTACATATCAACCACAATTCTATTCTCTACTACTCGATTTGAAATTGAATGTTTCATTTTAGGATAATATAATTTTCATACTACGAAAAGTAATAATTTTTCTATTTATTTCATTAAATTCATAAAATTCAGTTTTCATTTTTATTATGAAAAAATATAATTATATGATTTCCTTACCTTATCTGCTATTGTCGTTTGCTTCATCCAAAGATTTTGACGATTTCCAAGTTCAGTTCACCGTAAAATACTGTAAAATAAAATAAAAATATGTAAAACATTAAAAATTTACATTTCAGTTTTGTTTAAATGTTCACGGATGTTATGTATGTGTACCTCAGTCACATGTTTCTCTGTCTCCGACCCGACGTTACTTATTTGAACATAATCCAAAACACTAATACTTTTCCAATAAAAAATTATATCAGTAGAAAGAGAATTAAATTCTAAACACGATGCATTATATTTTGCAATACATTTGGATCACGAGACGAATAACGACGTTCGTTTACTGTAGAAACAAAATACCTAGTGACTGGCCATAGCCCGCTGCAGAACTTCATTAGAAAATACGGGAGTCGACAAGCCTACTACGATAAATGAAATTAATATTGTATATATAATTTTAATATTGGCAATGTTTTTAAATATTATAAACAAATGGAATGGAAAAAAATTATTGAAATTGATCTAAATATATTTGATTTATTTTTTTATAATTTGAAGATATGTAAATATCCAAAATTACGTTTACAGGGTGTTCCAAGAAAAGTGATCACCTCGATTATATTCTTTTTGTTGGAAATAGAAAAAAAATCATTCAAATAAAAGTTGTAGTATCGAGGGGGACATTCACTTATTGCAGAATTTTTTTTAATCCAGTGGTTCTCAAATCATAATATGAAGTTATATTTTTCAGATGGGATGGTATGTATATATATTTAGGCTTGTTCCATGAAGTATTTTTTTCTGAATTCAACCATGTAAAATGCATTTTATATCCTTACAAACAAAAATATTCAGAAAATTTGATTGAAATTTAAATAAATTTGATTTTTATAGTCATTTTTCAGTAGGCTATGTATGAAAAATAAAAATTGCAATCTGTTAATTTGAATTATTTGGGATGGAAATTTAATTGAACACTATTTGTAAAGTTATTAACAAGTATTTATATTTCGGTTTATTTTTTCGTTTGAGCACCATAGGTTTAAAAAAATTCTTCAATAAGTGAATGTCACCCTCGATTTACTACAATTTCTATTTCAAATAACGAAGATACATACATATTTGTTTAAATTGATAATAATTAACTAATTTAAAATTTTAATTATAATATTTAACAAAAATAGTTTAGTAGCTCAGATTAACGAATAAGTTCCTTGAAGCTCTTGAAGCAGAGGCGTAAGTAAATTGGGGTCTTGCACTCTGATTTTTTATTGTTTTTAAATGAATGTTCTATTCATTTTTAATCAATTCGTAGTATTAAAAAGGTAATTGTTTTTAGCTTAACTGCATTTGATTTTTAATGTCAACGCGACATCATATAGCTACTAGATAAATTACAGCTGACTCGTCCACCATTTTGGAGCCACTTAAATCATTCAATATTAAATAAATAAATAAATATATTATCACAGCATATTATCCATTGCTGGGTGTGCCAATCTGCTTTGTACGCAGATATCGGTAATGATGATGACATATTTGTACCGTGCGGTTGTTTACCAGGCGTCACCTCACTGGCACTCATTGCTGGCGTGGAGAGTGCACCACAGGGGTCAATTTTGTGCCGTTTAAAATTCGAAATATTTGGCGTCGGTCGGAATCGAACCCGGTTCCCCAGATTCGCGACCAGACACTCAAGCACTAGGCCATGAGACCCCATATTAGTGTTACAGTATTATTAATCATAGACATTTTCCATAATGACGGGTTATTCTGCTCCAAATTGTGCAAATCGTTTGAGAAATGGTTATAATTTTTACAGGTACTTATGCAATGCATACATTTTTCTCTAACCTCAAAAATCTTAACGAACAGTATTTTTGTATTGTTTTATTATTTTAAATAAATATAATAAAGAAATTTATTTATGAAAAATAGTTACTGTTACTATGTAAACTTATAAGAAATGCACTTTTATTTCATAATTTACTGTGATCATTTTGGCACCAATATGTTATTTTATAAAAATATAATATGGCAAATATGGAAGTTATATTTAATTATGAAAAATAGTTACTACACTATTATTCACGAAAGATGACTATTCAAGGTCATTTGTTCGAAGAAAGAATACACATCACTTTATAGCAGTAGCTTAGCAACATTTTGTATTAGAAAGAGAAAGATTATTTGACCTATGTCTATTTAATTTATGTAGTGTGACAGATATACGTAAATAGTGGCATTACTTTCTAACACACTATAAATAATAATGACATATTTACCCAGTGGCGTTGACGTTTAAATCAAATTATTATTCCTTGGTTTATAAGTTAAGTCTATGTTATTGTATTTTGCAAAAACATAAGTGAAGAACATAAATCTTTCAGAAAGGCATTATTTAGAAAGAAACATAATTTTCAAATGAATTACTCATAGTTTTTCAGTTAAAATGTATCCATAAATATTTTATATTGCATACTATATGCAATGAAGTTATCTACTAGTAATATTATATCAGACGGCTCACAAATGACCCTGAATAGTCATCTTTCGTGAATAATAGTTTACATAAACTTATAAGAAATGTACTTTTATTTCATAATTTTTAGTATATTCCGTAACTTAACCACGACCGTGGTTATGGTTCAAGTGGTCAGGTTATGGTCACTGAAAAGTGGTCATTAGAAATAAGTGACAACATAACTTTTGTCTATCCTTATACTAACGTAAATATTTTACATATCAGTATATAGTATATAGTAATTATATGTTTATACAATATTATTTATTATATTATAAGGAATAAGAATATGACCACAACAACCACAAAAAAATTGTGGTCGTCGAGGTCACGAAAAAGTAACCAAAACTTTCAGGAACCACATTCCGAAATTGAACCGCGATCCTGAAATTATGTTTTGGTTATATTACGGAACGCATAATCAGAACCTTGGTCACCGCGGTTAAGTTACGGAATATACTATTTCTGTGTTCATTTTGGCACCAATATGGCGAACGAGTCAGTTATGTATTATCTAGTAGCTGTAGCGACACCTATTGCTATATCTTTTTGTGGCACAAGCCCTATAGTAGGCAGCGCTAGCACTAATGTGGCGTCATAGTGACACTGACAATGAACCTCAAATATCTCGCAAAGTTATTATTATAAAAAATTCTTTTGTTTCATCTAAATTGCTATTTATTGAGTAATACTATAAGTATAAAATGTACATTTTATTATTTTTCGTTATGGTGCAGGACCCCATTGTTTGAAAGTTTTCTGCTAGCGCCTTTTTGAAATACAGAATCCTGTTTCATTATTATAGTTTAACAAAAAACAATTCAGATCATTTAGAACGACTGTCAGCTTCAAATTAGATTTATAAAAAAAGTTGGAGGGCCCATTATAAAATTTTTGGAACCACAACTTTCTTTTTATTCTTTCTTTACTCAAATTATATTTGATTAGAATAAATTTGAAGTGTTCACTTACTAATGCTATGGATCAAAGGTCATAGATCACTTGTAGAAATTTTCCATTTAGTTAATAGATTCTAGGTGATAAATTCTATCTCGCATATGGATGGCATAGAGATCGCTTCATTTCCAATATAAATATATGGCAATCTGTAGGAAGGTTGTCGGTATGATGGCGGGGGCGGACCGCAAAGAATATCGTGCGAAATTGGATTGAAATTCAATTTTGCAAAAAGGTTTAGCGATAGCGGTGAACCAAACCTGTTACAAACGCAAATCCAATGATTTATTTATGAGATTTTTGTTTATATTACGTAAAATAACAGATTCGAGTATTTCAGAACATGCTTTAAATCACAAAAATCTGATGTGGCCAACACCAAACCTCCCGCTATTTAATTTTTATTAATTTAAATATACATACTTACATATTTAGTTATTGCGGAAACTGTATTAAGATCCATTCCATATAACTATGGTTCTATTTACTATTTTCTTTTTAAAACGTTACTATTATTAATTTGAAAGATTAGTTCTTTGACAGTGACATTTATTTGTCAGTTACATATATTTGAGATATGAACTGTGTAACCAAATAGTTTTGCTTGTTTAAAGCGTAGACTTCGGGATTATAATTCAGATATTTTATAAATTTATCCATAAAATATATAGAAAAAGTATTTATACAAATCTTCAAAAAGTAACATTTGAAAGTATTTTTCGAAGAAATCTATTTTGAGCTTCAAATAAAGTGCCATTTCCGGTTATCTGATATACACCAAAATCTAATGGTCTCTTCCCATATTAGAATAAGGTAGAAATACAAGGTTTCAAAATTTTCTGAATGATAGTATTTGAGTTAGAGTAAAGGATCCACACACACACACACACACACACACACACACACACACACACACACACACACACACACACACACACACACACACACACACACACACACACACATACACACATACATACATACATACATACATACATACATACATACATACATACATACATACATACATACAGACATCACCGTGAAAATGTTAAATTCGGATTCTAGGGACCTTAAAACGTGGTCATTTATCAAAATCTCGAAATGCGATTTTTAGCACGATCCCTATACCTCCCTGACCAAGGGTAGCGGGAGGTAAAAAGCACAAATGTTTTTTGTTATCTAAAGAAAAAAAATCTGATGTGGACACCACACGACTTCCTTGTACGCAAGACCAATAAGAAGATGAAGCATAGACTCAATTATAGAATTGCACGTATTTGACGTAATTTGACATTAACATCTATTTTTTTATTTTTTTGTTATTTTTTGTCCTAATCCATAGCAAGCTTCATTACAAAAACCAAATAGTATATTATGTTATTAGGAGTAGAAAGCGGTCTTTTTGTGTTGAACCCAGCTATTGCGGCCGAGGCGCTAGCCGAGGCCTGGCAAGCTGGGTAAAACACAAAAAGGGCGTTCTACTCCGAATGACATATACTATTTTTTCTTCAAGTGTTTCTAATAATTTTTTGAGATTTTTTTGGAATTTTTTTATTTGTAAAATTTGCAATTTTAGTCAAAGCTGGCTGTGTACACTACAAAACACAAAATTCAACTGTCAAATAACAATTTTCAATATGATCTGTGTTCCTGTGGCTACTGCCGTCGCTAGCGGTGAACTAAGAAACTAACATTTTTTTACTAGTACAACAATAACAACATTTTTGTACTAGTAAGACAATGAATATCTTCTACAGCGTGTGTACAGTAGCATAATATGCATATTATAATACGCTTGAAGAAAAAAGTATATAAGTTTTAAATTTACATATCTCGCTTATACAAAGGGCTAATTTAATAATACTTGATGTGCTAGACGCAGAATTTTATTCTCTAAAACTCTTATTTGAAGCATTTATTTCTAAAATTAAAATGAAACCATTTTATTCAAGAAAAACTGTTAACAACTTCAGGTAATATATCACTTCCGGTTAGCCTGTTTTAACCAAATTCTGCTATGTTATTCCAATTGATATAAAAGTCTTAAATTTCAAAAGTTTTGGATTATATTTTAATATAGTTTTTCATTAAAATCTATTATAGGCTTCAAAAAAAGGACCTTTTCTGGAAATTATGTAATGACCAAAAAGGGAGGTGCACAACTAGATGTTATAGAAGTCCTAAATACAAAATTTCAACTTTCTACGGCTTACCGTTTTTGAGTTATACGAGATACGTACGTACGTACAGACGTCACGACGAAATTAGTCAGAATGGACACAGGGATGGCCAAAATGGATATTTCCGTTGAAATCTGGAAACCGAAATTTTTCGCGAATACAATACTTCCTTTACTTCGGACAAGGAAGTAAAAAACAAATTAAGGATTCTGTTGAAAAATAGGGCTGTTGCAAACAAATTTATGACTTCTAAAGTAATAAATTTTAAAAGATATTGTTCTTTAAAGAGCCTCAAATTTGAAAATATCAAGAAATATCTATTAAATATTTTACAATTAATTATTGAAATTTGTGTCATGAATTTGAAATAGTAACATGATCTGAAACCGAATGTGACGGCAGAGTACATCATTGCTATGAAAAATATTGTATAAACTTTCGTATAATATACTTCTAAAAAAGGTGAAACCGGCTCATTCGAAAAAAAAATTGTTTATATAAAATACAGGTGTTAATTTTAAATGGGTCTTCATTGTTATTAAAAGAACTGTAAGTAAGAGCTACAAATTGGGTTAAAATGATAAAATGGCAAATAATTTCTATTTTACAATACCAATATAATGAACAGAAAAAATCTATTAGTGGTTTCAAAATAAAGGACTTATATTTTTAATTTCAAATAGGTCCAGGAAATTTACTGAAAAAATACCCCTAACCTCAAAGACATTGCAACAAAAGCTTTTTTACGGAACCCTATCCAGAAAAATGCGCTGAAGAATATATCAAAATAATACTGGGAAAACTTGGAGAAAAACAGTCTGATGAAAACGTTTGAAAATTGTTTTATTACATAGCTGACGTATCGGCACCAAATATGCTTTCTTCAGGGAAATGTAAACTTACTGAATTGAATTTTTTTCAAAACGTTAAATTACAAAAATATATAGTCAAAATTATTTTTAGAAAAATGTAAACCACACAGTTCATCTTCAGAAACAAACATTTTTCTAATAATAATTTTGACAATATACTTTTTCAACTCAGTAACTCAGTGACGCCTAATAAACGCCTGCATGGTAAAAATATTTCATGATTACCGATATTTGTATATAAAGCAGATGGCACACCCAGCAATGGGTAATAAGCCGTGGCATCGAAAGAAGTAAATTAATGATGATTTTTAAATAATTTTTGTCAACGTTTTCTGTCAAATTTTAATTTTTTCTAAAAATATTTTAAGAATATAAGATACTTCGGTATAATTAAACGTAGCTCTCGTAACTACGAGTAATCTTTTAATAGTTAAAAAGTTGCTCTAAATAACTTTCAATATCAATAATAAATTATTTTTATCACTTTTAATTATATTCCTATTAACAGTTTTCTGTCAATTTCGCCTATGTGCTCATATATTTTCGAGAAAAGAAATTTTTATTTACTGCTGCTTCCTACGTCGTCTGCGTCTGTATCAGTACGTGATGTAAACATGTAAAAAGCATTGGAGAAATCTTTGAAACTGGGTTCGCTCGGAGCGATGCAGGTGATTTTAGCAGGTTCACTGTCAAGATACTCGAACACGTGGGAAAGAACTCATTCATGAGCTGGACCAGACAGCAGTCAAATTATTTCCATTACGGATAAACTGTTTTTGAAACATGATGGAAAATGCTTTTAGCATGTATAAGTAGATGTAATGCAATGCTGGAAGTTATTTTTTTATACCTTTTACTAGTGTTTGTACTGTTGATGTTAATGCGTTTATTTTTGAATCGTGCTATATACCGGGAGATTTATAATGAGAGTAACAAATCTACGTCACAAATTTTAGGCGCTAAAGTGCATTAGATTTAAAAAAATATGTTAAATAATAATTACTAGTGTTTGTACTGTTGATGGTAACCCTTTTTTTTTTGAATCGTACTGAATAATGCTTTATACAGGGAAATTTATAATAAATAAATAAATAAATATATCATCACTGCATATTACCCATTGCTGGGTGTGCCAATCTGCTTTGTTCGCAGATATCGGTAATGATGATGACATATTGTACCGTGCGGGCGTTTACCAGGTGTCACCTCACGGGCACTCATTGCTGGCGTGAAGAGTGCACCACAGGGGTCAATTTTGTGCCATTTAAAATTGGTAATATTTGGCGTCGGTCGGGATCGAACCCGGTTCCCCAGATTCGCGACCAGACACTCAGGCACGCGGCCATAAAAAATTATAAATGAGAGTAACAAATCTACATCACAAATTTTAGGGGCTAAAGCGCATTAGATTTAAAAAAATATATAAATTTATTGGTATTACTTGACTGTTAGTATGATTGGGGATCATTAAATAGTAACTTTCCTACGTTTCGATTCCAAATGAAGCATCATCAGGGATAGTTAAAGTACAGATGGAAAATAAGATCATTACATTACAAAATCAAAAATGTAAGGATAAAATATAAAAGAGAATTTGTACTCACGCCCGATGAAATTTCAATCACGCCTGAACACGCACGATAATTTTCTAGTGCTTCACGCTCATGTCCAATCACGAAATTTATATTTTCCGATAATATAAACAAAAATTCGTTTTACTGATTATAAGGTATTAGTTTGACATAAGAAACAAAAGCGCCGTTAGTTGCCAAATATAATATTTATTTTTTTATACCAAATGATGGCATAGGAAAGGGGAATTACTTTTATTTAATAAAAAAAATTTGGTGGGATTCTTTTTACTTAAATATTTTAAAATATCAACTTTAAGGTACTAAAGCCAATTATCTTTCAAAAAATTTGATGCTATTGTGCCAATTTTTGACAATTTTAAATATAAATATTAGAAATAATTACATATTTATACTAAAAGTAAGAAAATACAAAAACAATTAAATTGTAAAGAACAATAAATAATAAATTTGTTCTGACCTTTATTGCATGCAGCTGTTTGAAACCTGGAACAAAACACAAACAATTATTATCGTGGAATATTAAACAAAAATCAAAAAAAGTATATAAACATTTATAAAAATATCACATTACTTTAATAACTTTCTTTGTTTTAATTTCAGTAATGACTTTGACATATTATTATTCAAAATTTCTTTGCAATGCATTTAGATGAATACTGTAATTTGCATGTTACGTAGAATAATAAAAATAAATAGTTTTCTTTATGCACACATTTGCTACTGCTAATGTAAATATTATATAAATGAAACTACTAACTTGTCAGTAGTATATTGTGTTACAGTAGCCTAATAACGGAGTAAATTTCTCACATTTTAAAGTACCAACATTATTAAAAACATCTTGTAATGACGCATCTACATTTATTTAACAGTTACCAGTAATATCTCCATTACAGAATATTTTTTTTAAACGGTTCTTTACCGTGCGAAAGCCAGTTATTTAGAAGGTTACCACCATTTACATTTTAAACCGTAACTACAGTCCCACAATTGTTGTATATAAAAACTAAATTAACAACTTGAAAAATGTGAAATGCTTTAATTGCGAGCACTCTCTATTAAAAAATAAAAACACCGATGTTGCTATTACTTTACTGTATAACTTAACTGCTTTCCCGATAGATAAATTATTAGGGATTTTGTAGTTAAATATGAGATAGTGGAAAAACGGAATTGGAATTAAAACGGTATCGAAATACTTTATAAATGGATGTGATATAATTGTAATAAATCTTCTTTGCTTCAGTGCTTTAAATACGTATTCAATTTATATACAAATAAATTATATGTTATTCACTTTATGAAATATAAATATCAACATATCTCTCACTAAATTGAGTGTAGCAGATCTGCTTCATTGAATATCATGACAAATTATATAATATGTAGATTATAAAGACCACTGCATTTAGTGACCGATGGTGATTGTAATAATCTGAGTTTGAATCATATAGAAGGCAATTAATAACTTTGGTATAGTTCAAAATAAATTTGACTTGACTCAAGATGACGAAAATAAGTTCTTCTTCTTCCTTGAAAACGTAGGTAAAAATATAAATTTTATTTAAAAAAAAATTATTTGTTTTTACTTCCTTGTACAAAGTAAAGGAAGTATTGTATTATATATAAATTTAAAACTTATATACTTTTTGGGTTTTTGTAATGAAGCTTGCTATGGATTAGGACAAAAAATAACGTCAAATACGTGCAATTTTATAATTGAGTCTATACTTCATATTAGTCTTGCGTACAAGGAAGTAGTGTGGTGTCCACATCAGATTTTTTAATAAATTAAGAAAGAAGATTTTCTTTGACGTCATTATTTTGAACTGGAGAAAGGGATGCATATTTATATTCATGAATGGAACCTGTAGATGGCGAGCGAGTGCGAGTTTTAATTTGATTTTGACATTAGTTCATTTTTCTGACACTTTCTTTCTTCTTTATTATTTACAATTTGCGTGGTTTCTGTTACTTTTATTACGTATTTCGATTTGTTAAGCAGGATTTTGAAGGATTTTAACTTAGCTTATACTCGTACAAGATTAAAATGATAAACGAAAATATTAACCTCCAAACTATTATTCAAACGTCAAACAGATCTGTCATGTTTAAATTACCCGCATATCCCGTTGCTATTGGACGTACCGATGTTATTGCTTTACGGCCATTCATTGGTTCGGCGTAATTTTACGTCATACATGGCGGTAATTTAAATATTAAAATTTCATTAATTTTTTTGTGGCCAATTAATGAAAACTTTTCCAACAGAAAAAATATGTGTAGCAAGTTTTTATCATCTCTTCAAAAATATTAAATAAAAAAATGGCACGCAAGTAGCTCATTCAAAAAATCGTTTAAGATTGAACCTAATGGACCTTTCCAATTTAAGGGCTATCTCTTTCTATCGCTGCAAATAGTAAGAAAATGGCGCGAACAACTGCCAGTTGGGCTGTCAAACGAAACGTCAAAAATATTGCGGTCATTAAAATACCTGTATTCTCAGTGAAAATTTGCATCGTTAGACATTTTACCTTCAATAAAAGCTTTTGTAACTTGTTTCGATAAGATTTTTTAAAGTTATCTTACATTTTACGTCTATTTTTTTAGCATCAAACGTCATAGATCTAATTTGTTCTTACTATGCGCAGATCCCCATTGCGCATATCTTCTATCTCTTTAAATTGGAAAGGTCCATTCTAACATCAAGTGCTAGAATGTGTCATTCTAAGTCCGAAACAGAAAAAAAACATTTTAAGCCCATTTCCATCGCCGACACTTAAATTTTAAGCTTGCGTTGAACAAAAAAATGCAAATCGAAATTTTGACAGCAATATTCAGTTACTCATTTGACGTCAATTTAAGGAACACTTAAAATTTAAACGTCAGTGGTACAACCGGGTATTAATATAATATATATTTTTACCTTCCGTCACCTTTAGGTAAGGAAGGTATTGTCTTTGGTCAAAAAATTCGATGATGAGTTTTTAATCAATAAGCACGTTTTAGGGTCCCTAGAATACGAATTTACTATTTTTACGATGATGTCTGTATGTGTGTGTGTGTGTGTGTGTGTGTGTGTGAATGTGTGTGTGGATGTGTGTGTGTGTGTAACAAAATTTTCGTCTGCGATAACTCTAATACTACAGTTACAAAAATTATAATTTTTCGTGTACTTCTTCGTTACATCCTTATGAAGAGCTGATTAGATTTTGGTTACAATTGGTCAACCGGAAGTACCATCATTTGAAGATTTTAACAGTTTTTCTTGAAAAAACTATGTTAAATATAATTTTTTCACATTTGATGTTATTATAAATATTAAAGAATATTTTATTCTTTATACGATTTGACTGCATTTTATACTTAATATTAAATGGATATAGAGTTAAAAAATTATAAAGAAATTAAATTTCATAAAGTAGCCATAGCTATGGAAACAGCTACTATATTAAGAAAATTCTGATTGAAAGATGTCAGTGTCAAGTGAAATTGACATAGTGTGTTTGTCTTATAATTTTTACTGGAAATATAGGATCTTTTACTTTCTGTATGGAATTTGTATAAAATACATACAACTGCTTTAAGGTAATGTACAAGAAATAATAATAATAAATCTTTTATTTCTGCAGATACATTACACTGTATATAGAAAACGTCGCAAAATAATAATTTTCTGTATGAAATTTGCATAAAATACATGCAACTGCCGGAAGGTAATGTACAAGATATAGAATATTTAATTTAGCAAGGAACTTTCCGTATGAAATTTGTAAGAAATACATAGAACTGACGGAAGGTAATGTGCTGGCCACATCAGATTTTTTTATTTTGTCGTCTGCCCAGTTGTGTGATCCACGAGCCGCCACTTCAAGGGGATGCACCCCCCCTCTCGGTGCGACACTTTACCAGTAATTCGATATTTAATATTTCCTAATGAACTCATTACATTTTCTTGTAATACAAATGGAATATCTCTTGAATACCTACATATCGTTGATGTTATCTGCCTGCACTATAAGTTCGAAATTTCCCCCAATAATATCTGAATTTCTCCACTAATATTTGGAATTCCTACAATATGTGTGCACAGTATTAATACGAGTATGTTCGTTAATTATATTCTAAAAATATTTCATATGTTAAGTATAAATATTAGTATTAAGGATAATTTAAAATTATACAGGTAGAATTATAATAAACAATTTTGATGTTTATAAACACTTTTAATAAAACTTTATTCTCAGAACAATAACAAAGTTCCAAATATTTATTATTTCAAAATATTCAATTTTAGTAATGTGTTACATTTACCTACATTTAATGGGCAAATTTAAAAGGCTATCCATAAATGAGATAAGCTGATAATAAAACTGTTAGTAAATATATCGACAGAATTGTGTCAATATTATTTAGGAGCAAGGCTACGTTATGATATGGAAGCAAATATGTATGTCCTTCTGTATAAAAATAACGTTATAGAAACATGTCTATAACAGAAATGGGTTCTACTTATTTTGCAGATTAATAATAATCTAAAACGGCATAGAAGTAATAAGTTATGACTGAAGGTAATCCTAATGGAAAGAGATTTTAGTAACGTTTTTACAAAAAGTTATAAATATTGTAACGTGAGAAAATAGGTACCTATGACACTTGGTCCGCGAGCCCCCGGCCAGTGCGTGCGAGCCGACGCCTATGACAGAAGCGATCGATAACACTCTTATGTAAACAAGAGGGGAGATAAGCGTAATTACAAGCGCATGTTATGTCGTTCGGGATGATGCTAGAGTATTTCAGAAATATTAGAGCCACTGTATAAGTGACGTATTTGTGTGCGGAGAGGGGGAGTGACAGACATACAGTAACATATACTAAGTTTATTCCTTTAGGTTCAACCCGGTTGAAATTCGACCCGATCGAATTTCAAGGTTAACTCTCAACCATTTATCTCGCTTTTGTTATAGCGGGTCGAGTGAACCCTATTTGAACCCGATCGAAAGCGTTGGCGTAATGTCAATATTTGTTTGGTTAGGTTTACTCGATTACGAATGAAAAATAAAACACCAAGTTTTGACTGGTGGGAAAACATTGTGCTACAATTTACAAATACAGATTGAATCGAAAATTTTATAGTATCTAAAAACACTTTTATTATTATATTTGCGAGATACTAAATATTAAATTGAAACCAAAATATAATTTTTTAAGCCACCCTTCTAAAATTGTAAGTTTTGAGAAAAAGATTGCTGTTTCACTATATTGTCTCGCTAGCTGTTTTCCGTGCATAAGACCGAGAATTTTCATTTTCTTAATTAAGGAAACAAATTACTTCCTGATTCTGCCAAATGTTTCTTTTTGACATAATTCAATCATAATCACATACGATTTGACTGTTTGACTGTTAAAATGCAGCTGACAGATAACCTCTAACGATAGTGAATCATACATGTACGTCGATCGGGTTGAGCGTTTATCCTGTAACGTCAATCCGGTCTAATAAGCTCAATCCATTTGTATTCTATTGTCGAGTCGAAAATGCGTTTATTCCCATCATTTCAACCCGCTAACTTCAATTGGGTCGATTCAACACATTTTCAAGCGGGTTGAAACTGTCGGGATAAACTAGATATAGAGAGTAAGGAGTCAGTGAGTTCAGTAACACAGCAGTGTTCTGGTAAGAGTATGCAGTTTAGTGTCGAGTGGAGTTATACTAGTATACTAGGATGTGAATACTCTGTAGTTTTGAGGAGTATTGGGAAGCTAGGTACACGGAGACAATAACGGTGAGTGGAAGTGGATTAGTGGATACTCGGTAGTGGTGTTGAAGAGTTGTGGCCTACGGACAGTCGGTGATACTGCGGCCGTGGAAGTTAGAAGAGTTAGTCAGTCGGAAGAACAGTTACATAAATAGACAATGAGTTAGATAGTGAGTTACATAAATAGACAGACAGTCAGTAAGTGATTTGAAAGGAGTGAATTCTGTCCGGGCAGTTGAATATACAGACGCTGTTGAGTTAGTTGAGAATATAGACGCTGTAGAGGTCGGACAGTTGAATGTGATATAAACAAATAGTGACATAAATAGTTGAAATAAATAATCATTAATATAAATAAATAATCTTAGTGTTTAAGTAATTAATTATATTCTTAGTCTAAATTAGTATTTAATATTTGTTTAACTATAGTAATCGTCATTGTTATTATCCTTTAATATTTATTTATCGTTTTAATAAACAACTATTTTAATTATTAATATTTCTTTTTACACTTCACCTAAAAAAATAAAAACGTTACAATATGTATATTTGCTGTAAATGATATCAGTGATATCACGAATGCATTATGTAAACTTTACATTACTTTTTAACATTGACATATATCTGTCATTATAAATATTTGAATAGTTTTTGTTAGAGTAGCATAAGTTGCAGAATTTATAAAATCTGATTATTTGTAACCCCATTGAAGAAACAAAAAAAGTATATTCAAAATGTACAGACAATGAAAAATTTACTATTACATTTACAATAAAATAAATTTTCAACAAACAATATGTGTAAATTTTTATGAAAACTTGCTTGATTTTTATGGTAAAATCGAAAGTTATTTAGAAAGACTTTGGAAGTTGCAAGGGTTTTTAAAGAAACAGTTTTTATTTTTTCTGTTATTCACAGAAATAAAATTGAATAGATATGTTAAGTTCCAAGATCAAAAATGCTCAATAAGCGAGACACGCACCGCAATGCATTTTGGGTTAATTTAAAATTAACAAAGACCGAAATCACATAATATTTGTTACGGTTTGTTTAAAAAGAAATAACAAATAAATTTCGGTTTTTGTTAGTTTAGATAAACCCATACAATAAATAAATAATAAATCACAAAGCAGTATAAGCTGATATTTTTGTGGCGAATTATAGCGTTTGACAACTACAGATGAGCAGCAAAACTCGGGATGGTTATTACAGATTTCATTATGTCAAACTCGAAAATATATATTAAATTCTGCCAGAAAAGTCAAACTTTAACTGTTTCTAAGGAGTTCTAAAATATTAATTTAAAAAAAAAATTATTTAATAAGGATTTTCAGTTTAAATTTTTCTGGCGAGCAGTTGAACCATTTTCAAAATGAACTTAGGTTTAAAGTTCAAGTCTAATTTTATAACAAAAAAATGTTTATATGTATTTTATAAAAAACAAATATTCAAATCTTTTTATTATCTATTCAAGAGCATTTTTTTTTAAATAAAAATATAACATTAAAATTATATTATCAGGGAATATAACATACGAGCGAGCATGTATTGTATGTATAATTAATGTTTATCTCTCATTTCAACTATAAATAAATTTAAAAACATTCAAACAAAATACAAAATCCCAGGTTGTATACGCAAATGCATACAAAGTACTTTATTATTCCATTCGTGTTGTTTTTAACAAAATATAAAGAACGGAGTAAATGGCGCAAGTTTAAAACAACAGTCCCAGTGCAGCAATGCTGTTGTTCGTTGTTCGAATTCTTTTCATTTGTTGTTTCCGTAAATGTCTGCAAAGCATGCAGATATGCTCACATGAATAATAAATATTCAAATGAGAACAATGAATCACATTGTGGCCGAGAGGAAAGTTGATTTTTTGGAGTTGATAATAGGTAGATGTGCGTCAGGTTTACGTTTCAGATATTTTGTTTTTGTTTTTAGTGAATAAAATAAACAGTCTCGACTTTCTTTTTTCGATTTCTTCTTTTTCAAAAAGAGAAAAATTGTTTTTGTCCTTTCATAACAATAGATTTTACTGATACTAATTTATGATTTTGTACTAAATAAATTCTTACTCATTTATTTATTAAAATTAACTTCATATGTTTGGCGACCTATAACTATATCAAGTTTTTAGAACATAAATAATAACTTTATTGGTATTGCTTGACTGTTAGAAACTTGTATCAAATATTTATTCATTCTTCTAATTATAAATTTGAATTTAATTTCAATCAAATTGTCCCCATTTCCAAAATATTTCTATTCAAAAGTTACCATTGACGTGCATAATTGTACGCAATTTTAACCTGCGCCAAATTACTCCTAGAGAGCCACTTTAGCAACAGAAAAATCTCTATAGTAACAGAGAGCCAAGCCGCACTAAAAGCACTAGAATCTTGTGAGACAAAATCTGGACTTGTTCTAGAATGCATCCACAGATTAAATGCACTAGGAGCAAGGAACAAATTGAAATTAATATGGGTACCCGGGCATTCAGAGATCGAAGGAAAACAGGTAGCAGATAGTCTGGCTAAGAAGGGGACAAGTTTTCCTTTCACAGGACCAGAACCGGCTTTCGGAATCTCAGCGGAGACAGTTAAGCTTGAAATAAAAACATTGCTGAACCAATGGCACAAGACTCACTGGTTGGAGTCACCAGGGCAGAGACACTCAAAGCTCTTCCTAAATGAACCAACCAAGAAAAGAATGGAACGTTTACTCCTAATGAGCAAACAAGACGTTAGATTAATAACAGGACTCCTAACAGGATACTGTCTACTAAACAAACACCTACACACGATGGGACTAACACAAGAACCAACATGCAAGGGTGTGCTGAAGAGGAAGAATCCCCTCAGCACCTTATATGTCACTGTGAAGCCTTTACGAGCAGCAGATATAATATCCTGGGGGCAGAAAAGATCCAGCAGGATATGCTAAAAGTTTTAGATCTGAAAAAAACCCTGGAGTTTATTAAACAAACAAATCTGGAGGGTACAATACATCTCCAGGTCGCAGTACAGGGATTGATGTGATAAATGTGACAGATGGCAGCGTTTTTCTTTTTAAATTTTCCATGGAATACTTAGATTCTTTTTTAATGTATGAATATTCAACTGTATTTCTTGACAGCCTTGACATATCTGGCAGTGAAAATGAACAGGTAAAAAATAAATCATCGAGAGAGGAAAAAATCTTATATGCAACACGAGATGTAGGTACATTTGATCACTCTCGAACTTATATGCTAGCTGTCTTGCCGCTGTCGCTCGGGCGCAAAATAGTCCTCAATTAGCAAATGGTACCTACATCTCTTGTAGCATAAATAACTATTATTAAACAGTAATTTAATTAACTTTCCTACGTTTAATGGGGTCTCGTGGCCGCGTGCTTGAGTGTCTTTACAGTTCCTGATAACCGATGGAAAACACTCCCATATAAGCGTAGTTGATTTAAAAGATGGGGTTATTGATGTTAGTCGGCGTCTTCCATCGTCAATGACGCTCCTTGAGGTATACAACTATTTGTTTAAAACTGGGCTAGAAACTTTGTACCCAAATATTATTATTGCTCTGAAGCATGTGCGTAGCCAGGGAATGAGTTTTGGGGGTTTTACATCCCGCCCCTCGAATGAATGAATTAAAATTAATTTTTACGTATTCATTAGATATTAAAATTGATCGCAAGTGTAGGTGATATTTAATTTTCATAGTGTAGACAGTTTATTTAGGTAAGTCAACAATCCGTTAAATATATTCCCTTTTCTAAAGTGTCTTTCAATTTATTTTTGTACGTGAAACGGGAAAAACATGCAGCTTCACATTATATGAAAAAATTAGGGCGCATAATTTGAAGTTTGCCTCAGTTGTTTCGAAACCACCGTCTGGCTCTGGTTAGTTGAGACTAAAATCGATTGCGGACTCAGTTGGAACGTCACCGAATTTCATTTGATTGAGTCTACAATCACCCAATCCCCTTACTATCAATATTATCAGAAAAGGAATCACTTCTAATACCTAGTTCTAATCTAATGTCTCCTCGGTGATTCACTTTTGGTTCCCAACGGGCGCGCGTACCGGGAAAACTTGTAAAGTGGGGGTGTGCGCTTGGACATCAGCAAAGCGCGGCTTTTCAGTCGTGTTCAAGCCGTTGTCGAGGAAAGTTAGTTGCTACGATACTCATTTTGTGACTCACGCGTTACTCACCGCAGGAGTAAATACGCGGTTAATGGTAATAGTGTTTCGAGAAGGAGATAATAGTGTTATGCGTTTTGGATTTTTCTGCGAATAGTTGGTTTATTTTGTCGTAATTAGGTAAGTCAGATTTTTTATTTTCTAATTTCTTCAACGATAATCCAACCACTAAGTAACTCAAGAACAACCTCTGAAATTTAACTATTTTGCAAATTTTGTTTCCTTTTAATAATTCTGTAATTTCATGGAAAAGCAAATATGTCATTTTCTGCTAGTGTAGAAACAAAACTTTGAGAATAATACTGATTTATCACTTTTTAAAATTTATTAATTCAATCCTGCTCTTACTTTCAGAAAGAAATTTCAAAATCTGATTTTTTATAAGACGACAAATTTTTTAATCTGATCTGACACTTTTGAATAAGTGATATTTTACTTTTCCCATAGATCTACAGAGTTATTCATTTTAAGTTATTAGAATTACCTATATTACATACGTAGAGAAACAGGCAAAAAGCATTATTTTCTTAATAGTAAATAAATTACAACTTTTCGTAGGCCTTAAATTATTGTAAGCCTTAGGTACTAGGTACCGTACCTAGTTAGCGTGTAATTTGGCCCAGCAAAATATAGTTTGGTGTATTTATTGGTATTCATACCTTGATTTGTAATAAAAATATGGACAACGTTCGATTAGGTTCACCTGAAATAGTTAAGCATTCATAAACAAAGAAAAAGAAGACGAGCCAAGCCTTCGGATTTTGATTTCGTATATGGCCGATTTTTAGTGTCAGCTTATCCCAGTGGCGTTCCCAGGATTTTGGTCTAGAGGCGGCGATATAGAGGAAATTTATATATAATTTTTGTTTAATATTAATATTTCACTGTGCCTAAATGCTCTTGATTTTTCCCCATTTAAATAACATTGAGTTTTGACACATTTTGGAACTGTATTTTTGTCAAAGGTAATAAGAGGTTTAAAAAATCCACTTAATATTAGAATATATACTAGGGTGACCCGAAAATATGTGGACAAAATTTAAAGTCCCAATCAATATTCTTTTGGGCTTTTGGGTGATAGTTTAACAATCTATAATTATCTTAAAAATAATGATTTGGACTTCAAATTTTGTCCACATATTCTCGGGTCATTTTAGTATATATTCCAACATTGAGTGGATATTTGAAACCTCCTATTGGCTAGGAAAAAATAAAGTTCCAAAATGTGTCAACCCAATGTCATTAAAATAGAGAAAATCAAGAGCATTTTGGCAAAGGTCAAATATTAATATTTATTTGGAACCATTTTAGGGGGCGTCTCGGTTAAATTTCGATTTGACCCCTTTTAAGGTCCACGTTAACATACATATATTTTAAACAATTTCATATACATATTTTCTCATATTTAAAATAAAAGCAATGATTTTTTAAAGATATTGAGGTATAGTAACGTTACTTTAAAAATATTAGAAACATTAAACAAGAAAATCTGTCACCTAATAGCATGATTTATACTTGAAAATGGCTGTCTTTTCCCTAGAAATTAAAGCGCAATTTTTTCATCACGCCAATTTTTTTCTTGATAATAAGTTGCAATTTCTTTTTTATTGTGAACGATACTTAAGTCAGATTTACTTAAGTGAGGACTATTATTAGAAATTTCGAGATAAATGAACAAAACTTAGATCAATTTTATGACAATTGTTATAACTAACTCGAAATATCATATCATATAAAAAATATGTGTAGGTCTATGGGGGGCGATCGCCCCCATCGCTCTCCCGCTGGGTACGCCACTGGCTTATCCACTTCTACCTGAGTCTTTGACTATCACGAAATAGGTATTCTTTATTTACAGCGAGGATTATAAAAGTAGAATATTTATTTTAAACCTATTTTTAGGGTGCATGCTAACATGAATAAGTAGGTACGACTGCTGTAACAAATTTATATTGGTACATTATTTATAATAAAGCACCACGGATGAAGAATTATTAATCCTAAAAGCCCCATTGTTAATATAGTATTCCTACTTCTTGGAAGTCAAACTGTCAGGTATAAGTGGATCAGATGAACCTAACAACACCTGTTGGATCAGTTGGGATGGTCCAATTAGGACTGTACCTCGGATTTTAGAGAAATTCGGATTAAACAATGTTCGAATTACAGATGTTCTAGTATATCTATATTATTGTTGCGGGAAATAAGGGGCTGTCCTTAAATTACGTAACGCAAAATTAGGAAATTTTTGATACCCCCTCCCCCCTTTGTAACGCACCCGTAATGCAAACATGACCCCCCCCCTCTCATATATTACGTAACGCAGTACTTGACCCCCCCCATTTTTTTTACTGGATATAAAAGTATGTGGCCTGCTTAATATTCAGTTAAAATTTGAAACAGAAACTATTTAAATTAATGTACATAAAGATGAAAAATAATGTACTACTCTTGCCGTACGGCTTGTCACCCCAATTTCTTTACTGGATATAAAAGTATATGGCCTCTTTAATGTTCAGTTAAAATTTGAAACAGAAACTATTTAAATTAATGTACATAAAGATGAAAAATAACAGAACAGAACAGAAACTATTTAAATTAATGTACATAAAGATAAAAAATAATGTACTACTCTTGCCCTACGGCTTGTCACCCCAATTTTTTTACTGTATATAAAAATATATGGCCTTCTTAATATTCAGTTAAAATTTGAAACAGAAACTAATTAAATTAATGTACATAAAGATGAAAAATAACAGAACAGAAATTAAAAGCATATGCAACACTACTTGAATTCATGTTTTAATATGAATTGCATTGCACGAATGAAAGACCACTGGCCCGAATTTGAACTGTGCCCGACATATTATGTTGACTGTTATTGAAAACAAACGACTGCCTGCATATACGAATTAGCACCGCGAAATTTGAATGTTTCAAAACTATTAAAGCAAGTTTAGCAATATTTTTTATATTTTATCGTTACGTAACGCACACATTAACCCTACCTCACCCCCTCGTAACGCTACTCTTGACCCCCCCCCCCTTGAAGCGTCACGTAATTTAAGGACAGCCCCTAAAATATAATTTGAAATGAATTATATTTGAATAATGTTGAGTAACGAAGTATTCTTAAGGATATATGAATATGAGACTATACTTTGTCTTCCATATGATATATGTGTTTAAAAGATAGAAACTTACGTGAAAAATAAAAATTAGTATTTAATATTTCTAGGAAAAGTTGTAAACATTTATAGCTTTTCTTATCAAGAACTGATAAATTCTTATGTGATTAAAACAAAAAAACATTGTTTTAGCCTTTAAAATTAAAATTTATTAATCTATTATAACTTTATTTGAAAACAATAGAATTTTTGTTAATGTTGAAACAATATGTTGCTTCATTATTTAAGTACTTGATATTATTATATTTATCTTGTTTGTTTTGGCTTAAATCTTTTAATAAAATTATCGTGAAAAAAAGAAAAAACTGCGTACTTTAGAGATAGTATATGGATGGGACAATGTTGGAACCTCTGTATTGCTCTATCTAACTTTTATCTAACGAAAGCTTTGAAAATCTTCCAAATGAGGACGGAATTTATTAGATAATTTCAAGGAAACTGTTTTGAAAAAAATATTATATTTACAAAAATTCTTATAGTTATAATTTGACGTCACCATCGATGAAGCATCAAAAATGTCACATGAAATCGATACGCAAATGCAATAATAATAAATCATCATAGCTTATTACCCACTGTTGGGTGTACCAGTCTTTTTACTTGCTTGTACGAAGTAAAGGAAGTATTGTAATCGCGAAAAATTTCGGTTTTGAGATTTCAACGGAAATATCCATTTTGACCATCCCTGAATCCATTCTGACTAATTTCGTCGTGACGTCTGTACGTACGTAGGTACGTACGTACGTATCTCGCATAACTCAAAAACGGTAAGCCGTAGAAAGTTGAAATTTTGTATTTCGGACTCCTATAACATCTAGTTGTGCACCTCCCTTTTTGGTCATTACATAATTTACAGAAATGGTACTTTATTTGAAGCCTATAATAGATTTTATTGAAAAACTATATTAAAATATGATCCAAAACGTTTCAAATTTGGTATATAACACTTTTATATCAATTGGAATAACATAGCAGATTTTGGTTAAAACAGGCTAACCGGAAGTGATATATTACCTGAAGTTGTTAACAGTTTTTCTTGAATAAAATGGTTTCATTTTGATTTTAGAAATAAATGCTTCAAATAAGAGTTTTAGAGAATTAAATCGTGCGTCTAGCACATCAAGTATTATTAAATTAGCCCTTTGTATAAGCGAGATATGTACATATAAAACATATACTTTTTGGTTTTTGTAATGAAGCTTGCTATGGATTATGACAAAAAATAACAAAAAAATAAAAAATAGTTGTTAATGTCAAATTACGTCAAACACGTGCAATTTTATAATTGGGTCTATACTTCATCTTCATATTGGTCTTGCGTACAAGGAAGTCGTGTGGTGTCCACATCAGATTTTTTATTCCAAGATTTCAGTAATGATGATATATCTGTATTTTTGAAGGAGCTTCTTAGGTGTCAACTCATGAGCCATCATAGCTATCGTGAAGAATGCACCACTGATATGCTACTTTTTGTGCCTGGAGAAAATCTTTCAAAAACTCGTTCACTAGGAACCACTTACTTAAATTTAAATAGTTTATATTTGAAACAATACAAAAAGAAATTATATCTTCTGATCTCATTTCCAGCGCTGAATTGTTAATAATTTCATTTCTCATAATTGATCATTTTTATAGGATTTTTAAAAGTTTATCTCATATTGTTTCATTGTTGAGTAAATATTATTCTAACGCTATCCTCAAGTAACGTAAACATTTTTCGGAATTCAAGACTCGCAGATAAGTCCATTTAAAACCATAACGGAAGTATGTGAGAAAACTAAAACAATATTCTTTTTATAGAGAATTTTCACACATACTAGAAATAGAACAAATATGTTTTAATTATTATTTGACGTAATTAACAAATTTATATTATTTGTATCCTTGGCATTGGAAGACTGCAATAATTACAGAAAGACAATAACACTGTACATTTTATCTTATTTTTGCCACTTTATTTTTATTTTTAAACGACACAATAGAGAATTTGCATTGATTTTGTATGTTGTATAAAAAAGTGCAGTGAAGTGGTGCAAATGTTGGAAAGGGTTTTGACGAGGAAGCTAGGTCGAAACCAAAGGGTTTATAGATGAAGAGTCAGGGAGAAAAAGATGAATGCCACAAAAAGTGTTTTTGCAATAAGCGAGAACTTTAAAGTTTTAAACCTTATGGAACATCTTTGAAGTGATATATGATGCTTTTGTTCAGATTCGTGATTCGTTTAAGAATGATTCCTTCCAATCACGATTAGATTTATATCCAAACGATCAACCCGATCGACGCGAAACTTATACAACGTCGTACGAACTGGCGTCAAATTTCAAATGACAAATTATCAGTCCGACAAGTCAGCTGTTCCTGAATAAAATAAAAATTATTCTGTTGGTTATTATTTAAATAGAAAATTAGAAACCAATAGTGAATGAATGTTGAAGCGACTGTCTCAAGTTCTAGTAGTTCTGATTCTGATGTAGACATAAATTTTCGGAACAGAAGAACTTGTATAAATAATTATGTTGAAACTGTTATACCTAACTATTCGGAAGACGAATTTAAAAGTCAGTTTTGAATGAATAGAAATACTACACATTACACAACGAATTATTGGTATTGGTACTTTGCATAATTCATTTGGAATATAAACAATCTTCTTATAACTGTTTGTTCTGCCATTTTTCGATCTTTTGTGATTTGAATAACAGTAATCATGATAAAAGACTGATTCTGAAGGGGGCGTGTTGTGATCACAAAATGAAAATTCTGGTGTGGCCAACACCATACCTCCCGCCATTTATAGGCCGAGTCACAAAAAAGATTAAGGTAATCCTTATTTTGGATTAGCGAATTTTACTCTAATTTTGACAGTCTATTTCTTAAAATGTAGTCTAATCTAATCCAAATAACTACCTTTTTTAAACCCCTCAATAGGATTAAATCCCAATTACAGAGTGGGTTTACATTCATACACATCCATGCCTTAGTGGGATTCGAACCCAGAGACCCGAGGGCACTTATGACATGAGGCAATGCTCTAACCATTGACCCACCGGAGCTATGATAAAATGAAGATTAAATTTTAAATACCGGGGTAGAATAGAATTCCCTAATCCAAAAATGAGGATTAGCTTAAAAAAAAATTGTGAATCGTTAATTTTTATTAATCTAAATACATACCTACATATTTACTTACCTTGGAAACTGTATTGAATTCCTTTTCTATTGTTCTGTTAACTTTAGTTAACCTAATCTTTAATTTTTATAATAACATTAATCTCGAAAAAATAACATTTAAAGGTATTTTTTGAAGAAAAACTATTTTGAGCTTCTAGTAAAGTGCCATTTCCGGTTATCCGATTTTCACCAAAATCTAATGGGCTCTTTCCATTAAAGAAAAAGTTTGAAATACAAGGTTTAAAATTTTTCTGAATGATAGTATTTAAGTTAGAGTGGAGGATCCACACATACATACATACACACAGACATCATCGTGAAAATTTTAAAATTGGATTCTAGGGACCTTAAAACGATCCCTATACCTCCCTTACCAAGGGTAGTGGGAAGTAAAAAGTAGGGATAACAAATAACAAAGGAAGAAACATAATTCTTCTTGATCATCTTCACTTTGTTCAATTTTATCACGAATCACAGTTCGAACGAAAGCGGCTGTTGTGTATTCAATCTTAGTCCAAAACTCAGTTTGGTAATTTCTTAACATATTATTATACCCACAGATGAATCGAGTTTTAACTAATGTCGGACCTAATAGAATTTTACCAGCCTGACAACCGAATCTACTAGGCAAAAAAATGTTTGGCCCGTCATCCTTCTTAGCTCTTGTATTGCAATTTCTAGGGCCTGTAACTTAGGACTACCGTTTTTGCTTTCTTTAAATATACCATTTGAAAGCTCCACGCTTAATCTATTAGTATGGCCAATAATCTTATTTTGCTAGAAAATGGAGATTCATCGTTTCTTCCCCTGGATCTTCAAATGGTAGAAACGTTTTCAAGAGGACCGTGAAGACGTAGAATATATCGAGAGAACCGGGCGCCGAAGCACATTAACCACCGCTGAAACTTTGGCAAATTTTAAGATAATGTGCTAAGTAATCTTCGAATCACTGTAAGGGAGGTGTCTAAGGGAGTCAGTACGATTATTTCATATGACTCATGTGAAAAAGTAAATAGATGAAATATAATAGTACAATGCTAACAAAAATTCCTTATCAACTTTATTTTATCTTAGCATGTTAATTATATGATTTATATTGTCAATATATTGTATCATTGAGTATATTTATTCAGATTTTTTTATAGATACCGTTATCTGACATGCGATATTTATAACAGTAATTCAATAAACATTTTCTCACATATGTTGAGTAAATGGTTGTGGTGAAAAACGATAAGATAAAATAATGCAAACAGTACTTTTTGCATTTAACACTTACACTGTGGGATATTCCACAGTTGATAAAAGTTATTATCAACTTAAGAAATCTTTTCTGTAATATCTAGAACAGTTATGGAAGATATATAAGATTACTTCAAATTATAGTTGTGATAGAGCTGATTAATGTAACTATAGTAGCTTATTACCATATGCATCTGGCAAAGTATAAAAATAGAAAATTTTGCAAGCGGTTATGAAATATGATCTGAATTTAAACACATGCAATTTTTATTGTTACGATTAAATTTTGCAAAAAATAGTTATTTAAGTATTAAGAGCAGTAAGTACTTCCTACGGAGTGAGGATGATTTTGAAGATCGAGACGAAGTCGAGATATCCAATATATCCGATACCGGTAGAAGAACACTTAATGAGAATATCATAACTAATAAATCAAAATTAAATAATAGTATATTGTGTTATTAGGAGTAAAAGTGATACTTTGTGTGGCGAGCATGGAAGATTGCACGACGAGCGAAGCGAGTCGGACAATTGCATGCGAGGCACACAAAGACGCTTTTATTCCGAATGACACATTAAATTTTTTTCAATCGCTACTTTTCTTTTTATTCGCTAATTCTATGTAGTTTCTATGGATATTTATTTATTTTATTTCTACGCCGCCGGCGTAGAAATTTCTAGCGGCGTAGAAATGAAACTTCAACCTTGTGAATCAAGTCACAAAAAATGCCATTTCTACGACGTTCGAAAAAATAGTTATTTGTGTATCAAGGTTGCAAAAGTGATTTTTTTTGCTGAATTTGAAGTTTGCAGTCGAGGCAAAGGAGGAGGCCAGCAAATATGAGGCTAAAAAATAACTTTTAAGCCGAGATCTACACAATTTTTTTTTCCTATTTCGTGTTTACAAAGTTATTATTCCAATACTCCGTCTGAAATTTATGAAGCTGCAAATAATACCACACTGCAAATTTATTTGCTGTTTAAACAAACGAGTAACTATAGCGGTCGTAAAGTAAATGTGGCCGTAAAGTAAAATCAGCCGTAAATAGTCTTTGACAAATGTTATAATAAGATATGCTTTACGGATGCCAAAGGATAAGTAAAACAATTATATATGTATAGCAGCCTAAAAAATGAATTGTAAGAGCAAAAGAGGGAAATATGACACGTATTAAATATTTTTTCACGCTCATTTACTATTTCATTCTGCTAACTACTTTTTTGCATTCGTCGATTTTTGAAAGACTAAATTTCATTTAATTGAATTTTGAAAATATCTGATGTGGCCAGCACATTACCTTCCTTCAGTTCTACGTATTTTGTACAAAAAAGTTTAATGTAAGAGATTCTATATTTTCAGTAAAATTATAATACACACACATTCTATGTCAATTGCACTTGACACTGACATCCACGCTGACATCTTTCAGTCAAAATTTTCTTAATATAGTAGCTGTTTATTTATTTATTCATTTTAATTCGTGCTTTCCAGCGTTGAATTTTTACAAAAATTGGTACAATTCATGTTGAATGGTAGTAGATAATATTATACATAATACATCATACATTATTTCATTTTATTGCTTCCCTCTTCTTCTTAAGTGTCTTGGCCCATGACTCTCCGCTACCCCATTCGTCCAGGACGTGGAACAGACTACATGTTTGTCTTGTGAGTTCCCTGCAATGGTAAAGTAAGTGTATTATGTTTTCTTGGTCTTCATTGCACAGGCGGCAGGTTCGTTCTTCTTCTTTCTTCCAGTATTTGTTCTCATTCTCTTCATTCCCACATCTCAGCCTGGCTACTAGTTTTATTGATTTCCCCGTCTTGTTTTCTAGGTAGTGGGGCGTTGCTATGGGTCGAATTCGTTTATATATTTTATTGTACTTCGAATCTTTTATTTTGTTGTCTTGGTCCTGTTTTTGTGTATCTTGATCTCTTCTGCATAATTCCCCATTGATGTCCATGTTTTCTTCTCGTTTCCGTTCTACTTCTGAAGGTGCATAGCCGTTTCTTTCGTAGTATCTGGTCCTGTGGACCTCCCAGTTATTTTGTGGTAATCTCTTTTCTTCTTTCTTCTGTATTTCCCTCCAGCATTGGTAAAGTATTCTATTTGGATCGCATTTCCTGATTTTCTCTTCGTATTTTGTTGCTCTTAGACCTGCTGCTATTCTTAATTTATTTCTGTTTGTTTCTTCTAAGACAATGTAGTGCGGTGTATTCGTATCTAATCCCAGAGTCCATTTTAAGTATTTTAGCTGAAGTTTTTCTAGCGATTCTTGTTCTCTCCAACCCCAAATTTCGGATCCGTACATAATAATGTTTTTTAAAATATTATCAAAAAGCATTATCCTGATTTTATAGTTATTTGTAAATTTTCTTTCCGCTAAACTCCATATTTCTTTCATTATAAAGTTAGCTTTCTTCGATAGCTGTTCTATGTGTTTCTCTTCGCTGTTGCTTTGTTTGAAAGTGTACCCTAAATACTTAAAATCTTTAACTCTTTCTATTTTTTGTCCTTTCCAATTCCAGATTACTTCTTTCTCTCTTCCTCCTCCTTTTTTGAATTTCATAATCTTCGACTTCTCAACGTTTAACTGTAATTTTTTCCTGTCTAAATAACTGTTTAGTCTTTTGATCATCGATTTCATTTCATCTTCTGACTTGGCTAGAAGTACTAAGTCATCTGCATACGCGAGCGACCAGAATTTTGCCTTCCCTACCGTAACTCCTCCTGTTTGTCCCCTACTGAAATGCTCTTCGATATCCGATATATATATTGAAAACAGGGTTGGGCTTAATGGGCAGCCTTGTCTCAGTCCTATTACCGTATAGTAGCTGTTTCCATAGTTATCTCATAGCTGGCTAATATAAGCTTTAATTTCTTTATAATTTTTACCTTCCGTCACCTTTAGGTAAAGAAGGTATATTCCGGTTGACCAATTATATCCAAAATCTAATCAGCTCTTCACAAGGATGTATCGAAGAGGAATACGAAAGAATTATAATTTTTATAATTCTAGTGTCAGAGAAAATATCGTCACACACACACATACAGACATCATCGTAAAAATAGTAAAATCGTATTCTAGGCACTATAAAACGTGCTTATTGATTAAAAACTCGTCACCGAATTTTTTGACCAAAGTGACGGAAAGTAAAAGACGATACATTTTAATATACACATTATAGTAATAAATTTTATAGTTTACTATTAAGTCTGAACAGATTTCGAATTATAAATAGATGTAGTAAACAATAAAATGAATGCATAGCAACAGGAACCCATATAATCTAATTGCTAGTACAGTGATTCTACGTAAAGTTAATTTCTGTAATTAACATAAAATAATTATCACTTAACATACAAAACAATCTAGTATTGTTTAACAATACACAACAACAAAGGCAGGTTATAAATTTAGTATAATTGAATTCGATTTCGTTTGTAAACTAAAAGGAGTGTGGTAGTTAATAAATACTCGAAATCACAATCAAAGAGTTATTCTTACAAAACCGACGTTTCGGTATACACTTACATCTTCAGATCTTACAAATTTGTAAAAAGCACAAACACATGACATCTGTTCGCTCTCAAAATTAATAGATATTGAATCGGTGAGTGGAAGAACAGAATACTTAAATCCAAAAACATTTTTGTTTTTATTTTGTTTTTACATTTTGATAAATATACAAGTTTTAGTGCATACGAATACAATTAGATGTCAGCTTATATTTACTTTTGTTGCTATATAGCTCAACCAGAGGCAACTCATAAGGAGAAGCCTAGAACGTTTAAAAAATTACATATAATGCAAAAATACATATTATTTTAAATTTTATCCGGGATTTATATTATTCTTTCACTCATTGCCAGAACAAGGTACCTTTTTCCTATTTCACCATAATGAAAATCAGAATCTTCACATTTTAAAACTTTTTACTATCTCCTCGGCTACCTCAATTCAAACTAGCAATTTTTAGATTTGTACTGTTCTCTGTACTTCTCACCGATTCAATTCGGACAGCAGCCGCTTTCCCTCGGTATATACCGGAATTTAAAAGAATTCAATTCTGAATGTATGTTTTTAAAATAATTTTCAATTTAATTCCCATAGTTTAAAAAAAGGGTATAGGTAAGTAGTGAAATGGATAAAATTCTATTTTTATACTCCATATATGTAAAAGAAAAGGTATTTATTTTTATTATTATGTAATATAAATTACACAACAATGTTTTTTTATCAATTATTTCTCAATATAATAAATTACCATGGATACAGCAGACAAATCTGTATACTTGTATGGTTTTATGTAGATGAGAACCTCAACAAAAGATAAAAAATCTCAATAACCGTTATACACTGTATCTCATTCGAATACGTATGAATACCTACGTACAACTCAGCGTATATTCATTAAGTAGAAGTGTTATTATACACATTATATTGTATGATTGTTACTGTTAAGTAATATGATATAATCTCACTTACGATGTTACAGTTATTTTAACAAATACGAGGATCACGCTAGAATGATTGAAAATAAGAAAATCAGATCATTTTAAAGAATTATTTATTGTCATTTAAAATTAAGTTGCGAAAGTTAAATTAGAACTTAGTTAATATGGAATGATTCAGAGAGCATTTTCTTCAATTTTTGTCAAAAAATAAATAAAAGTAATAGAACACCGGCTATACTCACCAATATATCAATACGGCTTTTTTGGTGTTTACGAGGTAAAAGGCTTTCGTATGAAGAAGAAATTGATGCAATTTATGAGCAGTCAGCATTCCAAAAGAAGATTAGTTGCGAGGTTTTAAGAATTGGAGGAAAGAATGGTGAAATTTATTATTGTTGAAGGAAATTAAATGAACATATTTAAAATAAATTTTTTAAAAAAAAGAACCATATGTGTCTTAATACTCAATAATTGTAGCATGCACTCGCACTATATGATACATACCCAGTAATGCCTAACATAACCTAACAACCTTTTTACTGAAAATTTGAATAACTGGGTACGAAAATAATAATTTGCATTTTCATAAAGTAGTGTTTTAAAAAACCTAATTCGGAGTAGGCTATGAACAGAGAAACGTATGTCTGATAATTATTCAATTATAATGTCAAGTTGTCAAAATTGATCTTGAAATGTAATTTTAAGGAGAAAAGATAATATAGAAGGAAACAGTAGGATCGTCATTCGCCGTTTTCTAATCTATTTCCATTTCTAAAATAAGATTCAAGAAGAAAAGCTTTGATTTCTTTAGGTAACATTTTTGACAATATCAAGGTCAAATTGACATTTAATTAAATACTTTGAAATTAAAGGCATTATGGTTAACCGCTCGTAACCGTTGTGAATAAAAAATGCCAGGTTACTACAGACGTTTCTGTCAAATTAATTATTTGACATTTGTCAAATATTTATCTTGTTCATAGTGTGATACATTTAATTTAAAGCGTATTGATCTAATACAAAATAAGTTGACAAAAAATGTCACAGATTCCATTTTTACTTTTACTGAAAGTTGCCAAAATATCTGCGTTTTGACAGCTAGAAAAGGATAGCAATAGTAACCTGACATGTAACCGCTCAGCATACCGCGGTTACATGTTTGGCGTAACCGGTATGCTGAATAAAATACGGTCCCCATGGAGGTAACCGGTCCGAATAAAAAACGCATTAAGTCATATATTTGTTCATAGCCAATTCCGAGTTAGATTTTTTTTAACAAAATATATTATTTGTGGTGGTTTAATATTAATTGAAAAGTTAGTTCTTATAACTTTGGCATGTAATAATACTGAAAATTTAATATCAAATATTTAAAATGAACTTTAATGAAAATTCTTTTAAAACTACAAATCTTACGAACTCATTGTTACATTGAAAATATTTGCAGATATAAGAATATTTTAACTTATTCTAAAATTTGAATATTGAATGTTTCATATAATGGATGAAATTTTTAGAATTTTTTCTGTTAGCTTATAAAAGAGATATTAGATAAAAGTTTCGATAAAAGCATTTTAACACTATATGAGTATAATAGAAATGATATCACCAAAAAAGCAAATAAACGGAGATGACGCATTAAACGAAAAAATAACCAGTTTTTATTAATTTCCAATTAAATCATAGATGAAAAATTAAGGTGAGGTCATCTTCAAATACAATAACGAAACTTTTTCAACGAACAACAAAAATACAAAAAAACTGATTTCGTTTAATAATAAGTAGGTATTTGTATTGTATGCTAATCTGCTATTATTCTGAAATTTCGATAAATTATGTATATATCTATTTATCTATACGAGTATTGTAGAGGGCATTTACCACGTAACACCTCACTTACACTCAAATTTGTTATGGAGAGAGTACCACATAAGTCATTTTTATGTAAAGGGATCGTCTTACATTTTCCAATGACTTTTTTTTCTTAAAATTAATTTAAACCTACTTACATACTTAAATATGCCGGGTGGTGGCACTTAGGGGCTAACGTAGGGATTTAACATAGGATTTTAGATTTATGCAATTTCATGTTTTCCTAGGCCTCGATTTTGTTATAGTAAAATGCATATAAAAAAAACTCAATTTTTTTGACTCTGACGGGTCTAGCAATAAAACTAATTATGACAAAGCGGCATATTGCCGCTTACTGCTTGTATTATAACATTGGATATCAACGCCGCTCTGTTGAAATTCTTGGGTCCGCCACCTACTGTGAGTCCTAGAGTATAGTAAAATAAACTTACTGTTCCTTGAACATAAATGCTATTTTTGTATGCTGCTATAGTTTTATTACTAGACACGACAGAGTCAAAAATTTTGAGTTATATATATTATATTACAAGAACACTTTGTCGTAAAACGATTTAGCAATTGCATCTATAAACCAACAATGGAGACCTTTAGTTTGCGGTTACATACCCCTAATACATCATACAAACAGGCAAGGACAGGGTCGGTCCCTTTACATTAAGAATTATTTGAAAGAAAATATTTCACGATATTTTTATATAAGATTTAAATGTTATTACAAAAACAAGTACAACAAACGATAAATTTTAAAATTTATGCAGTACATGGTCACTGTATTATAAATTACCAAAAACTTATTTTATTTTCGTGGGATTAAGTAATTATATATTTGAAATAGGCTTACTTCTTTGTGCATAATTTGGAAATACGAAATATTAGGAAAGAAGTAACAGAAATGCTGGATGAAATATGGAAAAATTGTGTAGAACATGTAAAAAAAATTGAGAACAATTTTCTTCATACAACAAATGTCAATGAACTTATAATTAATTTAGACAGGACTACTGATTCAGATTCAGATAGTGATGTTTAGTCATACTTGCATCTTCTTGTATTGTATATTTTGTAAATTATAATTAAAAAATTAAATCTTATATAAAAATATCGGGAAATATTTTCTTTCAAATAATTCTTAATGTAAAGGGACCTACCCTGTCCTTGCCTGTTTGTATGATGTATTAGGGGTATGTAACCGCAAACTAAAGGTCCCCATTGTTCGTTTATAGATGCAATTGCTAAATCGTTTTACGACAAAGTGTTCTTGTTCTTGTTTAAATTCTGTCAGATTACAAATTCTGTTAGAATTGGGTTTTCCCCACTACGAATTCTACTGCTCCAGACTAATAGAATTTGAAATCTATCCGGAGAAAGAGGGGGAAATTTCAATTCAGTCATATTTCAAATTCGAGTTACAAAATCGAGGCCTTGTTCATTTTAAGACAAAAAGTGTAAAGTTGTACAGAATGGAATACAAAACTGTTTATTGATTTTTTATTGTTTGTTGTTTCTTCACAATTTTAAAAAGAAATTGCAAAATTTTGTTTCATTAGTAGCCATGAACTTGTTTTATTTTTTTCTGATCCTCATAAATTATATAAACGACAAATGTCAAACTAGCTTATGAAACATTATCCCGTATTCTTCGATAACAATTTACATTTATAATAAAGACACGTTCCTCATTCGAATAAACATTCATTAATTAATTCACTTTACAAAAAAATTACAGAATATGAATAATATTAATTAAATATCATATATTAGCCAGCTATGCTATAACTCTGGAAACAGCTGCTATGTTAAGAAAATTCTGATTGAAAGGTGTCAGTGTCAAGTGCAGTTGACAGTATGTATGTGTTATAATTTTACTGGAAATATAGGATCTTTTGCTAGAAACTTTCTGTATGGAATTTGTATAAAATACATACAACTGCCTGTATGACATTGGACGCGTTTAGCGTACACATCAGTTGTAACTCATCTTACAACACGTTTGCTACTGATTAGTATCAACACTTGCATATTCGATGAACGGACGTATATATAAGGTGTTTGTGTGAAGATAAAGATATTTTTTTTATTATACATGAAATAATAAATGATTATTTTTTTGACGATGATTTTAATATTAATAACATAATTCAAAGATTATTGCTGACGTTCCTGAAATTGTTATTCCGGATAGAATAGTGCCAGTACATAACGAAGGATATGTGGAAAATATTGTACCTAATTATAGTTTAGTTGAATTTAAAAATCATTTACCAGAGCGACATTTATATATTTCAGTAGAAACAAAAGTTTTGTTTTCATTATGGGTTATATCGACGCAAGAAAGTTTTTTGGTAGTTTGGGCAGTTAGTGATAGATTTGGATTTTCTGAATGTACCGGACATTACATTTTTATAAAAATTATATCTGCGATTATAGAACTAAAAGAACAGTTCATTCAGTGGCCAAAACCAAGATGATGTAGTGAAATAGCCTCGAAGATTTTGCTCTATAATTATATTTTCGCAATCTCCAGGTTCTTCTTCAGTCGTTTGATCTGCATTTTAATGTGCAAATTGAATTTGCTTTATATAAAATAATATGTACTTATAGAATATGTAGAAATGAGTTGATTATTCATAAGAACATAAGAATTTAAAAATATTATGTTTGAATTATTCGACATATTTAGCTGTTAACGTCAAACTTTTTAGGTTAATAATATTACGCTGACTGCATACAGCGTAAAAATTCACTGCTTACAATGCTGACTAACAGCTGAGAAACAGCGTATACTCAGCGGTAACGTTCAGCGAAAAATCAGTCACCGCTGTGACAACTGTTGCGTTCGCTAAACGCGCCCATTATTTATACAAATTACATACAACTGACGGAAGGTAATGTCTTGGCCACATCAGATTTTTTAAAATTATGACGAAACCAAAAACTATAAAAATTTAAAAACAGTCTTGTATGTAGCTTTTAATTCTGTAAAACTTTAAAATCTACAGTTTCTGCCGTAAATTGAACAGGAGACCAGGAAATTGCTTAAAACTAAAATCACATATTAAACCCCTATATTCACCCTTATAACCGCCACCACCAGATGTATATATTTATGTCAAATATTTAGTTGTTTAGAAAAGGTTTATATAAAGTTTTATATTTTTTGAACTTATAGGTTATGTGAGAATAACAGTTGTTATTGTTCCTTAATTGTCACTATCACCAGTTAAAATTAAATTAAAAGTATGATGATTTATGTATTATTTCTTTTGACTTCAAAAAAAAATATCTTTTTTTCTACGAACAGCAAAAAATGCGATACCTTCTATTCATATTAATCGTTTGAGTCTCCTTCGTTAGGAAATAGAAATCCAGCGATGTCAGAAGTCAACTGTATTTTATTTATATAGAAGAGAGAATATTCAAGCGCAAACCGGTTGCGAAGCTTTTGAAACTCTGAGTCACAGAGAACACGACTGCGATCGTGACTGAAGAACCATCTTCGCAAGAAGCAACACAGAGGACATATTTGTTCGCCAGACCTGCTGGCAATATAGCGGGAAATTATTTTTTTATAAAATAGAAAGAGAAATTTTAATTTGTGTACATTTACTTTTTAAGTATTATTTATTATATTACATGTTTCACATTTAAAGTTTTTAAAAGTTAACGAACTCTTATGATTAGATGTTAACAAATACTCGAAATCTGTCATACAGCATTTATTTCTACAAAACTGACGTTTCGGTATACACTTATACATTAACAATAACATGATAACCAGTTTTTAATAACTTCCAATTAAATCATGGATGAAAAATTAAGGTGAGGTCATCTTCAAATACAATAACGAAACTTTTTCAACAAACAACAAAAATACAAAAAACTGATTTCGTTTAATAATAAATAGGTACAGTGGACCCCCGGTAATCCGACAAACGTTTTGCAGGGCAGTGTCGGACTATCGAATTTGTCGGATTATAGAGTACTGCCTAAGACCCCCTATAGTCCGGAATTTTTTACAAACGAGTACCTTGTAATCCGACAAATTACAGATCCAGTGATAAGATTCTATATGTTATGCTCTGAAGTACAAATTATACTTCATTATGTATGTCAAATTTAGTAAATTAAACAACACAATAGAGAGCTTACGTTTTAAGTATTATTTATTATATTACATGTTTAACATTTAAAGTTTTTAAAAGTTAACGAACTCTTATGATTAGATGTTAACAAATACTCGAAATCTGTCATACAGCATTTATTTCTACAAAACTGACGTTTCGGTATACACTTATATATTAACAATAACATGATGACGCTAAAAATTATTTCGCTAGCAATGAGTGCCCGTGAGGTGACGTCTGGTAAACGCCCATACGGTACAAAATATATCATCTTTACCGACATTTGTGTACATAGTGTACAAAGTAGAATGGCACACCCAGCAATGGGTGTGATGATACATTTTTTATATGTTTTGTTTATTTTTACCTTCTGTCACCTTTAGGTAGGGAAGGTATTGTCTTTGGTCAAAAAATTCGGTAGTGAGTTTTTGATGAATAAACACGTTTTAGGGTCCCTAGAATACAACTTTCCATTTTTACGATGATGTGTGTGTGTGTGTGTGTGTGTGTGTGTGTGTGTGTGTGTGTGTGTGTGTGTGTGTGTGTGTGTGTGTGCGCGCGTGTGTGTGTGCGTGTGTATGTGTGTGTGTATGTGTGTATGTGTGTATATGTGTGTGTGTGTGTGTGTGTGTGTGTGTGTGTGTGTGTGTGTGTGTGTGTGTGTGTGTGTGTGTGTGTGTCTGTGTCTGACAAAATTTTCGCCTGCGATAACTATAATAATTCAATTCCAAAAATTATAATTCTTTCATATTCTTCTTCTTTACATCCATATGAAGAGCTGATTAGATTTTGGTTATAAATGGTCAACCGGAAATACCCTCATTTGAAGATTTTAACAGTTTTTCTTGAAAAAACCATGTTAAATATCATTGTTTGACATTTAACATTATTATAAATATTAAAGAATATTTTATTCTCAATATGATTTAAATGCATTTTATACTTCATATTAAATGGATATAGAGTTAAAAAATTATAAAGAAATTATATATCATATATTAGCCAACTCTGGAAACAGCTGCTATATTAAGAAAATTCTGATTGAAAGGTGTCAGTGGCAAGTGCAATATTATATTTTTCCTGGAAATTTAGGATCTTTTGCTAGAAAATTTCTGTATGGAATTTTTATAAAATACATACAACTGCCTTAAGGTAATGTACAAGAAATAGAACCTCCTGCAAGGTACTTTCTGTATGACATTTATACAAAATACATAGAACTGACGGAATGTAATGTGCTGGCCATATCAGATTTTTTTAAAAGTAACATGATCATTATCACATTTTCAAACAAATTAGATGATATGTAACATTTCAAGAATCAGACGTTTGGAGAAATTTTCTTCTCTTATAATTTTTAATAAAATTATGTGTGTATGTACTCATGACATGACAATATTTCTGAACAGTGTGTCAATTATATAATGTACTCAAGGAAATGTTCTTGTTTGAATTTGGTGACACAAGGAAGTCTAAAAATATAAATATTTTCTTTGTAAGTATTGTTAAGAAATACTTTCTACAAAACAAAATTGCAAAATCTAATTAAGACTTTATTTGTAATGATATTTTGTCTACTTATTAACTTTTTAATCAATATGCATAAAACTTTCGAATAGCACTCAGTATAAAGGTGCATTAACAAATGAAAATTAGGTTTAGATTTATGGTTTATACTTTAGATTTAAAGACTTTGGCAACCTATTATGTAATGACTCCATTCACACTTCAGAATTTAGGGTCTCTAAATCCAAATCATAAAGCTAAACATTGCAAGGTTCAAACTTTAGGTTTATGATTTTGTTTGACGTCACAAACTTCACCAATGAGAACGAGTCTGAAATGATATAGTTATATACACCCATCTTTATTTAGTATCCACTTGGTGGATTCGGCTTTTTAAACAAATGCGAGAACATGGAGACTGTCATAACTTAATTGCTGAAATATAACCAATAATGCCAAGCGAATGAGTTTCACGGCGCACAGGTGTCTTGTTAAGTACTGCTCTACCGATATTTTAATCTTGTTTTTGAAGCATTTACACAGATGTCTGTACATATTAAAACTAATTTTCAGGTGACTTAAAGTTACATTTATGAATTAGGTTTATGGTTTTTGTTTAGGTTTAAGTAAGTCATTCACAAATGTAAGATTAAATTACCTGAAAATTAGTTTTGATATGTACAGACATCTGTGTAAATGCTTCAAAAAACAAGATTAAAATATCGGTAGAGCAGACACCTGTGCTTGGCATTATTGGTTATATTTCAGCAATTAAGTTATGGCAGTTTCTATGTCCTTCTCGCATTTGTTTAAAAAGCCGAATCCTCCAAGTGGATAATAAGTAAAGATGGGTGTACATATCTATATCATTTCAGACTCGTTCTCATTGGTGAAGTTTGTGACGTCAATCTAAATCATAAACCTAAAGTTTGGACCTTGCAATGTTTAGCTTTATGATTTGGATTTAGAGACCCTGAATTCTGAAGTGTGAATGTAGTCATTACATAATATGCGGCCAAAGTTTTTAAATCTAAAGTATAAAACATAAATCTAAACCTAATTTTCATTTGTGAATGTACCTTTACTTAAACTTAAACAAAAACCATAAACCTAATTTTCATTTGTGAATGCACCTTAATTGATAATAAAAACAGAATCAATATAAATATAAATTTTGTGGTTTTTTCATATATACTCGTATTAATTGGAGCGTGTCAAGTTTTATTTATTATAATAACTATCATTTACATATTTTATTTGTAAACAGTTTTAAGCATTTACTGGTAGTCAAGCAATGATGAGCACAGTTCGTAATTGAATGGAGAACCGAGTGGGAACCGGAAGGAAATCCCAATCGGCTGCTTAATAATAATAATAATAATAATAATAATAATAATTAAATAATAATATAGTAAAATGTATAATGTATTGTACGAATAACAATGAAATATTGTATATACTTGCCTAAATAGCCGTGTATATATATATATATATATTTAAATGTACCTATTAAAGTGAAAATAAAGAATAATAATAATATTAAATATACCGTTTATTACAATACAATAATAGGAAATAGCGTAAAATATGTATGATTTTATATTATAATAATAATATAATTTTGTGTCCATATGTAAATAATTTATAGAGACACAGTAATTTTACAATTTATCCGTAAGTTTTAAATACCTATAAATAAAAAATAACAATATCATTGAACACTATAATCAAAAATATTACCTCTTGAAAAAATTATGGGTAATCATAAATAATTCTTATCAAATATGAGTCATACGTGATAAGAAACATAAATTATTTAAACACTATAACGTAAGTAAAGGCCTTCGTAGAAGGTCTTAACTAAAAAAGTAACAAATTTGACTTCATAATTTATATTTAGATATTCATGTATCTACGAGTATGTTCAAGATACACATCATTATAGGCCTAGATTTTTAATTATTTCATTGAAAGAAACCTTCATTTCTTTAATTCATGTGCGTGCTAAATGTAATCTAATAATATTAGGTAGTATAAATTGTAAAAAAATACGACTATAATTGATTTTATTGCAGTGCGGAAATAGTTATTTTTGTAACAAGGACAGGAAATTACGATTCTGAAACGAATGCGTTTCCGAAACGAGCGCAGTGAGTAAGATTCCACAAAAATAATAAAAATACTCGTTTATTCTACATTTTTAGCATATCATCTAATACTGATTTTTAACCGACAATGACTTTCATGATAATAAAACAAAACTCTTGTTTTAAACATTTCCCGCACTCATTTTGAGTTTGAAAAGTGCTATTTCCTGTTATCTGATTTACACTAAAATCTAATGGCTTCTTTCCATATTAGAATAAGGTAGAAATACATGGTTTCAAAATTTTCCGAATGATAGTTACTGAGTTTACATGCAGTTTTGAAATCGTTTTTAAAACGTTTTTAGTTTTTAAAACGTTTTTAGTTTTGAAAACGCTATGTATACAGTGTCAAAACGGTTCTGAATTATCTCAAACCAAAACTAAAATTTATGGGTTGGAGTTGAAAATTAGTTTCAGAACTATACTCATGTAAACACTTAAAATTAAGTTTCGATACTGCGCATGCGTACAGAGCACAACGTTTCTGTCGCTTTGTGTTACTCCTTTAAATATATTGACAGTTGTGTAGTTTTAGTGCGTTGTGGTACGAAGTATAAAAAATAATGGGAATAATAGCAAAACGAAGTATTTGGAGTGAACAGGATCTGTTACTTACATCAGCTAAATGCGCATGCGCCGAAACTGATTTCAAATCAATTTTTAAACTTGTTTTGAAAACTGCATGTAAAGAGTTTTGCATAATTTTGACTGAAAACTGAAACCATTTTCAGAACTGCATGTAAACGTAGTAAGTATATTAGTTAGAGTGGAGGCTCCACACATACATGCACACATACACACAGATATCATCGTGAAAATGTTAAAACTGGATTCAAGGGACCTTAAAACGTGGTCATTTACCAAAATCTCGATATGCAATTTTTAGCATGATCCCTATTGGGATTTTCAAATAAGAAAACGCTAACTGGCGGCAAATATTAGAACTGCAAACAGTGGTACACATTTGACATTTACATGAAACTACAACTATATCCCAATACTTCCCTTACCAAGGGTAGCGGGAGGTAAAAAACATGTGCAATTGGTACATACGCGGTCCGATTTAAAAAATATAAATTTACTACAAACTATGTCTACCATATTGGGTCACTATTCAAAAAAACATTTTTATACATTATATTTCAAAAAATGTCATATAAAATAAAACCAAAATAAATTCTAACCTAATGATAAGTTGCAATAGGTAAATGTATCGCTCACAACTTTTTGGAGTTTACTTTATAGTCACATTTGCATATTTGAAATTAAAATTCAATAATACACAATTCTTTGATCCCGACCGACGCCAAATATTTCGAATTTTAAATAGCACAAAATTGACCCCTGTGGCGCACTCTCCACGCCAGCAATGAGTGCCCGCGAGATGACGCCTTGTAAACGTCCGCACGATACAAATATGACATCATTATTACCGATATATGCGTACAAAGCAGATTGGCACACCCAGCAATGGATAATATGCCGTGATGATATATTTATTTATTTATAAACACTAGAAACTGTTTTTCAACAGTGAATTCTGTTGTGAAAAATTCATGGACCTCGTTGGGACTCGAACCCATAACCTTCCAATAATAAATAACGTGTCAAAAATTGGTAACTTTGATAATCTTTACCATAGAGTTTTAAGATCTAGTTTTAATATGTCAGTAAAAACAAATAAATGTTATTGACATCTGAGAATAAAAGTAAATTTTTACACCCATCAAAGGATAATAACATATTTACTAGTAAAAGTTTTGATGACACATTATTGACGTAAATAATCGTTTTATATGTTTATAATATTACTGCAAAAAATGTTAAGCTTATTTATTTATTTATTATTACTTTTTCTTTTAGCATCAATTTCACTTGCACATATTTTTCAAAATTTACATTTCTTAAACGAAAGTTACTATAAAAAATCACCCAAGATAAAATTTCGTTTTCATACTTTCAAAATTCAAACTGTCTGTTTAACTAAGTAAATGTATTAAGTAGAAACCAATGTGTATAAAGAATTAATTACGAGTGACATAGTGCCTATATTAATAACACTGACTTGGGCGCAAGTGATTAAGATTGCTCGTGTACCGTGAAAGTCGCTTTCCATACCATGTGGATGAGATGGGTTATCGCGTATGCAAATTATCACAGAAGAAGAAGAAGATGAAGTTTGATGCAGGAAAATTGCTCACAAGGTTAAGTCAAAAGAATTTTTTTCTCATTTTTCATAAAATTGTATTTCGCCAATACAAATTTTTGGGAACTACACATTCCACAACTAAAAGTTATGTTGGAATCAATATTATTCCAACAAACCGGGTGGTATAATAGACCTTTTCAATTTAAAGAGATAGAAGATATGCGCAATAGGGATCTGCGCATAGTAAGAACAATTGAGATCTATGACGTTTGTTGTGAGAAAAAACTATGACAACTTTAAAAAATCTGATGTGGCCAGCACATTACCTTCCGTCAGTTTTATGAGGTATTTACGAAAATTCTACCGGTGAACTGTTACCGGTAAACTGCTTTTTATCAGGTTATAACTACCGGAATCGATATTTTAAGAACGCAAGTGGTAAACAGGGTAGATCCATAACCTATGAAAAAAATTGAAAATTTAAAACGGGTTAGAAATTTGACGTATTTAACGCTTTGCATCACTACCTTTTTGAGATTAGATTCTTCATGAATCCGGTAGATGGATTTGGTAGATATTGAACAATTTTCGAACACGGTAACTTTTTACAACTCGTGTTTTCGAACACAGTCGTTAGATGCGGCATCTACCGTAGAATTTTCGTAAATGCGTATGTATTTTATATAAAATCCATTCAGAAAGTTCCTTACAAAAAATTCTAAATTTCTTGTATGTACATTACCTTTCGACAGTTGTATGTACTTTATATAAATTCTATACAGAAAGTTTCGAGCAAAAAGATCCTATATTTCGAGTAAAATTATAACACAAATATACTACGAATATGTCAATTGCACTTGACACTGACATCTTTCAATCAGAATTTTCTTAATATAGTAGCTGTTTCTAGCGTAGCTGGCTAATTTATGAAAATTTAATGTCTTTATAATTTTATAACTCTATATCCATTTAATATGAAGTATAAAATGCAGTCAAATCGTATAGAGAATACAATGTTCTTTTTTTATAAAAACATTAAATGTAAAAAAATGATATTTAACATCGTTTGTTCGCGCTATTTTCTTACTATTTGCAGCGATAGAAAGAGATAGCCGTTAAATTGAAAAGGTCCAGTCTGTATGTCGTTTGGAATAATTCCACACGGCTTTCGACAAATCAGAATCTGTTTAGCCGCATATTAGCGCGGAATATCAAATATCTTGGTTCGGTTGCTAAGGTTATGACTCTTTGTTTTATACTAATTTATTTCTGAATTCGCGTTTGACATTTTTAAGTTTTGAACAGTTTTCTGCTAATTTTTACAGATTTTTGGAGGTCTCTACAGCAGTAAGCTTACCTAAAAAAAACTTGGAGAAAAACAGTCTGATGTAAACGTTTCAAAAATATTTTATTACATACCCGACGTTTCGGCACCAAATATGCCTTCTTCAGGGAAATGTAAATGTAAACTGAAAAAAGCATATTTGGTGCCGAAACGTCGGCTATGTAATAAAACATTTTTCAAACGTTTTCATCAGACTGTTTTTCTCCAAGTTTTCCTTATATTACTTTGATCCAGTCGAAAATTGTACAATTTGCTCTTATTGGAAACAGAATTATGGCCTGTTGGCAAAACCTAAATGGTAAATTATTAATTACCAAAAGATGCATTAAGAGAAGGCTTGATAATATCAGAAGGCTCATCAAAAAGTAACGGGACTGTTACAATAGCTGCATTTTTAATTGATCCCTGTCAACTGATCCAAAAGCCGATTTTAATATCAAGTGATCCACGTGTAACTTGTCCTTTGACTTCCAAGAAGAATGCTGTATTCACAGCGGAAGGCTAATGTATAAATCTCTTTAATACAAAAAGCTTAAATTTTGAAATTGTGTTGGAATTATGGCAGAAGAATAATTCGTCACACAGTCTCACTCACATAAATATATTATTGTAAAAGTAAACCTTAAAACGTGCTTAAGCATTGAAATCTGAATTTAGATTCTTTTGACTGGAGACCATACCTCCTTTTAGTAGAACAAGTCAGATTTGTTTACATTTTGACTTGACTAAGTGCTTTCCGACGCAAATAATATTATTTAAACTTAACACGATTTTTGAGTTGGTTCAGTCGAATGCTACATTAGAATGATCTGTTTTTAATTTTATGAATACATCTTGAAGATTATTTCTAGCTATGACTTCAGATTTAATTACCATATTTATGAATTTACACCTTCCAGCCGAGTTTCATTGATTGGAAAATAGTAAATTAAGTTTGATTCATTAATAGAAAATTAGAGACACTATCACGCCAGCAATGAGTGCCCGTGAGGTGACGCCTGGTAAACGCCCGCACGTTACAAATATGTCATCATCATTACCGACATCTGCGTACAAAGCAGATTGGCACACCCAGCAATGGGTAATATGCCGTGATGATATATTTATTTATTTATTTATATTTTATCAACTATCTTTTAAAAAAATAAATGAATCCCGATGGCTGACTTTTTATAATTTATTTTTCAAATATACAAACTGTTAATTCATTGTTAATATTATCTTCTAAAAAAATTGAATGGATCTAATTGAAATCTCGAAATCTCAGTCATTCAATAATTATACTTACAAAACAAAACCAAAGCTTCGAAATACCCTTATATACCTTCAACAGGGTACCTAAAGCTTTCATATTCATTCTTTATTCACTCTGATGAAGGTTGTAAGTTTTGTAAGAATAAACGCTGTATCATGAATGATTTTTTTGTGACGGATTTAAACCTAGAGCCGTTCTACGACGGTAGCACCGAAAGTTTCAGCAAACAAATATGATCAAGGTAGCTACAAAAAATAAATGCATAACAAAACGAAGGTACATCTTTAGGTAGCATGGCAGTTCTTGTTACAATTCGTTTTCTGTTATCAGTAATTTTCCACGCAGTTTGAAAGTACGCACGTCGTACTGAAAATGCAGTTAACAAAAGAAGTTAAAAGTTCGCTCTCTCCAAAACAATGCATCTAAAAGCTTCGGAATGATTTTGGAAATAAAGCATCCAGTATCAGGTCTGTTCACAGCTGGTACAATGTATTTAAATTTCATCGAGTTTCTCTCAATGACGATTTACGCGAAGATCGGCCAATTTCTGCAGTTACGGATGTAAACATAGCTGCTATTCGTACAATGATTATAGAAGACAACCTTGTCACATACAGAATTATACGGGCTACTTTGGGCATTGGAATGGCTGCTATAAATAAAATTTGTTACCATTGGATACCTCATAATTTAAATGATGGTCAAAAGCAACATAGTGTGGAATGGTGCATTAAAACATAAGTACAACGAGGGTAAATCTAAAGAAGTGTATGATATTATAACAGGTGATGAATCATGGATGTATGCATTTAAACCTGAAACAAAACGACAATCAGCTTAATGGGTCTTTCCAACAGACCCCAATCCTCTCAAAGTAAAACGAGTTTGAAGTGTTGGTATATATAAAAATGATTGTCTCCTTTTTCTCAAAATCCAGTCCTACTGTCAATATTGTATTAGAAGATCGGAAATCAGTAACTTCTAATTGGTACATAATAATTTAATTAAACTAGTATAGCATTAGGACAATGCATCCTCACATACTGCTGCTCAAACTAAAGCCTATTTAAAAGAATCAAAGGTGGAAATGCTGCAGCACCCACCAAAAAGTCCTTGAACTTTATGATTTCGTTCTATTTCCTAAATTAAAGGAAATAATGTGTGGTTTCCGATATACAAGTGCAAATGAAGCGATTGAAGCTTTCGAAAATATGGTCTCTCAAGTGTCTCAAGAAGAATGGATTTCTTGCTTTAATGCTTGGTTGAAAAAATTATTCATGACGTATCTTGCGGGTCCCAAACTTGTATTTATGTGAAACGTTCACAGTTCTGTAGGTTACTTTGCACTTTACACCGCAATCGAGAAATTTACCTGTATTAGAATATATTTTCGTATTTTTACAATATTTTCATTATGGAAACCAGTATTATAACATCTGGTAGCATCTTCTTTACAAAAACATCATCATTAAGTATCGAAATCTCTATACTGCAGATTAGTAATTAGTTACATCCATGGATAAAAGACCAAACTACCAATTAGATAGATACTAAACTTCTCTCCTCCTTGTATTTCTTCTTCACTATCTCTTATCTCTGTATGATGCTTGTTCCTCTGCTTGTCCGAATCCACTTTAACGGCACCAGCTACCACCAGCATGAAGAGCTTGCGTGCGTGTGGGGGTGAGGGACGTCTTGCCGGTCCGCGGTTCGCGGTCGCTGAACTTGTCTCGCCTTCCAGCGCCCGAGGAATGCAGCTCGACCTGCGCCACCACACGTCACGTGGAGGACCGGAGGAGAGAACAAGTTGGGATATGAATAAAGATCACTGCTAGGGAGAGTAATTGCTTAAGAAACTTGGATGGTAGCAGACAGGGTCGGATTGGCCAGTCGGGATAATCGGGAATTTCCCGAGAGGCCGCGACTTTTTGAGGCCGCCGCTCGGTGATTACAAACTAAAATTTGAGTACGTAACATCATCTAATTAACTTCACCGGGTAACAGTTCTTATTTAGATCGTTTTCAATATTTTCTATTTATTGACAAAAATTTCTTTCGGTGTTGCAGATGTAGTCCGAGCTCCGAATATGAGGTTTTGATAATTTCCTACTTTTTAGATTTGGAATTATAGTTAAGGTGTTGTCCGATGTTGGTGTGTTGGTTTACAGTAGGGTAGATTGATGTTATTAGTCCATGGTTCGTTTTCTCTGTTAAAAGATTGAAGAACGGAGGAACTCCAAGAGAGTTTTGACCTTATACTGGCTGTAACTAGTGCTAATTCTTCAAAAAAATTTCATGTATAAATTGGCTGTAACTGAGAAGAACCCATTAGCAAAGCATCTTTTTGTACAAAATATCTATATTTTTCTTGGAAATACGAGTTCTGTAGGCAGCACTGCAAAAGTTCCATAATACCAAGAGGCAAGTCGGTTCTATCTTTTAAGTTGATATCTTTTCAAGCCTTGTTTTGATGATTTCTAAAAATTTCTTGTAAATAAAGTTACAACATCAAAGCTGACAAAAAGATTTTGTGGTTGTAATTGTATTTAGCTCGAAAGTTCTACAAAAGTTTTGAATTCTTCACATATGATAATCTTTTTCCTTGAAGTAGCTAAATGGTAATAGAAATTGTGATAGTTTGTAAAACTTTAGACGGGTTTCTCAGATGCTTAAATCTTTCTTAAGGATTTTTGGAAGCTCCCCGTACAGGTGTGGAAGCTTGCTAACATATGGAGTGAGATATGTTCTTGTTCTAAACGGAATATAATTCTTTATATTTCTTAAAAGCACGGTACACTTTGTTTCTTGTAATTTCCTTGATTCAAAACTGTAACACTTCCATTACCTGCGGGTAGAATCTTAGTTGTGTTATCTTTCAATGCTTTATTTTCTTCGTTTTTAAGATTAGGTTTGATCAGATAATTTTTTTCTTCGGAATGTTCCTCACTCTCCATTTATTAATAATTTAATATTGTCTACAACTTTTAAACGAACCTAATTGTTATATTCTTAACTACACAATGTTCTATATTTTAAATACTATTTTTAGGAGGGTTTTTTACATTTCAACATCTTTTATAACTGTTCAAATTCTATGTAGACAAAAAAATTGTATTATTCAACACCAAAACTAATTAATTACTTTGTGGCAATATAATTATAAATTTTCAAAAAACTGGAGATGAGGCCGATCATGCTAGAATTTTCCCGGGCCGCTGAATCTTCCCAATCCGGCCCTGGTAGCAGAAGATAATGCAAGAACGTCTTAAGAAAGAAAAATTGTGGTGTAGGAAGAGGTCAATATTATTGGACAATACGAGGATCACTAGATTTATTGAGAATAAGAAAATTAGGTAGGTTATGGAAAACAAAATTTGCACTATCAATTATACAGTTAATTATCTGTCATTTGAAATTAAGTTTAGCGAAAGTCAAATTAGTTAGTTAATCAACTTTTTAAGTATCGTTGAAATTGAAAATATGAAATTAATTAGAGAGCATTTTCAAAAATGGTTTTTCCTTATATGTGCAAAGAAAGTTTAGATTCAGATTCTAATGAACTAGCGCATCTTTGGCTACAATTTACCGCTGGCATCGAAAAGAAGCAGGAAAATAATTGAAGATAAGAGTCACTTATGCGGTAAAGAACATTAATTCAAGATTGAATCTTCAGCTAATAATAGAATACGCGATCACCTGCATTTAAAAAAAGTTGTCAGTCGTTTTGTGCTACATCAGCTTTTTGATTTCCCCTCCCTTCTTTAACCCTCTAGCGGGCGCGGCAATAAATGGACCGGACGCGTGGAGCAAATATGCTATCAAATATCAATACTTACAGGTATAGGCTGTCTCAAGATATATGCACATTTCATTACTTGTGAAGTAGCGGTCTGACCCTTCACAGCTGCATATTTTGTCGGGGATTTGCCAGGTTGGGATTAGGAAAATTTTAAAAGGTTAATTATTTTCAAAGAAATATATTTTCGAAATATGATTATAATTTACCACTGATTAATATTAATTGTTTAACGCTATTTTCAAAGAAAATTCACTGGGTTAGGATTAGGTAAATTTTAAAAGGATGATTATTTTCAAAGAAATATATTTTCCAAATATGATTATAATTTACCACTGATTAATATTAACTATTTAACGCTCTTTTCAAAGAAAATTCACTAATGAGGTTAGGATTAGGTAAATTTTACATTTGACTAATGATTTATTTAGTATAGATGGCTACCCGTTTTTGTATAAGTAGCGTAAACACGTATTTTGTATTATTACTTCTTCAAGTGTTTAGTAGTAATAACAGCATAAAATTAGTGATAAAATGTGTGAGAACGAAGAATCTCAGACTTCAAGACAGCGATAAATAATAAATAAATAAATACGTCCCAGTACTCTTTGCCTCTCTAATGTATTTAAACTGCCCCCCGCTGGGAAGGGCGCAGGTACAAATGTGCATATAACTTGACACAGCCTATAACAGTACCTGTTTGGCACTACATAAATATTGTGATAAATTTCATTTTTAGGTATTTCAGTTATATCACCAATGTTTATAAGTTCTTTATATTGTTATTAAACATTAATTACACATTGTTTATACAGGGTGTTTGGCGTAAGTTCGGTACTAATAATATTTCGTATATTTTGAGAGATACAAGAAAATGTTAACTTAAACTAGATAAAGGGACTCATAAGATGATTATAGTAGGAGGAAATTTGTATCACTTCCGCTTTTAGTGAAAATAAGTACAAATTTAAATCTAGCATAAGGAATCTGTATTTTTATATATTTTTTCCGAATGTACAGGTGTCTCATTTTCGATGTTTTTTTAAGGTATCTTGGGTAATATTAACGATAGATCAAAACCGTTTGCACATTGCAGGGTCAACTTTTCGAGAAAAGTTTAATAGTCACCACAGGAATTTTCGATCTTCATTTGTTTCTGTGCTACATGCAAAAACTTGTTTTTCGCTCATTTTGAAAATATATCTTATCTTATTTATTAAGATAGAGAAAAATTGTGTTTACAAAAAAATTACAATTTTTTAGATAGAATAAAATGGCGTAATTAGATTTTTTCTAAACTTAATAATATAACACAAACTTATGATTTTTAAATGGGAACCTATATTGGAAATAGTCTCAACTTTTTGCTTATTTTATAAGCTTTTGAATAATATATATAACAAGTCTGCATTCTTTTGTTTTAAACATGAATAATAGATGAATTATTAATTTATTGGGATGAAATAATTGAAAATTATTAAGTAACAAATGAAAAAATCTATTACAGATCATCATATGTATATTTTTAATAGTATTTGTTTCAGTTTTACTCATTTTTTTCGGTTTGCGTCACAGCTAACTCTAACGTCGATAAATAGTAATTTAACTAACCCAAAAATAATTAGTTAAGAATAAATTTAAGAACATAATTAATAGATATTGTTGGGAATTACTTTGAAGATATTTAAAATTTTAAAATTCTAAAATATATAAACTACTTATGTGTCTTATTTTTAATAATTTAAGCGTGACCCACGTACAATGAGATGCAACGAAAACATAAAATTTTCAGTAACGGATGAACACATTCTGTAGTTTCAACAAATAATTTTTTATTGTTATTTTATAGGCTTTTATCGGCATGCCAACGTTATAACAGTTGTTTCTGTAAATATGTAAACTTACGGTTTTCCTATAAATCATGTTTCATGAAAATAATAAATGTCTACGACAAAAGAAACGACCACCATTTAAAAAACTATTTGAAGAAAGAAAATATATCAAAGAATATTTCTTTTGTAACAACTCAAATGACGGGTTATTGCTCTTCGTTCTGCCTTCGAGGCAGTGTCGAAATTTGATGCCAAAGTCATGACTTAAGAATTTATGTGCTTGTACTTTCAATTTCTCCGTTAATTTTGATTGCGTTAAACGTATGAAATGACTAATGTATTGAATTTTGCCTTAACAATAAATCAGCAACGCGCAACGTGCAAACTAATCACTACATCAGCAAGTGTGCAATAAGTGTGACACACTTCGGTAGCGATATGATTCTCAAATCATAATAATTGACGACGAATAACAAACTTTTCAAACCATTATTATTGTTTTGTAAAATAAATAAAAAATAAATATATCATCACGGTATATTACCCATTGCTGGGTGTGCCAATCTGTTTTGTAGACAGAATTCGGTAATGATGATGACATATTTGTACCGTGTGGGCGTTTATCAGGCGTCACCTCACGGGCATTTATTGCTGGCGTGGAGAGTGCACCACAAGAGTCAATTTTATGCTATTTGCCAATTTGAAATATTTAGCGTCGGTCAGGATCGAACCCGGTTTCCTAGATTCGCGATCAGACACTCAGGCACGCGGCCACGAGACCCCATATTATTGTTTTGTAAAAACTAAATGTAGACATTCTTGAAATATGATTCCATTCGAATACCTCCACTCTTTAACAGGTAAAATTCTCATCTCAAAAGATTTGGCCAACAGGTTCTCTCAGGTTAAGGCCCTAAATTCCAAACTGATGACGTGTTCATTTCGACTGCAAGGTAATTTATTTTAAATGCATTCGGTATTTTACCTGTTGATTTGAAAAGATAAGAAAACTTCTGTATTTAAAATAATTATGCAAAATAGTTTGAATAGCTTTTCAGCTACTTTCAAGGTATAATTTTCCGAAACTAAGTATAGCAAAATTTTACGTTACCTATCAATAACAATGACGTTTGGAAGTTTATAATAATATTAGTGTCATATATCATATAATGACAATGAGCATTTATGTTTTTATAAAATATATTACAAATTTTTATTCCAATGATAACATAAATTTTATATTATTTTAAATGTAGCAATAACACAAAACAAGAATAAAAAGCTGATGTGGCCAACACAATACCTCCCGCCATTTAATTTTTATTAATTTTAATACATTAAATTCCTTTCCATATAACTATTGTTCTATTTACTATTTTCTTTTTAAAACTACTATTATTAGTTTGAAATGATTAGTTCTTCGACTGTTACATACATTTGAGATCTGAATCTAATTTTATAAATTTATCCATAAAATATATAGAATAAGTATTAATGCCAACCTGTAGAAAATTTAATAATCTTTAATTATTATAATAATAACATAAATCTTTAAAAAATATCATTTAAAGGTGTTTTTCGAAGAAAAACTATTTTAAACTTCAAGTAAAGTGCCATTTTCGGTTATCTGATTTACATCAAAATCTAATGGCTTCTTTCCATATTAGAATAAGGTAGAAATATAAGGTTACCACATTTTCTGAATGATAATATTTGAAAAAAAAAATCTCATTTGTTTGATAGTATTTGAGTTAGAGCAGAGGATCCACACATTACATACTCACAGACATAATCGTGAAATGTTAAAATTGGATTCTAGGGACCTTAAAACGTGATCATTTACAAAAATCTCGATATGCGATTTTTAGTATGATCCCTATACCTCCCTTACCAAGGGTAGCGGGAAGTAAATAGCTAAAAAATCACATTTTTCTATTAAATTGAGTAGAACATATAAATAAAAGATAAATAAATTTAATACTAGATAATTAGGTTCGTTTAGGTGAAATTTGTTTAATATAGGTTATGTTAGGTACTCTACGAGTAATGATATTACATTTTGTATAGGACAAGTTATAATGCTTACGAAGGAATTGAAAATATTGGAGAATTAGTTCTTGTTTTATTGTTTATTTTTTACTTTTATAATTAATAATATGTTTCTTATATAATTTCAACATATCCTGATGGATCAGTAAGATTCCGAATCGTCGGTTGTAGTTGAAAGATTTTTCTTTAAAAAAACAATAAAACAAGGACTGTCCTGCAATATTTTCAATTCCTTCATTTCATATAAACAGTTGATTAAATTTCTTTACATATATTGCTTATATAAAAGTACAGTGAACAAAATACCGTCATTGGTCAATCAGTACCACACTGATGGCCAGGGAGAGAAAGAAAAACAAATGAACAAATTTTAAAAATTTTAATTAACATTCATCATTGTCGATGATATATTGTTTCTGAAGCTGGAGAATGACAATGATGATATTTCATAGGAGATTTTTTGGGATTAAAGCCTCAACGTATTTTAATTTTTCTTATTGTTGTGATTACAATTTTTGACGACATTTCGGCCCTGCTTAAGATCAAGTCAAAATTTTGATATCTTTTTATTTTTCTCGACGAGCCGTAATGCAACACCCTGTATATGTGAAAATAATTTTAGGTTATACTCCTTGAGTAGGCGAATAAATTCTGTTAATAATGTAACACGAGGGGGGTGGGGTGCGGTGCTGATGGTACTACTTTGATGACTGGTGGACGCCTCGGATGGCTGGCGTCCCCGACTTCGTGTGATGGATTGTGAGAAAGAAGAACACACATACACTTCGCTTTTTACACTTTACATTACGGACATCAACACAACTTGTTGTTTAATAACTAATTCTTTTATTTACAATTAAACTAAATGATTACATTATTATTAATTAACACTAAGTCTAACATAACTAACAAAACTGTTACATTCTGTAACACAGTGGACGAGCGTCGCCCCAAACTAAAACTCTCCCATGTTTATCCCATGGCTAACTAATACCGACTGCCTTAAAACAAAAACGCTATCTCCAGGATAGGATTATCTTAGGGGTATGGGGTGCATAGGCGAGGTCATTCTAAAGTCACGCTCGTATATATAATAATTTCCAGACTTAAGATCAACAAATAAATCTCGTGACTATCATAATACGATAAGAATTTCTAAACTGAATTTTGACTAAAATAGATAAACAGAGTTAAAATATGAATATTGAAACTATAATTTAGAAGAGTTTATAAAAAGTTATTTATCTGTTATTGTGCTTACCCTCGCCTTGTCACAATAAATTTATTCTCTATTTCTAACGACAAGGGAGATATCGAGGACGGTCATTTCAAAGACTCAGCCTGTATATTGTAATTCACTCAAAATTTTGACTAAATGTAATGAACATCTTCTGACTTGATAATGGCTTTAACCGGGTCCGAAATGTCGTTAAATAATACTATACAATAAAAAATTAAAAACAACGTTGAAGCTTTAATTAAAAAAAAACTCCTATGAAACTTCATCATTGTCATTCTCCAACTCACTACTCTCTGATTCATTAAAATTTACACAGTACTAGTTTTTCCACATTATTATAATGATGTTTAAAAACTTATTTTACACCATTATTGAAGTTTGTTGGAACACTATTAAATAATCTTAAACCGCTTCTTAATTGAGTCCATAGCATTTCAATTGGATTGACAATTAGGACCCGAAGAATAGCATACAGCAGCGGAATTTTAGACCTTGAAATTATATGAAGGAACGTTTAGGTATGAATAATTGTCTCATTACAAATGAATTAATCAACATCAATATGACAACATATTAACCCAAATAATCAATTCGCTATACAAGATAGGTAAACATTGAAATTAGCATATTGTATCGTACCCTTGACTTCTAGTTTAAGGCTAATTATAAGTATATCGTCACGACTTAACATATGATATTAAAATGCAACAACACAGAACTTTCTATAAATATTTATAACAGATTTTAGCTGTTTTTCAATTCAGTCAATTTACATGTGTAATATTAGAAAAAATTAAGAAAAATTGTAGAATTCCCAGGATTGTTCTTTATCTCCCGAAAAAAATAATTTCCAAGCAACGGTTCTGGTAGTATGGTGGTAGCGAGTATAATAAACAAAATTCGGAGAAACGGATTCGAAACCAGCCAACAGTAAACCTTATTTTTAATTTTTTTATTTTACAAAATAATTTTTATTATTAATATGTTTTTAATCTTTCATTAATATTTCATAAAATGGATACGTTATACGCAACACAATTTATTTATTTTATAAAATATATATCGCACTAAATACAACAGCAAGAATTAAAAATTAGTACAAATATCGAAATGACCACCATTTTGTACTAAGCAAAATCCGAGACGATCATAACATAGTTGTCTCAGTATGTTCAGCTGTCGATTTGAAATGACGCTGCAATCATTTCACATTGACGTTTTAAGATCTAATGTGGTCAATTCATAATGGCAATAAATATTTGATTTTAAATGACCCCAAAGAAAAAATCCAAGGGACAGGAGATCTTGCAGGCCATTTAATTGATCCATTTAAACAAATCCAAAAATATTTATTGTAATCAGTGTAATTCAGATTTTACAAAATATAATTTATGATTGAAATAATGTTTATATTGTATTAAATATGAATAAAAGATTAAATATATATTAATGATAAAAATAATTTTGAAAAATAAAAATTATATTTGCTCTCGACTGGTTTCGAACCAGACTCTACGAATTTTGTTTATTACCAAGCGTACACGCTACCATTATGCTATTTGAACCGTTGCTTAGGAACAACAACAACAATTCTGGAACTTCGGTAGGTCAGATGATTCCCCTAGGATAACACTTATGGACAATAGATCCAAAAGGGTGTCTAGTGAAGGCACTTATTGGGTGAAGTCGGAATTAGCGCCCTACCAACAATATTTTTTGGGTAGCACCACGTATGAATAAAGTATTATAAATAGTAAAATTTGAGTTTTGTTGTATAGTTATCATTTGGGGTACCCCTAGGAACGGCTCTGTCACCATTGTTTCATTTCACTTCTTAAAAACTCCCAACCAATATAATTTTGGAATGCTTTCAAATTAAATTCTGGGAGAAAAAATTGATTAGCTAAGTTCTAAATTCTAACAACATTAACTTTCACAACTTAATTTCAAATGATAGTCTGCCTGATTTTTTTGTTCTATATATTTCTAAAACCCTAATTTGTATAGGTAAATCTGCAATTTTTTTAAATGGAAACAAAGAAATCTCATTAAAAAATATTTAAATCTGGAAAGTGCATCTCTTTCTCACAAGTTGAATGTCTTCAAACAAAAAAAAAAAGAAAAAAAAATCAGGATGTAGTATCTTGCAAAGTACATTTCAGTCTTAAAGTATATTTCCTTTTTCATTGTATTATTACTATTATTACATACTTTTTCTTATCACGTGGGAAAGTAAAAATGACTGCAGGAATTATAAAAGTTTTTCACTTTTTACACTCTTGGCACTTGATTTTACACTGTAATAAAATCGATTAAAAAGTAAAAGTAAGTATACATTTCATATTTCATTACATCAAGTATATATTATTGAACTCAAAATAAAATTGAAGGCTAAGATAATGCTTTAAATTTTCACATTCACAAAAAAGAAAAAAACAAAGCTAAAGAAATTAATCATCATAATAAGTTTAAGAACTTTTCGTAATTAAATTACAGTAAAAACTTTAATAAATCTCTCCGAAATTATATCTTCTGTGATTAGCAACTTTTTTCTGTTTCTTTTCAAGATTCAAGGCCTCGAATTTCACACGAATTTGTGTGCAATTTATATGTATCCGTTTATTGTTACGCGTTGTGTTTAATTTACAACAACAGTGAAACCAGATGAACAATTTGTTTGCGCAGCTTGATGTAAGACATTTTTTTGTCAAAGAAGTGTTTGCACAACCCGGATGACACAACAAAGAGATTTACTTTCTGTTTCTACTCATCAACTCAAGTACATACTCATGAAGAACTCTTAAATTTAAATCATACTGGAGGAAATGTCATAGTCATACTGTAACTGTAGTCACCTTTTACGAGGCATTGACATATGAATTTTAAGAATAGCGATATTACATTGCAAGAACTTGGTAATACACCAAGAGTCAATTTTGTAGAACACGAGCATAAAAATCTGGTGTGGCCAACACAATACCTCCCGCCATTTAGAGCCCAAGCCACGAAAAATATTAAGTTAATCCTTATTTTTGGATTAGCGATTTTTACTCTAATTTTAACAGTTTATTTCTTAAAATATAGTCTAATCTAATCCAAGTAACTACCTTTTTTAAACCCCTCAACAGGATTAAATCCCAATTACAGAGTGGGTTCACATTCATACACATCCATGCCTTAGAGGGATTCGAACCCAGAGCCCCTCATGACATATGAGGCGTTACTCTAACCATTGAGCCACCGGAGCTATAATAAAATGAAGATTAAATTTTAAATACCGGGATAGAATAGAATTCACTAATCCAAAAATGAGGATTAGTGAATCGTTAATTTTTATTAATCTCAATACATAGTAATAGTGACATTTATCTGTCAGTAACATACATTTGAATAACTGCGTTTGTTTAAAACATAGGCTCCGGGATTTAAATTATAGATAATTTTATAATAAAGGTAAAACAAACTGTATGTCAAAAAATTTAAAATGCGTAACGTTGTTGACTTTTCCAAATTTCGGTAATATAATTTGATATTACCTGTAAATTCAACGACCAAATATAACTAGACAAAACTTCATTTGATTTGTTTTGATTTCGGCTGGCCAGACAGAGAAACTAGAGATAGAAATATGTCTTGTCTAGTCCGAGTATTTCTCACTAGAGGCCACCACTGAGGCCACGTGGAGTATCAGTGTCTAGTTTGAACGTTGCTCACTAGAGGCGCAAGAGTTCTTAATTGAAATATCGTGGTTAAAAATTAAATAATTTATAAGGTTTAATATTAAAGAAAAACCAACGTGTCACTCACAAAACCCCTACAACTACAAAAACAAAGACAAAATACACATGCTTCTACGTGGCCTCTAGTGAGCAATGTTCAAACTAAACACTAGACTATACACTGACACTTTACGTGGCCTCTAGTGAAAAATATTCGAACTAGACAAACATATCTCTATCTCTAGTTTCTCTGTCTAACCAGCCGAAATCAAAACATTCAGTGAAAAAGGATAGGGAATGTTTTGTCTATACTCTATCCGTTTTAACTATAGAGTGGTGGGAAGGTAGATGCAGTTTAATTTTAGTTTTTGATTGGTTAATATACCAATATTATCCAATCATACAACAAGATCAAACTGCACCTATCTTCACGCCACTCTATAGTTAAAACGGACAGAGCATAGTTACATTTGGTCGTTGGGTAAATTGATGCTAATTTTTTTCCGTGGAAGATAATTTTGATCATAATCAGAACTTTTTCATATCACGTGACCTTCAATCACTCTGGATCACTCTGTATATATTACCATTTTAAATAGTATTTAAAAATTATGTAATCCTAATTGTCTTTATCATGATTTTTTAATTTTAATGTCGCTTAACTGCTATGATCATTATAACCATGGTTACTAATTTAAAAATATTATGTTGCTTTATTGTTTGGCATTTGAATACATATGGTCAACCACACATATTAATAAAAAGTCTGTATTATTTCACTACAAGAGAAGAATAATGGAATCTCGAAACAAAACAAGAACAGTTAAAAAATGCAAATGTTTTCCTCAATATTTGTTTATCTTTCCCGGAAAATGCACCGCTGTATAAGACAAAAGAAAGCTACAATACAAGCGCGTGTTTCAGACAATACTCTATCTGAATAATAGTCTCGTTTTTCAAAGTGTTTTCTAGTGTTCGCGTACTTCCTCGAAGCGCCGTCAGATGGCTACACCTGCATCCTGTATTCTTTTGCTTTCTCACGCACTCAGCACACACTATCATCATAATGATAATAAGTGACACTCTTGAACCTTTCGAGCAAGATGTCATTATCATTGTACGCAGATTCAAATACAGAACGAGAAAATTATAGTCTGCGATGCGAAGTTACCGTGCACTAGTGAGATAGTTTGCAGAGTAGTTTAGTAGTTGCTAGTGTTTTGTTCTTGTTGGTTGATGGCAGTGGCGTCGATAGACCATTTCTGAAGGGGCTTACGCTCTCCCTGTTTAATTTTGCGCCCCCTTTCCGTGTTTTTATTTAAATAAATAATTAAAAATCAATCTGATTTTTTTACTATTTTATTATGCACTTATTTATCTGCAATAAGCAGCGAGACGATTATGTACCTACGACTTTAGCCGAAGTGGAAAGGTTACTGCTGCTCTAAAATATGAAGCGAAAATTGAAATAAATTATTCCTGTATTAGAACTATTAACGTATTAAAAAATTTAACACACGACAAGCATCCTTCCGATACTAACCTGCATTTTAAAATAAAAATTATTGAAATCTATTAATACTGGACTTTTCTCGTTTTGCCATTAAAATCAAAGTCAAATACTAATAGATTTCAATATTTTTTTTTAATTCAGGTTAATATCGGAAGTATGCGTGTTGTGTGTTGAGTTTTTTAAAATGTTAATAGTTCGAAACAATTAATTGAATTTTCGCTTCATATTTTAGTACAGGGGTAACCTTTCCTCTTAAGAAAGGTACTATGAGAAATCAAAATGATGCATCATTCAGGCTATAAAAGAGACGAAATTATTTAATTCTATCCCATTGCAAGGACATAATGAAACAAAAATTCAACAAATAAGGCCAATTTTATAGACTCTAGTTATTTAAAAATTTGATCCTTTTCTCCAGAATTACAACGTACCTCAAAGTGCACATTATTGTTCACTACGACACAAAATCATATTATAGAGAGTAGTGCAAAATGTATAATACGCAAAATAACTCCGGAAATTAATAATTGTGATTATTTTGCAATAATAGTAGATGATCCTCGGGACATCACTGCAGAAGAACATATAAGTATTTGTTACATCTGAAAATCTTCCAAAAGAAATATTTTTATGTTTTAAACATGAAAAAAATTAAATGCAGAATGAGACTGTTATAAATTATTTCGTTCTAAAGGTACGCCCTGTTGCGCCCTCCCTGTTAAAAGTGCCTAGTGACGCCCCTGGTTGATGGTTTGTTGTTTAGAAACAATCAACAAAGCTACGGACAGCTGAATTGCATATTTGTTACATTGTAACAAAATTTAATTAAAATAATGAATAAACAACTACGGGTGTCTACTAGAAATCTGTTCAATTCAAAGTTGTATTTTTTGCCAAAGTGACTTACCTATTTCCTCTCAAATTAAAAAAAAATACAAGTCAAAAAAGTCTTTATTTTTTCCACAATTCGAACTGCTTAGGTTCATTATTTTGACAAAGTAGTAGACATCTCGAATACATACAGTACGGTCTGCAGACTTGCTATGGATGAGTTGTTAAACAGTCTGTTTTTTATCAAGAAATAAAATGAAACTCTAGATTTACGAGTACTAAAAAATAAATAGGAAACCTCTAAGAAATTTATTGCAGCAAATTGACTTTTATTGTCAACAAAACAATAAGCGTGCAATTAACTATAAAAACTATTTCATTCGTTTCGAATATACCACAGAAACCAGTAAGTAATAGTGCTGTCAAAAACCGTCGAAAATGGTAACCGGTTAACCGTGATAACAAACAACGGTTAACTGACTAACCGCGGTTAATCGGATAATCGCGTTTAACCGGCCAACCGCGATTAACCGGCTAACCGCTAGATAACGGTTAATTTCAATTAACCGGCTAAGTAAGCACGTTTTAGAGTCCCTAGAATACGATTTTACTATTTTTACAATGACTACGTTTATCTCGACGTTTGAAGCCGCTTGAATTTAATAAATCCCTTTTCAATCTTCGAAATAAACGATCGAGATTAATATTTGAAGCCGCTTGAAAATGTCAAGTCAAGCCTAAAAAATAACAGGCTTGGACTTACGAAGCGGCTTGACTTCTGTCGAAATAAACAGTGAAGCTTCAAAAAATGTAACTACGCATGCGCACATTTGCAATATGTTGCATTGTTACTAAATTCATGTTTTGTAAATTTGTTGGTTTTTCGCATTTTACCTCATTTTATAAAAGTCACGACATAAAACTTAGTAAAATTGTCGAAAAGAAAATATTTGGAGTGATGAAGAAATAAATGTTTTTGAAAGAGAAGAAAAATAACAACATGACAATTTTTAAATTTTGGGGGTATATATCCAACATGAAATTGGATCATATACCTCTCCCTGTCTGTCTGCATAATCGAGTATTTTACTATATTTTTTCAGTCGATACGAATTTAAAGATGATTGAAAATAACTCAATCCTATTTTCAATCCGCTGAGATAAACCAATAGGTTTTTTCAAGTCATAATATACTTGAAGCCGTTTGAATTATCGAGACAAACGTAGTCATAGATGTCTGTATGTATGTATTGATGAATCTATGTATCTGTGTGCGTGTGTGTGTGTGTGTGTGATGTTTTTTTCGGATCGCATAACTCCAATACCACCTTTCCAAAAACTATAATTTTTGCGTATTTCTTTTCTTTAGATCCATATGAAGAGCTGATTAGATTTTGGTTATAATTGGTCGACCGGAAGTACCTTAACTTGAAGATTTTAACAGTTTTTCTTGAAAAAATGCTGTTAAATATCACTTTTTCACATTTAATGTTATTATAAATATTTAAGAATATTTTATTCTTTATACAATTTGATTATATTTTATACATCATATTCAATGGATATACAGTTAAAAAATTATAAAGAAATTAAATTTCACAAAGTAGCCAGCTGTGCTATAAACATGGAAACATCTACTACATTAAGAAAATTCTGATTGACAAATGTCAGTGTCAAAGTGCAATTTACATAATACGTTTGATTTATAATTTTACTAGAAATATATAGAATCTTACAAGAAACTTTCTGTATGTAATTTGTAAAAAAATACATAGAACTGACTGAAGGTAATGTACTGGAAATATGGAACCATTTGTAAGAAATGTTGACGATACTTTCAAAATATAGGTTATATAAGCTTATGTTAGAAAAAAGTGACAGATCTGTTCATGTACAGTAAAAGCACGAGTACGGGTGTGCCTCACTATCGTATATTTGTGTACAAAACTGTGACGTCACAAAACCAGACTCAGAATATTTATAAAGAAAATTATGAATGAAAAGTGTAATAATATTAAATATTTTTGATGTATATATGCAGTTTGCACTGCATGATACTTAATAAATATTTAATAACACATGTTAAAAATAATAATCATCATTTAAAATTTATTATTAGGTGAGTCAGATTCATAAACCAAAACGAAATATATTATTCTTATTAGTCATCTTCACATATTTAAAAAATAATTCATTAAGGCACAATCAGACGGTAGCAAAACAAATTAATGTAACAGGTATCATTATATATCTGTCATAACATAAGAAAAACCCAGTCATTATAAATACATCTCCAGACATGAAAGAATACAAGAAAAGAAAACTACCATTGTTTCAGTGTCAAAACAACGAAACTAAACTTCGGTTCAAGGTATTAAAAGTTTCTGTAGAGTATTTCGAACTAAACATACTAGGGAGAAAAATAAAACCCCTAACTTTACAAACGAAAGAGTAGTTTTGTAAAACAGTCCGCAAGTTTTGCATTTATGTAAATGTAAATACCACACCCTTTGTCTATGCCCAGATCTTTGCATAGTTATGTAAATTCTGCAATGTAATGCATATAAATAGAATAGAATATTGTAAGATGTGCTTAGACAACAATTACATAATATTAAATAGAAAATTATTAATTCTGCAATGTACATGCAATAAAATTATATTTTCCGTGCGTCATACTGGAACAATTCATAATAGATTATGAATTCAATATTTCATTTGTTATAGGATTCCTATTTCCTTATTCAGTTTTCTTTTGTTTAAACAATTTTTTTATTAGTGCTTTGTTTTGTTAAATTTTTAACTTAGGAGTAATGTTATCTTGAAATTTTAATGTCAGTTTATTTTAAGATTTTTTTTTTTGTAAACTAAACTCTATTATCTTAGCAATGCGACCGGTAGGTACGTCTTTACGGCCTAGGCTGGTAGAACTTGATAACGCTTATTACTCGTATAAGATTATAGAATTTGGATTTTAATTATCTTTTAAATATTAAAAACTATAAAATACATAGGAATATTCAATTATTCTAAATTAATCATATTTATAGTACTATATTTTAAAAAGTTTAAATTTTTGATAGCTTGTTAATGTGACTCATATCAAAATGGAGTTCTGTACTCATTTTTCAATTTACTTATTTTTCTGAAAGATTTAACTAAATGATGATTTTTAGCGTTTGTTACAATTTCCAAAAGTATATGATTTTTGAACTTATTTAATATTTATTGTGTTTTTGTGTTGTAACGTATAATATTTCCTTAATTTGTAATAAATTTATATATATATATATATATATATATATATATATATATATATATATATATATATATATATATATATATACACCGGGTGTCTTAGGCCAACCGATACATGGAGGATTAACATGGAAAATTAGTTAATTGTGAATACTATCTCCCCAGAGATAAAAAAAATTGTCGAATTTCTACTATTGCTATATTTCTCGCGCAGCCTACTATAGAAACTGGTGCGAGAAAGATAGATATAGGTTTCGTTGAACATCAAATGCATAGTTAAACTAAAAACAAAACTTTCATTTAAAATAATTTTTAAAAAATCCCTATTGAGTTCTTTCGTAATACGCTTTGAAATATCAGAACTTGACTTATGAATGTTCTTATTATACGTTATAGACATATATACAAAATATATACATACGTAGGTACAGATAGAGTTCTCAGAATATAACATCATAACAAAGAAACAAATCTAGCGGAAGTTTACTTTCCATCAAATAATATTTATATAATGATAACACTTCACTTCTACTCGTACTTTGTTAGATACTACGTAATACTACAACGTTACTACTTTGTATTAATAAGTAAATAATGATAGAAAAGTAATAGGTGTTATTTTTTAATTAAACTGTATGATTTGCATATTTTAGTTATTATAAAATTATTTTTATTACTAAGGTATTAAGGTATATTAAATTACTATTACTTTGCGCAAATTATTGATAATTATTTTAATAGATCTGTTTATATATTTATTTTTTATTTTATTTATTAAATTCGGAAGAGGTTTTTCAATATTTTAATTTACTGAGTACTTTTAACTATGTGTTTATTTTTAAATGCACACGCGCACACACACACGCACACGCGCACGCACGCATACACACACGCACGCACGTACGCACACACACACACACACACACACACACACACACACACATCGTAAAAATAGTAAAATCTTATTCTAGGGACCCTAAAACGTGCTTATTTATCAAAAACTCACCACCGAATTTTTTGAGAAATTTTAAGTTACGTGGTTTAATGTTTTATTGGATGTTCATTTTTTTGATATAACATATTAAATTTATTTATCCAACACCGACTCATAATATACTTGTTACTATGGTTATTTGAAATAACTTATGTACAACATTACTCACAACGTGAGAGAATATTTTAGAAGTCACGGAGGAATTATTACTGATTTTTGTGTTTTTTTAATATAAATAAAAAGCAATTTCACAAAATTAATTTATTATTGAAATAATTTAACACCATGAAACTTGGTACTTGCTTCGGAATTAAATTCAAAGCTGCTGCTTATATTTAAGTAAATATGTTTTAAAAGAAGGTCCTCCTTTTCACCCAATTTAATGTATTTTTCTTTAATATAATTCCCAATAACAGACAATAATTATTACAGCAATTTTTTTTCAATAACAATGTAACAAAATCATAGCAACCATTCAATGGCTACTTTTAAATTTAAAATACTACATCAATTGTCGTGTCAGTGTCAAACGATGAATGAGAACGTAAAAATGATATAAAAAGTTTTAAAAAATTGTTGGATAAAACGTTGTATTACACTCGTGTGGAATGTATATTAGGCACTAAAGAAAATTAGCCACTCGCCCTGCGGACTACGTGGCTAAACTTTTTCTTTCGTGACTAATATGATACATTCCACATTCATATAATAAATAACTATTTTAAATAAGTTCATTCGGACACAATGGTGTAAATTTAAAAAAAGGCTCACTGAAAATCAGAATTTTATTTTCTACACACCATAAATTTTTACGACCCAGATAACATTTAAAAAAATATTGTTTTCTTTTGTAAACACCTATTTCGCGGTTTTTCATACTCACGTTGTATATTGTTTAGTAGTCCAATAATCAATTTATATTTTTTTTTATTTAACAAACGAATTTTTTATTACCAAAAATATTTCATGACGAATTATAAGTATTTGCAGCATACAAAAGAGCAAAAAATAATAAATAATTGAGAGAAATATTTGTAAATTCAACATTAATTGATACATAAATTGAGATATGAAACATAAAAGTCCAAAACAATAAATTTTATTTCCGGTAACAATATATTTATTACTTTATACAAAAGTTAAAACTGTATTGCGCTGGTTACAATCAACTCATTTCATTTAAAATTTATGCATTTAAATCACATACAATGCATTTTTTTCCTTTTTGGCATACACTTCAATTTTTTCATATATCGAGGTCGAATACTAACGGTACTTTAATTAATTTATTATTACCACTTTCTTTTGTTACTAATAAAAGTAAAAAACAATGACATATCAGTCATATCAAAATATTTAAGAGAAATCAACCTCAAATGTAGAAACAAAAACATTACTATTCAATATTTCAATGTAATTTCTACTACTTGCGTTAGTAGAGCGTAGTTCTGAACAAAGAATACAAAATTCATAGGAAATGTACAATCTAATGTGAAATTATGATTGTTTATCTTCACAAAATCTTTCCTTCTTTAATGACAGAAGTGGACCACAATGCTTATCTACAGGAAAAAGTGGACTACGGGCTAGTTTTTATAAATTTGAATGCTATACTTAAAATCCTTGGACAGGATATACAGGCTGATTCATCGGTCTGTCCTCTCTTTATAACTCTTTTATTTTAAGTCAGATAGAAAAACTCTTCAAATATAATTTATATGATATATTATTGTCTATCTACGTACCATATGCATTTGTATACAGGGTGCTCCGTTTAAGCACAACAATATGTAACTTTATAAATCTGGTGTGGCCAACACAATACCTCCCGCCATTTAAGTTAATCCTTATTTTTGGATTAGCGCATTTAACTCTAATTTTGACAGTCTAATCTAGTCCAAGTAACTACCTTTTTCTAAATCCCTCAACAGGATTGTGTCAATTTAAAAGTTAAAGGTTTTTTACTTCCTTGTACAAAGTAAAGGAAGTATTGTATTCGCGAAAAATTTCGGTTTCCAGATTTCAACGGAAATATCCATTTTGGCCATCCCTGAATCCATTCTGATTACTTTCGTCGTGACGTCTGTACGTACGTACGTACGTACGTATCTCGCATAACTCAAAAACGGTAAGCCGTAGAAAGTTGAAATTTTGTATTTAGGACTTCTATAATATCTAGTTGTGCACCTCCCTTTTTGGTCATTACATAATTTCCAGAAATGGTACTTTATTTGTAGCCTATAATAGATTTTAATGCAAAACTATATTAAAATATAATCCAAAACTTTTCAAATTTAGTATATAAGACTTTTATATCAATTGGAATAACATAGCAGAATTTGGTTAAAACAGGTTAACCGGAAGTGATATATCACCTGAAGTTGTTAACAGTTTTTCTTGAATAAAATGATTTTATTTTGATTTTAGAAATAAATGCTTCAAATAAGAGTTTTAGAGAATTAAATTCTGCGTCTAGCACATCAAGTATTATTAAATTAGCCCTTTGTATAAGCGAGATATGTAAATTTAAAACTTATATATTTTTTGGTTTTTGTAACGAAGCTTACTATGGATTAGTACAAAAAATAACAAAAAAAAAATAGATGTCAATGTCAAATTACGTCAAATACGTGCATATTATAATTGAGTCTATACTTCATCTTCATATTGGTCTTGCGTACAAGGAAGTCGTGTGGTGTCCACATCAGATTTTTTTACCTTCCGTCACCTTTAAGTAAGGAAGGTATCGTGTTTGGTCAAAAAATTCGATGATGAGTTTTTAATCAATAAACTCGTTTTATGGCCCCTAGAATACGATATTACTATTTTTACGATGATGTTTGTATGTGTGTGTGTAACAAAACTTTCGTCTGCGATAACTCTAACAATTTCAAAAATTATGATTCTTTCGTATTCTTCTTCGTTACATCCATATGAAGAGATGATTAGATTTTGGTTACAATTGTACCCATTGTACCCATTTGAAGATTTTAACAGTTTTTCTATGTTAAATATTATTATTTCACATTTAATGTTATTATAAATATTAAAGAATATTTTATTCTCTATACGATTTGACTGCATTTTATACTTAATATTAAAAGGATGTAGAGTTAAAAAATTATAAAGAAATTAAATTTCTTATAGTAGACAACTATGGAAACAGCTACTATTAAAGAAAATTCCGATTGAAAGATGTCAGTGTCAGGGGCAATTGACATAAGTGTGTTTGTCTTACAATTTTACTGGAAATATGGGATCTTTTGCTAGAAATTTTCTGTATGCAATTTGTAGAGAATACATACAACAGCCGGAAGGTAATGTACAAAAAGTAGAATCTTTTGCAAGGAACTTTCTAAATGAAATATGTACAAAATATATAGAACTGACGGAAGGTTATGTGCTGGCCACATCAGATTTTTTTAAATTTGTCAACGATGTGAATATATGTTGCAGTACAGTTGACACTGATTATAACGAATACAATATTGTTTTTGAAACAGCCTACTATCATTACTAACTAACATGAAAATGAACGCGAATGCGAATACGAAAACGGACGAACGCTCTTGACTACGGGCTCCCCTGAAGTAGTTCCAAATAATCTTTCGTAAAACCGTAATAATTTTTTATAAATATTCTACGACGTTTACTTTTTAAACGAGAAAATATGAACATAAGATGACTTGTAAAGAATATATCTAATTTCAACTATTTAACATAATTGTGTTTTTTTCTTCGAATTTTTGTACGAACTGAATGTATAAACAAATGTGTATTTCCTCCAATTTTGCAAATTACACAAATAGAAATTTGCTGTATTGGAATTGAAATGAATTATGCGTATTTAATGAATTTATGCAAATTTTGGAATATTTACAAAAACAGATATTACAAAAGCTTATTTGAAATCCATTAATCGTTTTTGTGATTGTAATGCGGTTCGAAATTGACGAATGTGTACGCCTAATTCCCTTCATGCCTAAATTATTTAACGAGGACGAATAACCGGTAATTTTCAATTTGAAATAATTGAAATAAAAAATGTTGACATGCAGAAATTTTACATTTATTAGCTGGTGAAATCAAAGCGTTATCAAATATTTCAATCATTTATTTTCACGACAATGATTGTTGAGTTTTTTTAATTGTTTATTAATACAATTGGTATTTTAATTTTTAAAAAATGTGCTAATATATGTCTGCTCCAATGCAATATTGACGTTGTATTTTTGAAATAATAATGTATAGAGATTTACTTCTATAAACATATCGATATATTATGTATAGTACGACTAGCGAATGAAAATTGACGTTTGGATTATTTAATAGATGTGGTTTCTTTTGAAAACATTTCCCTATATTTGATTTGAAAGGAAACTGACCCTTATGCATCCTATTACAGAAGATTAGAATTGTATCATACCAGAAGGCATTTAAAGTAATCTTACCAACGGGATTCAGGGATGTATTTAAAAAAATTAGTACCGCAAATTCTAGTTCGTTCGTCTCAGGTTTAAGCAACCCTCGAGTCGGAATTACTGTTAGAGGATATTAAAAATAATACTATTTCATAAAATTGCCAAACTACATAGTTTAAAGATCAAAATATTTTGTTATAATCAACATAAACGAAAAATTTTTAAATCTTTTAAACGCACCCCTGTTTTGATATTCAGTTACCCTAGTCGGCCAACTATTTTCAGCCAAACATACTAATGTATTTCTGTGCTTTCCTAGGCCAGTATTTAAATGGGTTCATGCAAAAATTTCATACCTGAAACCTGAATATCTCGTACAATGAGAGCCTTAGCACAATATTTCTTCCGATAGGTTCGCTACTGGGCTAGTTACTTTAACCTTCAAAAGACTTTGAAACGTCAAACGAGCGTCAAACATAACTATTAATAAAAATAATAAATTTAGACTACGTATTTGTTAAAAACGTTTGTTTTATTGTACCTATTGTATATTATTCCATATTTTGTGTTTATATAATGTGCCACAACCATGAAAAGTCACGGTTACACACAATAATATCTGTGTATTCTTACAAAAGTCTGTACATTGTAATACGTACTTAGGAGAATATCCATATGCTGCCATCTACGCTAAGCTTTGCGCTAAAGGTCTATTCTTCTCTATAGGGTTTCAAAAGAAACCACATCTATAAAATAATTTAAACGTCAACTTTCATTCGCTAGTCATACCATACCTATTTATATAATATTAAAATGAATTTAAGAATAAAATAATAATGACCGCAATATATGCATATTTTAATTACTGAATTAGCTTTCATATCATAAACTTTTAATACTTTTTTTGTGCCTCCGTCCGGTATAAGTAGTTTTAAATTAGTCTAAATTATCCAGAAACATTTTTTTACAGATCTGGGCCGACAAACACATATGGACTTTTATATGGTTATAATTTCGTATTATTCTGGTGAAATATCAACTTATAAGTAAATTTAACACAAGAATTTTAGCAAAATGTTTACAATGAGCACACATTTTAAGCTAAATCTACGTAATTATATTTGAACATGCAACGCGAAACCCATAAAAAATGATTAGTGATTTTTTCAAGTTATGTTTATAAATCCATCTCATTTGAAATTATTCAAATCTTTCAATATTACCAACATAAAAATCCCTTTTTAATATTAGGACAATAAATCCAATTCTTTTAATAAATTTATATACAGGGTGTTTTAAAAATACTGTAAAAAAATTTAAGGGCGTATAGTACTGACCAAAATGAGTAAAAAAGCTTAATCAACATGGGTCCGATCATCCATAGTTTACGAGATTTGAGGCAGTGAAAAATGAGTTTTTACGGGGTTTACGTCTGCTATCTCGAAAACTATAAGAGTTACGACTTTGATTAAATGGGATTTTTTATTTATCCTTCAGATGTCATCTTAGATGTGCTTTTAAAAAATCAAATAATTGTACTATATTTAATTTTCAAGTAACTTCGTAATTATTAGAAATTGAGAAAAACGTTTCATATAAAATTTTATTGTTTTTTTATAGTCTATTTACTGACAGACAAAATTTTGTTCGATCACTATCTTTGTCAGTTTTTTTCGATTTTTCGCTTTTTTCGGAAACAGTTGAAGATCAATCCTATGTTGATTAAGCTTTTTTACTTATATTGGTTAGTACTATATGCCTTTACAGTATTTTTGAAACACCCTATAGAGAATTCGGCACAAAAATCTTGTGTATCACAATTCCAGAAATACATTTACGCTCGTAAAAATGCAGTTTTTACCTCTCGCTAAGAGAGGTATTGAATTCATGCTAAAAATCGCATATCCAGATTTTAGTGAATCAGCACGTTCTAAGGTCCCTAGAATCCGATTATAACATTTTTACGATGATGTGCCTGTGTGTGTGGATATTGGATCCACGATTTCTCAAATTCTATAAGACTTAGGACATTTTTAACTACGGATTCCTCAATCTAACAATAATGGGAAGAGTTGATTAAGTTTTGGTAACAATTGGACAACCGGAAGTAGTAGTTACAAGAAAAAATCATCTAAATATTATTTATCGAAAATTTATGTAAATACTTATATTAAAGAACGTTAAATTCTTATTCGAAAAATATAAATTCATTATTATATCTTCTATAGATTTAGAGATAAAGAAATGCATATTAAATAATTTGATGTAATAAATCTCAGATCAAACTACTTCAAGGCAAGAAATTCAAATGTTTGTAATTGACACATAAATGTCACTGTCAAAAATATTTGTATGCCATTGTCAAAAATATTTGTACATCATTATGAAAATAAAAAAAGTCAACAACGCAAAAGAATATAAAAGAAATTTGCGAAAAAATGACGAATATAAAGAAAAAGAAAAAAAATATCTGGCGAGAGGTTATGTGCTGGCCACATCAGATTTTTTGACTAGTGATGCAAATAACCATTTGTTTTTACTTTTACAGTAGATTTATTTTAATACTAAAGTATGTTTCTAAAATTCTAGTAAGTTATTAAAAATGATTGATATAAATAACGTATACATTCCTTATAACCATATACATTAACGATTTAAAAAATGTACCGTATTATGCAAAGTATGTAAAAGTGCTATTTACAATTTACAACAATTATTTTAATAGTTCAGTACAAGGACTCACATGTAACAGAAAATTAAAATCATTATCAGTTACCAATTATTTAAACAGTATAATTAAAAAGTAAATGTACGAGACGCTTTACAGGTAATAATAAATTATTTCCTGATAAACGTAATAATTTTTTACTCCATTAATTTCATTAATTCTTTGTTTCACCTTTTTTAAATTCCTATATAATTTAGTAAGTAAACAACGCAATATCGCTGCAGCAATAAAGTAAAAACTTCAAAGCAAATTATTTTGTCGCGAAACTGGAGCAATTCAATTATGAACGCGGTACTTATCGTAAGACGAAGTGATCATACTCCAGTTTAGACATGATGTCATTATGAAATTTTGAAAATTATCAAATTATTTTTATTAGATAAAAATATTATCAGTCTGTTTAAACATATTTGATTATAAAAATTTGTTTTCAATAAATATTACGTCAAATAATAATATTTAAAAATGATAACGGATATAATTTTATCAAAATGATGTTATTAACTTATATAATATGTGTAAGTGTGGATCTAAATCAAAAAATTGTTAAATGTACTTACCTTAAAAATAATACTTGATGGCAATGTTGGAAATGAATTTATTATCATTAGTATAAATTACAAAATCATATTTAGGGAGAATCTGGTGTGACCAACACAATATCTCCCGCCATTTACCGCCCGAGTCACAAAAAAGATTAAGCTAACCCTTATTTTTGGATTAGCGAATTTTACTCTAATTTTGGCAGTTTATTTCTTAAAATATAGTCTAATCTAATCCAAGCAACTACCTTTTTTGATAATAAAATGAAGATGAAATTTTAAATACCGGGATAGAATTGAATTCACAAATCCAAACAGGAGAATTAGCTTAAATTTTTTTGCTAATCGTTAATTTTTATTAATCTAAATACATACCTACAAATTTACTTATGCTGGAAACTGTATTGATTTCCTTTCCTATTGATCTATTTACTTTTTTCTTTTTAAAACGTTACTATTATCAATTTGAAATGATTAATTCTTTGACAGTGACATTTATATGTAAGTTACATAAATTTGAATAACTGCGTAACCAAGGAGTTTTGTTTGTTTAATGCATAGGCTCCGGAATTTAAATTATATATATAATTTTATGATTTTATCCATAATATATGTAGAAAAAATATTAATACAAATCTGTAGAAAATTTAAATTCTTTAATTTTTATAATAACATTAATCTCGAAAAAATAACATTTAAAGGTATTTTTCGAAGAAAAAATATTTTGAGCTTCAAGTAAAGTGCCATCTCCTGTTATCTGATTTACACCAAAATCTAATGGGCTCTTACCATAATAGAAAAAGTTCGAAATACAAGGTTTCAAAATATTATGAATGATAATATTAGAGTTAGAGTGGAGGATTCACACATACATACTCACATACACACATTTTCTGAATGATCGTCATCGTGAAGATGTTAAAATTAGATTCTAGGGACCTTAAAACGTGCTCATTTACCAAAATCTCGATATGCGATTTTTAGCACGATCCCTATACTCCCCTTACCAAGGGCAGCGGGAAGTAAAAAGCGTTCAATTTATCCAACAGGTCAACTATCACCCATGACGTAATAGTAACAATTTTTAGAACTTAATACCAGGGTCCTATACCATTTTTTTTTTCTGGAAATACAGGATGAACTAAGAATTTTTATTATTATTATCAAATCACTTGTAGTTTGCGAACTAATTAATATTCAAAAAAAATTCTTTCACTAAGTTGGCTGGTATAGTATCCCATTAACTATTATTTTAAAGTTACCTAGAGTTAGAGTTTATAATTATTTGCTGCCAATTCAGTATACATTTTTGATAGTACTAAATTGATACTCCCAAACTTTGTAATTATTTACGGCTGTTTGTTTTAATATGATAATAACAGTAAAAAAAATTGAGAGCATTGTTCTTAAAAAGCAAAATCCGTGAAAAAATAACTCGTAAAATTGCTGAAGTAAAACTAAAAGTGTATGTTATATTACAATGTATTTTTTTCAGATTGAGTAATACATTTTTCTTTTCGACACTTGCATCATTTTAATTTAAATTTATTGCAATATTTACTGAAAATAATATTGAGATAATTTTATATATTGACATTTTTGATTTAATTTAATTAATTTAATTAATTTTTCGGATACGTTGTTTCTAGAGTCAAGCAATGAGAAAAAAGGGTTATGTTTGAATGGGTAATCACCGCAGTAAAACATAATTATGTAATAATAAAAAAATATAATTAAATTACCTTTGCGTCAGCATATGTACATACAACAGGCTGCTTTGGGAATTTCATGGGTACCTGAATTAAAAAAAATAATTAGTAACATTATTCACAAAAAAAAAAAATATTTAATATGTTTACTATGTTTAGCTAAAAACTCTAATTGGTCAATTAAGAAAAACACTCTTGTGTTGCATTTATTATATCATATCTGTAAATAAGAATCTACGTTTTTTTTTTAAATCGTCCATGAAAGAGATCTATATATTATTTTTAGATTTTAAACAGCAAAAAGTAATTTTCTCGAAATAACGATACTTTATCTTTTATTAATATTTTTACGCATGTTGAATACTTCTTATTATATTTATTTAATGCAGTGGCGTACCCAGGGAGAGGGCGATGGGGCGATCGACCCCCCCCCCATAGACCTAAATATATTTTATATTTCGAGTTAGTTAAAATTGCTCTAAGTTTTGTTCATTTATCTCGAAATTTCTTAATTAATTAATTTAATAATGGCCCCTCTGATTTGAGTATCGTTCACAATAAAAACTTGTTATCAAGAAAAACATTGGCGTGATGAAAAAATTGCGATAGTATTTCTAAGGAAGAGATAGCCACCTTCAAGTATAAATCATGCTATTTTTTTATTTATTTGGAACCACTTTAAGCCTGCCCGAATAACTTGACCCCTTTTAAAAATTTGCGATAAGTAAATACACAATATATATATATATATATATATATATATATATATATATATATATATATATATATATATATATATATATATAAATTTCCCCTATATTATAGAAGTCAAAGAAATTATCTTGAACTATACATCGTACACCTACCCAAATTATCTTATACATATCAGAGGTTATTCTAATGTGCAGTTGGACACAAAATGTGCAGTAGGAAAAGCAAATTGTGCAGTGGGACATTAAAATCTGTGCAGTTATTTTTCATTTATTTCGAATAAACCAAATAATTTTTTTAAAAAAAAACATGAACTAAACATATTAGTCAGTACTATATAGCCTTAAAATTAGTGACATAGATTTAGAAACATCCTGTGTAAGCACTAAAATTGGACTAGCTTTTCCCTCAGACTCTTCGCTTGTCTTATCCTCATCATTGGCATTGGCCTCAGCAAAAATACCATTAGAGGTGCTCACGCTTATCATTGTGGCTTTCCGGGGATCTCATTCAAACAGAGAAGGCATGTTGTAATAAATATACCAAACCGCATTTTCGGAATCTACCGACAAGATATTGCGAGGCACGATTTTATATTTTTTAAATTTAATGTTCTAGTATTTTGTTATAATCCAACTTGAATTGAATTAAACAAAGATCTTTCACCAAAATATTATAAACCTATACTCTGTTCCATCTAAGCCATTCAGTATTGTAGAGAATAGGGAATACTTTTAACCTCTCTGATTGGCTGAAATTGGAGGCAAGAGACAAGTTTATCCAATGTAATTTCGGCTACTTAAAATTGGCGTTGATGTGAGCGACATCTGCTGGATGGCTTAAAGGGAATAGAATATACAGGGATTTATTTTCTTGTGCAGTGGAAAAAAATCCTTAGAATAACCTCTGATACATATGTACAGTATAATGGGTTACTTTAATGACGATTTCAAATAAAAATAATTGTGGCGCATGTAAGCGCATAAAGAGGGCAACGGCATTATTATTTTTATTATATTCCAAATTAAAACAAAATATTCAAAAATATTAAGTAAATAGAAAACTCTTGTTTAGAGAAAATATTACGTGAAAAATTGTTTTAGGATATTATTATTTTACGTAAGTCATATGGGGTTTTCTTTAAATTTAGCATAATTTTTAACAGACGTGACTAGTTTATTGTATTATTTACTGTAGGATGTAGGTATAATAACATATTTATAATAATGACAATAACTGAGTCATCTTCATGTTTCTTCAAGGTGAAACAATATTAAAATGCAAAACATTTCTAGTTCCAGCAAAACAAATTAGTTGAAATATATTCCACCTGTATGATTAAGATGCCATACTTGGCACACTACGATTATAGTATGATTCACATTTCCTTACGTGGAAATCAAAAACCGACCACTTGTATGAATGAATGTTCCATAGCCTACTTTTCACTCACTTGATCTGGTTTCAAGATCACGTCTGATTATTTAAGCCGTATTAATAGTATATCTGCTTTCTACCGTAGCAAAGATATAGCGTAATAGAAATCATATGTGTTACAACTTAAAAGGTATTTAAAATATAGTCCGCCAAAATATGGCTACAACTGATAATTGTATTGACACCGTTCAATGAAACACCAACTTTTCCTGCTATTTATCGCAAACTATTGCCTTCTTGTCTCAAAACATTAATTTATACACGAATATTGTGTGAATTTTTTTTCGGTGAAGTCGATTTATTGCCTCACCTTCGATTTGGATGAAACTTTGTCAAAATATTCTTCTCATCAAGACAAACACTGGAAAAAGAATAATAAGTGGGGGTCAAAAAAAATTATTATATAGGTTAGATTAGGTTTATTACGAATTTAAAAAAGCAAGCTAACAAAACTAACTAAACTAACTGCCAACCTAACCTATATAATATTTATTTTGACCCCCACTTATTATTATTTTTCCTGTTTGTCTTGAGAAGAATATTTTGACAAAGTTTTATCCAAATCGGAGGTGAGGCAGTACATCGACAACTTTACCTTTTTTTCTTGTTTAATTTTCTTTATTTTTTTTTTGTAATTTTAAATAAATAATAGATTCACAATATTTAAATAACTAAGTTATAACTAAATAGAGACGATAAGACGGATTATAGAATCCACGAATTCCGGCTTAAAATTTGTTAACAAAAACAATGTTGTCAATATACATATTAAGCTAAATTGTACTGTCAGTCATAATAAATAAATTTGGCGGCATTATTTAAAATTGTTTGCTTGAGTTGTTTGCAGGATATATAATTTATTGAAGTATTGAAGCCAAATTTATTGAAAATGGCTGTCAGTACATTTTCTACTTAATCAGTAGTGGCAACACTGATTTTGTTAACAATCCTGAAGTTTGTGCCAAGTCGTTGACATGGTTCTAGTTGACACCGCTGTTGTTGTTGTTAGAACCACGCTCCTTCTACCAGCCATTCTCCATTCCTAGAATGTGTGGTTGGCCTTTCTTAATTCCTGTACTTTTTAATTTTTTCTGACAATCTCATGTTTTGTCATCCGAAGAAATCGGTGTATTTTGCTTTTCTGAACTAATCGCAGTCGTATTACAGTGGCAATATTATCAAGCTGCAGATTGCCGCTTTTTTTGAAATCGAAATAAAATGAAAATCAAAGAAATATTTATTTTTATAGGTTATGTTCACATATCTGACAGTCTGACACTCAGTGTTGCTAATTTCAGACATTGAAGTTATAATTGGAATTATTTAGTTTGTTCTTCTTGCAAATATTTTGTTGTTGTTTTATGTACAAATTTACTATTGTACATCGTATACCTGCCCAAATTATCTTACATGTACAATAATAGGGGATTCCACCATTTTTTTTTATTTTTATAATTTCATTAGAAAGTATAAATAAAATTAAGACTATTGGTGAAAATCCGGTGAAAAATTCCTAGTAATAAGCGAGTTATGGTCCCCGAAGTTTTAAAATATAGATATGACGTCAGGAATGTAAGTTTTTATATTAAACTGTTTCTTCGTGGATCTAAAATGTTCTTGAAATGTATACTATTTTTAAATTATAATTGTGAAAAACAAATTATTATTATAACACTATGCATGTCTACATGCTTTATATAATTGCAAGTGTATCAAAATTATTAAGTTTAATGCAAGAAATTTATATTCAAATAAAAACTGTTTGAGAATTGCAGTACTGGACTGGTAGCCATGTGTCCGCTATTTGAATTTGTCTACTTCCATTGGTAGTAAACTCCACCCCCTAACTCGGATTCGTTATATATTTATAGGTGGTCTTTGAGTCGCCAATCAAAATAATATATATGGAACTCATATGAGTGACGAGCTGCTAAAACAAAAAACCCCTTATTTCCAAAGTATTTCAATTAAATCATTTTATTTCTTTATTAATATTTATTATTAAACATATACTTTCACTATCTTTTACTAATTTCTCTTAATTTAATTGAGCTTTAGTCCCTATTATCATAAGCTTGGCAACACTGCATTTGTATGAAATCGTCAGATGTTGGATTACTTTATGCCAATTTCTGAATTTCTAATGACGCTTTCTGTACACTTCAGTGACGATTTCAATAAAATATTATTTTTCGTTAAATTGTCAAGCTAAAGTACCTACCACTGGGGAATGATTTTCTACAGGCAATTTTGGTAAAGATCACTCCTACTTGTTGCTTATGAAAATATAAACTCCTGCAGATTTTCGTCACAAGAAGCAGAAGCAGTCGTGATCTTTCTAGTAAAAATTGCCGGGAAAATCTTAGTCACTATACTTTGCTCCATTCAGTAGATGGAGCTGGCAACAGCGCAAACTTGAAGTAGCCGAAATTCCATTGGGTAAACTTGTCTCCAATGTCAGCCAATCAAAGAGATCAAAACTATTCTCTATGCTCTGCAATACTGAATGGCTTAAATGGAACAAGGTATAGTGGTAGTACTATTGAAAATACAACTTTGATACATATTTCATATCAACTGTAAATTTCGCAGCATCTTTCACAATCACCTGACTGAAAACATCTGTTTTCGATATGAATACAATTTCCATCTCCCCTTCCTCTTGTTTTCGTTAAGTTTGCCCCATTTAGCATTCACAATCCATGTATTGATCGCTAGTTATCGTCAATCAACAGCTTGTAACACTGAGGAAGCTACGTTATGTTGTGCTTCATCATCGCTCTGACCTATGTGCTACGAGCTACACTCCCGTAAACACCCTCGGCCTTAACTGGGTCGCGGAAGCTGTTGCCTCGTTGCTTTTGCTGTCCATTGGAAATTTATTAAATGATCAAAGGAGGCGTGCGGATTGATGCCTACGGGCCAGAGAACCTTCATCAAATTAGTGGAAGGTTGAAATGTGGTCATGGAGAGATAAATGGTAAAGTGGCACGAATTATAGACATATTTTAAGAATAAAAATCTTGTTCTACAATTCGGAAATTCGGGTTCTGTTTTTCAATAATTATGTCACATAGGTAAATTATCGTACAATTGCATACGAGAGTTAATTATACTATATACATACCTATATATATATATATATATATATATATATATATATATATATATATATATATATATATATATATATATATATATATATATATATATATGATAATTATCGTATGATAGGCAACACTGTATATGTTTGCGATTTTCCTGCGGCAAAAATATGAACAAACTTGCTAAGATCATTAAAAATGAATTTAAAATAAAGTGTGTATTAGGAACAAAATAATATAGTAATTAATATGTCAAGGGTGTTATAAGGACAATAACGCCTGAGGTCAATGGTGTACTTTTCGAGGGCCTCTGGCTCCAGATGTGTACGTTGACCCAAGGCGTTATTGTCCGTTTAACTCCCGTGGTGCGTTCAACGTTTAACGTCCGACTATAATTTTTAATATTCTACGGATTACGGATCAGAAAGTTTTAATAAAATTTACGGAGTAGGTAGGCTATGAATGCTTCTGCTTGTTTTTTAGGCTTTATCCCAGTATCAATATCATTTTATTAACAACATTACCACAGCAACAACTCATAATACGCTCTATAGCTTGTTCCATTTAAGCCATTCAGTACTGCGGATTGGCTGAAATTAGAGACAAGAGACAAGTTTACCCAATGTAATTTCGCCTACTTCAGATTTGCGCTGTTGCCAGTGCCATAATACTGAATGGCTTAAATGGAACAGAGCATAGGGTGTTATTTGGTATATAACATACCAGTCGGACGTTAACATTATTAACCGCAATTTTTATTATGGTTATATCGTTTTCGCTCCAGCAATAAGATTAATAATTTAGTTTCGTTTCTGTTCCTGTTCCGGATTTTTTTTTGTTTATTTCGTTTATCGTTTCGTTTTTGTTCCGTTCCGGATCCCTGCTTAAAACTAAACTATAAGCGGTGTAACTGGACATAGAAACAAAACTTTAAACAAGTTAATTACATTGTAAATATTGTGTTCAGTCTAGCAGAAATTGCAGAAAACGAATTAAAATTTATAATCTTATTTCATTACTGCGTACATATTTTGTATTATAACTAAAGTATGTTAATGTTACCTGTAACGACATATGCGTATTTTTGGTTCAAATTATCTTAAAATAGCTTCTCATGTTTTATGATATAAATAGATGAATCCAATAATAGAAAAGCGATGCCTATCATCAGAATGCAATTTCAAATGTCATCTTGGGAACATGATAAATGGTTCTACACTAAATCGATATACTACTACTACTGAAATCAAGCTCTGCATTTACGTATCTTCGGACATCGCCACAGGGATGGCGAACCTTTACGTATCAACGTGCCATTTTTCTAAAGAAATGTTTAATGAGGTCATAGACGTGCCATCAAATAATTTTGACTTTGTGATTATTGGGAAAATAATAATAATAATAAATACTATCAACTCAAAACTCTTTATTTACTACAAAAAAATAGGCACATTTTGCAATGTTCCAATTATACGCGTAATTTAAATTAAAGTAAAATTAGTGGACTTGTGTTGTTGCAGTTTAGATGACAAATAACATATGTTAGGGTTGTAAGATGTTACTTTTAGCAGAATGCATGCTGAACTGGAGTCATCTGTCAAACGGTTTCTAACCGAGTCTTTAATGTTATTCATCTCTGAAAATAATGACTCGCAGGCATAGGTTGATGAAAATATTGTTAAAATAGCATGAGCTAGCTTCTTCAAACAATTAAATGTCTGTGGTAACGCATTCCATGTTAGCATTTTCACTTATATTAATTGTCAATCTTTCTGTTTCAATTAATTCTAACTCTTTCCTTGTTTCAATAAATTTTTGAATCCATATTGAACTAGACTGGAAATCAATCAGCTGCATTTCAAATTCTTCAATTTCCAACCAATCGAATTGGGACAAATTCAGTTTATCAAATGACGTCACATCAGGGTACATAATAAACTTGAGTATTTCCGATAATTCTTTGAACTGAGAAAATCTCGCTGAAAATTCCTTGATTGAAGAATCAATCACAGAAATAAATTCTTCAGTATATTTTTTCAAATCGCAGCCCGCGCACCGCACTCGAACATTCCGTAGCGTAGGGATCACTCGCGTTCGCTCGTCATATAATATCTACTTCACACTTTTTTTCGTAGTGCATCATAATAAATTTTGTGATCAGTGACGTGCCCAAAATATTGTGTCGCGTGCCATTAATGGCACGCGTGCCACTGGTTCGCCATCCCTGTCCTATGGTAATGGCACAACATTTATGGTTATTAAGAAGTTATCTATACCCAATTTAAAAATCATTACTAAACATTTTACTTCCATATTTATCATAGTTAAAACGACCTTCTCCTAATTAAGGGACAACATTATGTTATCTTTATGCAATGAGCTTAATAACTCTAACTCTAGTTACATATAAGATTCTTAATAGCATACGTAACAATGCAAGATGATGCTAATGTAATGAGTAGAGTTCATTGTCTTAACTATTTAGTTCAAGTACAGCACTGACCAAAGGCGTGGCTGAATTAATTACTTTACTTTTATATGCTGGAACGTTATTTAGAAAAATCATTGACCTTTCTTCCAACGATACAACGGTATTCAAGGCTGATTATTATTGACTGCAAGTGTTATTAACTTTGCCACTAAAACAAATATAATTTATTGTTGTGATAAAACAATAATTAAAATTTGTATGTAATAATACCTATTAATTGGTAAGTGTTATTTTATTTCTTAAAAGTATTTTTTGCTTTTGAGAAACTCTTGGGAAAATTAAATCTCGTAAAAAGCAGTTGGCCTTTCTAGATACAAATAAAACAAATCCGGTGTGGCCAACACAATACCACCCGCCATTTACAGCCCGAGTAAGAAAAATGATTAAGTTAATCCTTATTTATAGATTAGCGAATTATACTCTAATTTTGACATTTTATTTCTTAAAATATAGTCTAATCTAATCCAAGTAACTACCTTTTTTCAAACCTTTCAACTGTATTGAATTCCTTTTCTATTGTTCTATTTACTTTTTTCTTTTTAAAACGTTACTAATATTATTTTGAAATGATTAGTGACATTTATCTGTCGGTTACATACATTTGACTAATTGCGTTTTGTTTGTTTAAAGCGTAGGCTTTGGGATTTAAATTAAAGATAATTTTATAAATTTATCCATAAAATATATAGAAAAAGTATTAATGCAAATCTATAAAAAAATTTATAATCTTTAATTTTTATAATAACATTAATCTCGAAAAAATAACATTTAAAGGTATTTTTCGAAGAAAAACTATTTAGAGCTTCTAGTAAAGTGCCATTTCCGGTTATCCGATTTTCACCAAAATCTAATGGGCTCTTTCCATTACAGAAAAAGTTCGAAATACAAGGTTTCAAAATTTTCTGAATAATAGTATTTGAGTTAGAGTGGAGGATCCACACACACACACATACACACAGACATCATCGTGAAAATGTTAAAATTGGACTCTAGGGACCTTAAAACGTGGTCATTTACCAAAATCCCAATATGTGATTTTTAGCACGATCCCTATACCTCCCTTACCAAGGGTAGCGGGAGGTAAAAACACCAATGGTTTCCGTTTTCGGCAGAAAATAAATAATATCTGTCTTTTTAGCTCTCACCACCCTAAGGCCCGGGCCACACTATGCGTTTTAGCGGGACCGGTTTAACGGGACCGGTTGACCGGGAAGACAACTTATTTTTTTAAATGAATGCGTCCACACCGATGCGGTAGCGGTCCGGTTGCTGGATACTACCACAGCATGTTGCGGTTTGACGGGACAGTCAATTTGCCGCATGACAATTACAACACATTGGAGATAATGCGAGCGTTCACAAGGGTCTGATTTTGTTTTTTTAATAGACACCGTACACTATTTGGGCTCTGCACTGGTCAAATGTTGGTCCGACTGTATCCGAATCGGGTTGTCATTGCTGCCGTCCTGTTTAACGGGATATATGTGGACGCTGTTAAATCCATCCCATTTAACCGGATGCGGTTTTACCGGTCCCGCCAAAACGCATAGTGTGGCCCGGGCCTAAAGCCTCGAAAACACGGGGCTAGTTTACTCGCTATTACATAATCAGACATAATTACATTGTCGAGACTAGCAATAAAACTATAAATAACGAAATTATGACAAAGCGGCATATGGCTCACTGTTTGCTTTATAACATTGAATTCTAACGGACCATTATTTGCGCCGCTCTGTTGAAAACTGTAACTCGAGGGGGGTGCCGAAGATGAAGATGATACTACTACTAATACTGCTTATTCCAACGATGACACACTTTATTTTAACTGGTGGACGGTTGGCGTCCACGACTTCGTGAGAAGGAAGAACATACATATACACTTACACTTTACACTTTATGAACACTTACATTTATGGACATGGAAATTGCCTTGAGATTTAATAACTAAACTAATTAACTAAAGTTTTATATACATGATTACAATTATTATTAACTAAACATAACTAACACAATTAAGCAATTACTAACATGTTACATTCCGTAACCCAGCGGGTGGGCGTTTAGCACGCGCCCCAAAACTAAAACACACTACATATTCAAAACAACAAATGTCTTCACGACGCGACGAACTAATCTACACTCTAAAAAAAACGTTATCTTCAGGACATGATTATCTTAGGGGTACAGGGTGCATAGGCTAGGGTATTCAAAGTCACGCACTTATGCATAATAATTTCTAGACTTAATGATCAACAAATAAAGGTCGTGACTATCATAATACGTTAAGAATTTCTAAACTAAATTTTGACATTTATAACTTAAATATATAAACAGAGTTAAAATATGATTATTGAAACTATAATTTAGAAAAGTTTATAAAAGTTGTTTATCTGTTATGGCTCTTACCCTCGTCTTATCACAAAAGAAGACGTGTGTTGTTTGAAATAATATCTTATGGGAATGAAAACTCCAGTCTACATATTTGTTGTTTTAATTATTACTTCATTGCAAGAAAAACTTAAGAACATAATATAAGAAAATAATAAAAGAATAGAAAGTTGAGGAAAAAATGGATTGAATTGTTTAATTCGAATTTAAATTAATAAAATCTAATGACTGACATAATAGTTTAAGTGCAATGGACAAATAAATTGAATGACAAAAGGAAATAACGTAAAACGTATAATAAAAGAAATGTTAAGTACTAGAAGAAAACCGGATTTTTAAGATGGCTAAGTATCTGCCTCAGACACTCAATTACAATTGGCGCCGAGAGGAAAAACACAATTTTATTTAATACTCCCTATTTAATCTTTATTATTCTTACAACACATGAAACCGTGAAAATTTAAGATTATATAATTGCGGCCATAAATGTATGGTACCACATAGTTATATTCACAGTATGAAACCTTGATTTAATAAATCAGTAATCAACAGTAACAACATTTCTTTTTTGCATCATAAGCATTTGATTTTAGCTATTATCGGAAATTTTCGTTCAGTATTGAAACTGAAAAAATATTATTGGTTTTCATTGATTACTGTCTGTCTGTCTGTTTATATGTCTGTTACAAACCATTTTAACCGACTTTCGAACGGCCTACAGAGCTGAAATTTGGAATAAAATTTTCTTCATTTTTAGACGTTTACACTTCTGGGAAGTAAAAGGTTGCAACTTGTTCTTTGATGTTTCAATTCTGACCACGTTCATAATTATTCAGATTCGTAATCAAAAATTCTTCAAAATTTAACCTAAATTTGTAAATTTTATACTGAATTATTTCATTCTTAAACTAAAATACTACTCCATTTTACGATTATTCCTAAGATTATATTTACCTATGAACGAAAATCATTGTAAGAAAGGATAAATATCTTCAATAAATTATAAAAATAAGTTTGATATATTGACATTGACAAATATGTATAGGGCGCGAGCAGACACGTGACTCGAGCGACCTTGACGTGCTTGAAATCAGCTGATTTGTGTGCGCATGTCATTTTGACAAGAACAATGTCACGTTGACAAGAACAATGTTTTGATTTATTTTGATTTTTAATTGCTAAAATGTTAGTAATTTTAATTTCATATGTTCTACTGCCTAAAAATGATAAGATAATAACTTTGAAGCAGTTCAAAATCAAAATAAAGCAAAACATTGGTATTGTCAACGTGACATTGTTCTTGTTAAAATGACATACGCACACAAATCAGCTTTAAATTCACACTTCTCGAATTTCGCGACACTTAACGTAAACAGAGTGAGCCATAATGGTAACTTCACTAATTTCGCCTGAATTTGGGCTGCGAACGAGCAGGCAAAAATATTAAGTATAGGTTCCACTGCTGTTGAATGTTATATTCAAATTTTGTATAACTATATTTCTTTAAATGCGTTAGTAAGACAAAGATAAAGCTATTAGACATACATATCAAAGTTAGAATGTAGGAAACCATAAGTAAGACAAAGGTAAATATACAATTACTTGTTAATTTGTGGTTCAGAAATCAATCACGTGAGGGTCCAGTGAGAAAAATTGGTGTATATATCACTTTTTTATTTATTTAGATATTTGTTTCAGCAGGTATAATTTTTTGTAGTAAATATTTTGACCACCAATTTTGCCATTTGTTAAATTATAGATCAATGCTGATGGTGACACAAAATTTGTAAATGAAAACTGCAAAATTGCAAAGTTGTTAGTGTAACAGGCATAAAAGTACAATTATTTTTAATTGTTATCTAGTTTGGCGTTAAATAAAAGAATTCATACAATAAGCACAATTAAGTGAAATTCAGGTCAAGTACTTGTAAATATAAAAAAGTGACAAAAGATCCATATCTAATAATTGTAATTGCTTCAACCAAGCCAGAACTGCAACTTGAAAAGTTTGCATCAAAATCTACAAACGTATACCGACGATTTCTCATAATATTTACATGGAGAATTAGAAACTGCGTTTACTCTCACGAGCGCTTTGCTTTTAACCAATATCCTAATTACCGCCGGTAGATAGAAACTTGGTTATGTGACCGCTAATAGCAGTATAGGTATGAGTACATGTATATGTAGGTAGACTTGTCATTCCATTAATTATTATGAAGAGAAGAGGTTTTCAGGTCAAGAAGCGCATGATAAATGGGATGGTTAATAGCGATAATGAATTTGATTTTCAGGAGTCATGATCGGATTACAAACTAATTAATTGCAGCATGAATCTATTGCTATAAATACACTTTTGTTTTAAATATTAAATATTAATTATTTTTTAAGTAACTACACGGTATTAATGATATCTCACTACTCATTACGTATCTTCCCCCCGGAAAATATATTGTAACGTTTTTATTGTAATAAGACGAGGGTAAGCGGAATAACAGATAAATAACTTTTTATAAACTCTTCTAAATTATAGTTTCGATAATCATATTTTAACTGTGTTTATCTGTTTAAGTTATAAATATCAAAATTCAGTTTAGAAATTTTTTTCGTATTATGACAGTCACGACATTTATTCGTTTATATCTAGTCTAGAAATTATTATGTATACGTGCGTAACTTTGCAATGCCCTAGCCTATGCACCCCGTACCCCTAAGATAATCCTGTCCTGAAGATAGCGTTTTGCTTTTAAAGATAGTCGAGATTAGTACGTGGTGTCGGGAAGACATGTTTTGTTGGACATGTAGTGTCTTTTAGTTTTAGGGCGACGCCCGCCCGCTGGGTTACAGAATGTAACTTATTAGTTGTGTTAGATAGTTGTATTAGTTTAAATGTAAATAAAGTAAAGTATTAGTTATTAAAACACAAGTATTTGTTCATGTCCGTAGTGTTCATAAAGTTAAAGTGCAAGTTTATGTGTGTTCTTCCATCACACGAAGTCGTGGACGCCAGCCGTCCGAGGCGTCCACCAGTCATCAGCAGTATTATCATCAGCTTATTTGGGTGAAGTGTGAATATTAGACAATTATTATTAATTAAAATAAGTGTTTATTAAACTACAATGAAAATTACTGTTACTAATAAACGATTATTAAAAAAACTTATTAAGACTAAAACTATAATTAACTAGATAACGCTAGCACTATTTATTTATTAAACAATTAACACGACTATTTATTTATACGATCTTACTAATTATTTATTTCGACTATTTATGTCACTATTTATTTATATCACGTTCAACGGTCCGCCTATCGACCTCCACAGCATATATACTCAACTGACTCAACAGCATCTGTATATTCAACTGCTCGGACAGAAGTCACACTTTTCACGTCACTATCTGCCTATTTATGTAGCTAACAGTCTATCTTCCACAGCTTCAGTATCACCGACTGTCCGTATGCCACAATTATTCACCACTAATGCCGAGTATCCACTTCCACTTGCCGTTACTGTCCTCGTATACCCAGCTTCCCAATACTCTTCAACACTAGCGAGTATTCTCTTTCACAGCTATCCCGGTATACCAGTAACTTTCCGACTTGCCGTTACTGTCCTCGAATACTATAGCTCGTCAACACTACCGAGTATTCACATCCACAGCTACCGCAGTTTACCAGTAACTTCCCGAGTACCGACTCGACACAAACTGCATACGCTCAACACGATACTGCTGTGCTTCTCCTAACACTTTATTCTCTAACACTCCATGTGAATGTCTCTATATGTCTCTTCATGTAACTAACTAACTCCCGAGCATAGCTGTGTCCCTTTTATACAGCTGCCATTAACTTCCAGAGAGCTCTAGAATTTTCGACCGCATAATAACAATGAACAAAAAAGTTTCAGGCGACCGGAAGTAATTAAACACGTCGTGGCTTGTTTGTTTACGTAGCACGGCTGCTAGCGCGATTGCGTTGTCGCTATACTCAGACAGATTTTTAAATATCTAGTACTGTTTATCAGTTGTTTCTCACCATTGCGTATGTTTTATAATTTGTTTTTGTGCAACCGGACGCGAAATTAGCATTTCGCAGCCGCAATACAGGCCGCGAAATTAAATTTCGCGACCGTTGTTATGGTAACGTCCGCGAAATGAATTTCGCGGTCGTTGTCATGGTAGCGGCCGCGAAATTAGGTAAATAATCACTTTGACACTTGAAAATTGCATGGTTTTGTTTATCAAATGTTAATCCCATAGCCACCGTGAAAGCTAACTTTCTATATACAATGAAACTGTTTAAAATTAATAAAATTTGTAATTACACATTTTTTACGGTTGCACAAAAAATATTGTGTACACCTTGTCCGCGAAATCCTTTAGCGCCCTCGAGATTGTTTTGCCTCGGCCGCAAGCGGCCTCGGCGACAATTTTTCTCTCGGTACGCTAAAGAGTGATTTCGCGGCCTTGATATACAAATAACTATTTTTGAAAATGTAGACAGGCCGAAATATTATGGGTTTGATCTCGTATCTAATATGGCTTCATATTCGAAAATTGTCGGATCTTTTTGCCAATCCTCATAAATGGAGATCAAACCAACATGACTTTGTTGTCTAAATAAATAAAACCCATTCAAAAATATGTCACAATATTTGATAAGTAGATTGTTAATAATTGAATTGTCTGATTGTCATTTAAAATAATTAAAACTGTCAATATTAATTATACATACATGATGATTCTATAATTCATAAGATTGCTTTAATAGAATTTAATAATTCTCGCTTGCATGCATCTTACAATTAAAAACACAACCTAAATAGACGATATTTTTAATATCCTGTTGACTATCTGCGATGCAGCTGTCACTACAGTAAACTAAACATGAATGAAGTAAAAAAAAACGGTACTAATTTACACCAATGAGTAGAGATGATTCACAGTAGGCTTTTAGAATACAGGAAATAGTTGCGGTAGGATATTTAAAATTACATCAAAGGTAAATAAATTTTGTAAAGACGGAAAAAATTACAGCATACAGGAAGGATTGTTTATAGAAAAAACAATATGAGTTTATGATAAGATGAATCACGGTTTTTAACCTTCATTACAATTATGTGCATAATAAATTAAGATTTAAAACGCCGTGTGTTGTATACACTATCTATAAAAAGTTAATGTTCATTTATTATATTATATATAGATGTATAATGTGTTTACATTAGTTACTTAAAAGGAAATTAAAAACTGAAGGATGAAAAAATTGAAAATCTGCATTAGTAAACATTTTCACGGTCAAACCAGCCTCTGCATATGACTTCATCGTTCTAAGAAAAATGACGTCATGTCTAGGATGCATAATATTTATTTAGCAAAACTTATGTTTGAAAGAGTGCTGTGTGCGGAAATTTTCGAAAATGTCAGCATTTTGAAGGAATTATTCAGTGGAAAACTCAGATTCTCTTTACCATGTTACAAAATAACGAGAATTTCCTTTATTTAAAAAAGAAATAGTTGGAGTGCCAAGAAAAAAGATTTTTGACACTTGTAGCTTTTCTCTAGTAAATTACTAGTCTGACAGACTGTCAAATATACTAGTAAATACTAGTTCCCAACTTGTAACTAGTATTTTACACTTGCATATTTCAGAAACAAAAACTAGTAAATTTCACTAGTATTAGTGTATGGACTAGTAATACTATAATATATACAGGGTGTAAATGAAATAAGTGCATTAAATTTAACCAGTAATGTAACTCGACGAGAGCAACAATATTTCTTAATAACTTTTTTTTCTAAGTCTTTTAGATTTTGAGTTAAAATTCTTTAAAGATTTGCTGCATATTTCGTTACCCGCATATGGAGAACAAATGGCTGCTTCCATATTCAAGTGGGATACAAACAGCTCAAAAATTGTCGGTTATCGGTTACACTTGTAGTCACAGTAATTAATAAATGAATCAACGGAAATAACATTTATTATTAATTAATTCGTAATAGTACAATTTTAAAATAAAGAAATTTAAATTTTCGATAACAAAATTATAAAGTTATGTATTAAACCAGGATTTTAATCACCTGTGAATAGTGGAAGACAAGGAGGAAGAGCAAAAGCATAGTTATTAGGTTATGAGATGATTATTTATTTATCTTCGGCAAATCATAATAGTTTAAATACGTTATTCAAAAAATGTAAGTACAAACTTTTGTCCATTTAAACGAGGTACATGAGTACCAATAATTAGTCGCCCATTTATTGTTCCCGCTCAAACATTTTTTAATGAAAATTTTTACAGCATTTTCGTCTGTTGAAATGTGTATTGTGCATAATAAATACACCTTCCCAAGTAAATTCAGTCTCATTAATGAACATTCCCAAAATTCCCAAAATCGAAGTCTGCTGAAAACATTGATCTTTTTGCACATGATATGGATACAACTGTTGCTTTATTTAAAATTGTCATATGTGACACTTCGTATTGTGATAAAGATGTTCAAGATTAACAAATGTGCGAATATTAGGAACAGTATGATTTGGAAACGCTCCGCCTAAATGCGTTGGCAACGCTATTACACTGTCTTTATATCAACCACAAATAAAAATATAGTAAAGATACGAATAAATAAATAAACCATAGGTAAGTAATTACAATGTCTGTGTACTCGCTATTTGTAAACGTAAGCATTTTGACTGAATTTTACCTGATAAACAAATTTATTACTAATGTCAAAATTTAATTGCAACAACTGACAGGACTGTCAATTGCTAAAACAAAATGTTTCATAGCTATTGCTACTGCATTCAATTATTAGAAAAATACGTGGAACGACTCGTCAATTTACGGGGTGGTAAAAATGCTAAAAAATATGCGATTTCGAGAAAAAGTTATTAAGAAATATTGTTGCTCTCGTCGAGTTACATTACTGGTTAAATTTAATGCACTTATTTCATTTACACCCTGTATATATAGTCCCGTATTTTTTGAGAAACAGGCCCCAAGCAACAAAATAAAATATTGCTTTACATTCAATTACTCTCCTTCATGTCTCTGTAGATTACACAAAAAGCTAACATTTATATGACGAAAATAATTTCCACAATAATTGCTTAACCAAAAATTATCTTACACGCTGTACGTTCAACCACAAAAAAAATCCATATGCGGGTAAGTTTTACGTCATCTCGTTATCATCATTTTATTCCTGATTCAGTGTACTCTGTGTACTCCACAAGATGTCAACGATCTGTTGCAAGTGTACTGCACATGTCGGCAACACAGAGTGCATTGTTAACGACTGAGTGGGTGGGTAGAAAGCTGAGACTGAGACTAACAGACGGATTAATAATATTCGAACGTAACATGTTGTTATGACTACAAACACTATTTTCACTTTTTTCTTGTTGATCAACAAAAGACGGCGTAGAAGGATATAATAGTCGTTTGCAAAGAGTTAAAAAACTATAAGAAGATTAGCTTTTTAAAGGATTATAGTATTTTACCTGGAAATTATATTATAATTGGTTTTATTTACAATTATTAATTAATTTTTTTATTGGGTGTTAGGAAAACAAAAAATTAAATCTATTCGTTTTACCTATCGCCAGCATAGAAGTACAGGAATAATGCAAAACATCGCATATCCAGATTGTTTGATATTATTTGAAGGTCCGTAGAATCCAATAATATTTTTACAAAAATACTACTCGTAAAAGACCAAAGACCTGTGAAACTACATAGATATTTCTCAATATAACACTAATGGGAAGAGCTGATACATTTTTAGTAACAAATAGATAACCGCAAAGTAACAATTTCTATAATAAATTTGATGTGGACACCACACGACTTCCTTGTCCGCAAGACCAACATGAAATACTCGTATAGACCCAATTATAAAATTGCACGTATTTGACGTAATTTAACATAACATCAATGGGAAAATTTGGAGAAAAACAGTCTGATGAAAACGTTTGAAAATTGTTTTATTACATAGCCGACGTTTCGACACCAAATATGCCTTCTTCAGGGAAACGTAAACTTGCTGAGTTGAATTTTTTTTTTAAATGTTGAATTACAAAAGTATATTGTCAGATATAATATCATAAGTGGTAAATTTTTGCCGGAAAATTTTTCAGATTGTTACGAGAGCTGGTTGCCTAGCAATTTATTGAGTGACATTGACAAAAAAATCACGAGTTGTCAAACGAGTGATTTTTGATCAATGTCACGAGATAAATTGGCAACAGGCTTGAGTAAAGCAATCGGAAATTTTTCCAGGATAAAATTTAACCACGAATGAATGGTATTCGGATGACTATTTCCAAAATAAAAATCAGGTAATAATTTATATATTTTTTTTCTTGACAAAAATCTTCTTATTTTTATTGTCTTTTCAGGTGTTATATATAAGTTTGCTTTTTCAACGTTTTAAATAGATTCCTGTCCAAATCGACTCGTTTTTAATAAAAACTGATAACACTGAAAATTTACACACTTTGACAGGCATGTAAACAATATGTTTCTAAAACGTCAAAAAATTTTCGCTTATCAAAACTCACTTACTTGTAATAATACGACATCTTATTGGCTTAAAGGGTGCGATTTGTTTTTGTGTGGTTGTTTTGTCAAAATGAAACTTGGTAACTAGGAAGAATCCTGAATTTGGATTGGCTTATAAATTTATGAGTGAAATAGTCAACATCATTTTAAGAAAAATGTAAACCACACAGTTCATCTTCAGGAACAAGTGAGTCAATTTTTTTATACTTTTTTGTTCTAATCCATAGCAAGCCTTATTACAAAAACCAAAAATATATAATTTTTAAATTTATATATCTCGCTTATACAAAGGGCTAATTTAATAATATTGGATGTGCTAGACGCAGAATTTAATTCTCTAAAACTATTATTTGAAGCATTTATTTCTAAAATCAAAATAAAATTACTTTATTTAAGAAAAACTGTTAATAACTTCAGGTAATATATCACTTCCGGTTAGCCTATTTTAACCAAAATCTACTATGTTATTCCCATTGACAAAAAGTCTTATATACCAAATTTGAAAAGTTTTGGATTATATTTTAAAATAGATTTTCATTAAAATTCAAGTAAAGTAACACTTCTGGAAATTATGTAATGACCAACATCAAAATAAATACCGTCAAAATTTAAAGATGTTGAAAAACAAACATTAAAAAAGTAGATCTAGTCTCGTGAAACTGCATGACGAAGATAATAGGATAATAAAAAGTTAAAGATTAAAAACTCGAAATGCTGTAGAAAAAACTAAATATAATGTTTAAGTATTGTTTCACAAAATTTTATCTAGCTTTTTCTATATTACTTCGAGTTTTTAATCTTTAACTTTTTATTATCTTCGTTATGCAGTTCCACGAGACTAGATCTACTTTTTTGATGTTTGTTTTTCAACATCTTTAAATTTTGACGGTAATTATTTATAAAAGATATAAATAATTAAAACTTTTTCTAATTACTGAGTTTTTCTCTTTTTGAGCTTTTATATTTCTCTTCATATTATTTAAATTTAAAGTTTTTTATTCTGTTTAAAAACACCTTTTATAAATACACATGTATTATTATATTTTCTGTATCTTTTAAAGGGCTTTATGAATAAAAACATTTTTTTACTGTAATTGACTCCTCCATATTCCTTTACTATGTACAAGGAAGTAAAAAAATCATCTATATCTTGTATTTTAACAATTTATGTTATTATAAAAAATAAAGAACATTAAATTCTTCATCTGTTACGATAAAGTTCTTTATTATGTATTAAACAAATGGGGCATATTATTCATTGCTGGGTGTGCCAATCTGCTTTGTAATTTTATACGCAGATATCGGTAATGATGCTGACATATTCATACCGTGCGGGTGGTTACCAGGCGTCACCTCATGAGCGTCGGTTGGAAGTTGGGATCGAACCCGGGTCACCATGACCATATATATTAAATTCCTGCACGTATATAATAATGAAATATATAGAGAATAATTATTATGAATGAACGATTGTGCCATTTCCTAAATAATATTAGAAACTATAATCACTAGTCACGCACTATACTGAACCATATCAATATTATTAATCGAACTTATGTAGTGTGAATGTCACAACATTACTTACCTTTTAAGCAAAGACAAAACAATACAAAAATGGCATTGACATTATTACATGCTAAGAATTATTCCTTCTACCTTCTAAACAAAATGAAAGAATTGCAACAACTCTATTTCTTTTGTTTGTATACAAGTATTTTGCAATAAACAAAATTAATTTAGATTGTGACAAATGATATCATTGAAATCACAGAACATTTATATTTTTTGTGTAATATTTTTATTTTCAACACAAAATTGTTTTAGGTTCACTGGTCCACATAATGTAGTGTAAATTTTACCACCTACTAATTTGATATAAATAGTATATTTAGACCAAGTACAAATGATGTTACATGTTAAATACCTACATATATATATATATATATATATATATATATATATATATATATATATATATATATATATATATATATATATATATATATATATATATATATATGTACATATTGTAAATCAAGAACAATATTTTCGACAATAAATATGAAGGCAAGATCTTAAGCATGTCATTTATAGAATGTCTTTTACATAATGGGTAATTTCATAACTGACGCCTTTGTTTAAGAAAATACATTTCCACAAATCTTCGTATTTCACTTTAAATGGTTGTACATACATTCATTATCTTATCACTTATTATAGAGAACGTCCATTCGCTGTTATACATCACAAGAAATTACGTTACCTATATGTATGTTAAAATTGAAATGAATTCTACTCTCGACTATATTTCACCAAAAAAATATTTTATTATAAACAATATCAGAGTTGTTTTAAATACCCATGAAGCAGTATATTATATTCATAATTTTGTTACTCCTCCTAAATATTTCAGTCTATTTTCCATTCTTATTCTCCTTATTTTAGCTGCGGCAGGCTTGAGTTTAAAGGTTTTAAGTTATAAGGATAACGGTTTTTGCTTCGCCCTTCAAAATTTTAAGCTGTCGAGATTTAATTGAAAGTTTTTTTACTAAAACCGAACATTTTAACGAAACAAGAAAATATTATTTCAAAACTATGTCATTTTTTCTCTGTACATAAATTAGCATAAAAATATAGCGTATAATTTGAAATTTTATTTTATGAATCCATCATAATAATTTTTTTTTAAAAATTTGGATTTGTTTAATTTTTATAAATTGTTTTGCATTTATCCGTTAAAAAAAACTATAAAAATGAAGAAATATGGTGGTATAGTTTAGTTCAAGATCATTTCTGTGACTTCTATAATCCCTGCAATTTCGAGTACAATAGCGAAAACCGCATATTGTGAACTTAGCAATAGAAAATATACTTTACTTACAAGCTCTTTTAGTTCATTAATAGCTTACACGACAATTATATAGAGAATTGACCTGGAAAATTTACAATTCGTACAGATTTTGCTAGGTATACTTACAAAAGCAGTACTTATTAATATTGCAATTTCATTAACACAATACATAATTCTGTTTTCCATTTCACTCATTATCGTTGTCAAAATACTATTGTGTAGTCTAAACGCTTCTCTTTACAGGTGGGATGAGCGGGTTGTATTTGAATTTTTTTTATCACATGGAAAATTATCAACAAATAGTGGAATACGGCCCTCGAGTAACAGCATCCAGTGAAACAATTTGTTAGTGGTCGTTCTTGCAAGGCATTTTTACTAAGAAAATTTTCACAATGAGTATTTCTCAGGTCAATTCTCTATATAGTCGTTATAAGTGATTGTGAACCGAAAGAGCTTATAAGTAAAACCTATTTTCTATTGCTATAAGTTCACCATACGCGGTGACCAGCAGTGTTTTAAAAAGTCAATCGTATTGAAGTTTTTTTCTTCAAAATAAACTATAAATCAGTGGTAGGATTCTTGGATGAATAAGCTTCAATCGTAGAAAATATATTTATTAAATTTTATTTATAGTCTTGTTTAGCTTCAGAAAATTTACAATAAACCATAAACGATGGACAGAGTTAAAACAATGCTAGTCATCTCCAAATCACCATTCATGTTACCACCCATTATGTTTAGAAAATAGCTCTTTATTGGTTGTTGCCAGAAACAAAAAGGATATGGTTCATTCTTCTTCGAAAACGACGCAGACTAGTTTGGTTCTTGTAAAATTAAACGCAATACCCTTATATTTTTCGTGCTTTGCCTGGATTTTTCCGAAACTTGCTCATAATATGTCACGACCGGAATCGAATATTATGACACCAAACCCAGAAACTTCAATAAATGGTAATTCCCCAATTAAATTATTGATACTTTGGGCTGTCGATATTTTATGGTGTTGAGATATTGTTCTGTTTTCGTTTTAGGGTAAATCCAAATAAAATATCATATGAATATGTTTCATTTTTGTTGTTTATCGTTACATTACTAATAACTTTCTTTCTTTCCAGAGATGCCAGCCGAGTTAGTCTACTCATCCACATCCCCCACTTACCCTCTAAACCCTATGGCGCGTCAGTACGACGAATATCCAGGCTACATATACCAAGATCAACATCAACCCCGCCGTAGATTATCCTCTACAGGAGAGGCTAGTGGAGACTCCAGCACCACTACGTCGGGCTCCAGTTGCGGCGAGAGGGAAGAGGGCAGCGAGGGAAGGGCAGAGTCCGAGGAGACTGACAGAGAAGAACCTCAAGGACAGGTTACTGAAGAAGAGAGGCAGGCGGTGGAGTGCTTCTTCAGAGGGTTGAAGACGCAGGTGAGGAAAGGAAAGGGGGGAAACTTTAGAAAGAATGACTCTCTTAGGACTTCTGAAAAAGTTGAGAAATCCAGACTTGTGAATCATCCAATGATCAGTGCCAACTTAAGATATTTTCCGCCCGGGGCTAACATTTAAAAACCGTCATTCTCAACAAAGAAAAATCGTTTTTGCAACATCACTGCCAAGAGCCAGCGGAAAAAAGATAAATGTTACAAATTTTGTTTTTTCATTACGCGAAACCCCATCTAATGTTTTTGGAATGGCATCTTATTTCGAAACTCAGATTGGTCATTTCTTAAAATTATTATACCCACAGATGGATCAAGTTTCAACTTATGTGGGACCTAACAGAATTTCTCGGGTATTTTTGCCGGTTTACGGTTTTAGATTCAGATCTGGTTCAAAGTCCTGGTTTAATGAAAGGTCTCGTGGAATAGACTATAGGTAGAAATTATGAAAGTCCGTGAACTCCCATATTTTTGAAATTCAATGACAAGTTATTTTCGAATTGGTTCTGAAACGTTGGTTAATAGAACATTTCAAATGTACACAGGAAAAATCTTCACCAGGTTCACGACTTTGTAGTCGGAGTTTTTTCGCTACATCAGTCACTCGTTCAAACTTTTTGCGACGTTTGGTGGTTTTATTAATTGTGTAATTCAGCGGTTAAATTTTAGCGACTGGTTAAAAATTATATCCAATTGTTTGTTATATTATGTCGAAAAAGGTACTTAATTGGTTATTTTTTTAACCAGTTGCTAAAAATTAACTACTGAGTTACGGAATCTCATCAGATAGCCAGTGACACCGCTCTTAGCGTAACAAATTTCTGTTCAGTACGAGTACTGGACAGAAATCGGCTGACCAAGTTATAATTTGCGCATATCGCTGTCGAACATTCATGTTTTTATACCCTGACGCTAGCACCGTCATCTTTTTTAGATCTTGTCTTACAATTTCTGAGGCCTATTCTCAGTTTACTACAAAATTGACAATCAACATTTTTACGTACCTACCGCCGGGGGCTATACACCCCAAAAGCTATAATTTATTTAATTTTAAAAAAAAACAAGTTCTAATTTATTTCGGTTAGCGAGTATAGGTATTTTGTAAATAAAATGACCGTTTTCGATTAAATATCACGTTTTTCAAACCGGTATGTTTTTTCTTTTTGTATGAATTTGTGCAATCCCAGAGCAACAGAAAATGAATTTAGGATGAATACTACAGCGCAGATTCAGAGTGCATATAATATTATTAGGTCACGAATTTAGAACAAACAGCAGGCTAGATATTGTTGTATATACCTGATTAATGGGACATTAATTCAAACTAAGTACTAGAACAATAAACTGGAGTAATTAATCAAAAAATTAGGTCACTAATCAAAGAAAACTATAAACTCAAAATAATAATGTTGTTTTAATATTTCTTACAATTTCATTTCTCCATATTATAATTTGCATCATACTTCTTTAAATTTATTTGTCAATGACACATATTTTGAATTTTTCCAATGGTTGCCTTGGGAATCATGGGCGCCCATAGGGAGGGGGGGTCAAGAGGGGGCACTTGCCCCTTCCCCTGGCTTTTCTCTAATTTTAAGAATTTTAAAAGCAAAGTTACCATTTTGAATTGTTTTACCACGGCTACTTATGTCGCATCCTAATGTCCTTACATCGCCCTATTGTTTTCTTCTTTCGTTCTGTTTCCTAACGTTCAAATCTTCATCATGAAGTTAGCGTATATAAGCTTCGCGCGCACACAATTTAAAAGATACATCCGCAGTACAAATTATAAATAAAAATATTATCAATACCATAGCTGAAGTTATTCGTGCTACTAGATTAGGAGCACAACAACTTTCAAGTGCTACTGTTGAGAGCTATTTTATTGTTTCCCTTAAAATAATTTCTAAATATTCGGCACTTCTGGAACCCGTAACAAATATTTTGCAGGGTATTTCTGTTGATATGCTAGCTGTACAGAAACATATTAATCACTTATTGGATATATTTAATAAACATAGGAACTCTGATTTAGAAATAATTTTTACTGAACTGTTTAATAGTGCTGAAGAAGTTGCACAAAATGTTGATTAAAAATGCCGAGAGTCGCTAGTGGTGGAAGACAAATTCACCGTGCAAACTACGAAGCTAATTATGTGCGAGAATATTTTTAAAAAGCAATTATTATAAATTACTTAGATTTCTTAATTAGTTCTTTAAATTCTCGGTTTTCTAAAGATAATAATGTTGCCTTTTTGCTCTATAATTTGCATCCGATTAATTTAAAACAAATAAACTATAATAATTTTAGTAATGTACTATTACTGTAATGTAATTTTTTTCCATAAATATTTATGTTGTTTTATATTTTTAAGAATATACTTATTTTTAGTATATTATATTTTTGTATTCTTGACTTTGCCCCCCCCCCCCTGAACAACATTGTATGGGCGCCCATGCTTGGAATAGTTTGGGCTGTGAAATTTTTTAATTCAAAATCTACAGAACAAAGAATTTAAATGTAACAGAATTTAATCTCCTTCGATATTTGTAATTAACATAAAATAACAAAAAATTATATTTTGATGTATTAAAAAAAAAAGTTTTCTAATTATGTGCGAGAATATTTTTAAAAAGCAATTATTATAAATTACTTAGATTTCTTAATTAGTTCTTTAAATTCTCGGTTTTCTAAAGATAATAATGTTGCCTTTTTGCTCTATAATTTGCATCCGATTAATTTAAAACAAATAAACTATAATAATTTTAGTAATGTACTATTACTGTAATGTAATTTTTTTCCATAAATATTTATGTTGTTTTATATTTTTAAGAATATACTTATTTTTAGTATATTATATTTTTGTATTCTTGACTTTGCCCCCCCCCCCCCCTGAACAACATTGTATGGGCGCCCATGCTTGGAATAGTTTGGGCTGTGAAATTTTTTAATTCAAAATCTACAGAACAAAGAATTTAAATGTAACAGAATTTAATCTCCTTCGATATTTGTAATTAACATAAAATAACAAAAAATTATATTTTGATGTATTAAAAAAAAAGTTTTCTAGTGCAAGTAAACTACTACTTCCAATGGTCCAATTGTTACCAAAAACTAACCAGCTCTTCTCATTAATGTTACGTTATAATAAGGAAAACGTAGTTTAGTAGCGTTGGCCTTTAGACAAAAAAATTGACGTTTTAACATTTAACTGATTACATTTTATACTTTGTGAATTTTTACGTATTTAGCAGTTTTCCTTTTACGTTTACAAACATAAAACTGAAATGAAATGGAGCAGAACTGCAAACTGCAAGTAACGATCAAACATATATATCATTTTAATTTAAAGTTTTCCGCATCAAAACTTTGTATAATTGAATACTAGTTTTAATTAAACAATTTTTTGTTCAGATTTACGGTCTTTCTAATTACCAGATTAAAAAAAACATGATGATATATCACTGTTTAATTATTCAAATCGAATTTGTTTTCCCTATTAGTGGTGCGTAGTTCATTTTTTATCGAATGTGTGGGAAGTGAAAACAACAGTGACTTCATACATTATATTATACCTTATACGCATTGTTTGAACAATAAACTGACATCATATCGTAAAATAAACAAAGGAGTGATAGAACACGCTCCCTTTTCTTGATGTCAAATTAAAAGTACATACAAGAATATATATTTTAATATAACAGGAGTATTATTACGCTTTTTAACCAGTACCTACCTAATATCTGGTAGAATATAAAAATAAAAATTCGAATTAAACGGAATGAATTACCAAAAATAGATTATCTGTACAGGGTGTCTCTATAATCTTGCGCACTATTGGTAACTTTTATATTTGAAAAGGTACGAGGTTGGTTAAATGTTAAATGACCATTTTGAAAAGGAAAATATGGACAAAATATACATTTTTTAAAAAGGAACCATATACAGGATGGTGTCTTGGACGACGCAGCATGGAGGTTTCAATGGTAAAATCTTAATGTACAGTTATTTGCTCCCCTAATTATTTTAGAGCAAAATTGTATTTAGGTTTTTGCTACAGAAAAAAATACTGCATCCGAATATGCTATTGTTTATAATTTTTCGATTTCCGGAACCGTAAAAATAATCGAAAACTATAATAATAACATTTTTGCAAAAATCATTGATGCCATGGAACAAAAATTTAAATAAAAGCTTAAACTTAGTTTCAGAACGAAGAAAATGAAAATACCTTTATTGTAGCATGACAACAATGTAATAGTTGATTACAACAATGTAGTTTGACGAGAACGACATTTAAGATTTCTTTAAGTAGTGACTATAAATACGACCTTTAATTTATTATTAAGGATTTTTATTTTACTATCACAAACATAGGAATTTTTAAAATAAAATAACATACAACAAATGTTCAAACAAACCACCATTTACCATTAGACAATGATCCAATCTGTCATAAAATTATTGTCAGACATTTGCTAATTATTAATGTGATATTTGTTTAATTTTTTTTCCATGACATCAATGATTTTTGCAAAAATGTTATTGTTGTTTTCGACTATTTTTACGGTTCCGGAAATTGAAAAATTATAAATAATATTATATTCGGATGCGGTATTTTTTTCTGTAGCAAAAACCTAAATACAATTTTACTCTAAAATAATTAGTGGGGCAAATACGTGCACATTAAGTAAAAATGTACCATTGAATATGCTGCGTCGTTTAAGTCACCAGCCTGTATATATATATATATATATATATATATATATATATATATATATATATATATATATATATATATATATATATATATATATATGTATATATATACAGTATACAATATTTTTTACTTTAATGTAAAAAAAACTCGTTTATTTGAAAAAATTGTACATAAACAGCATTACCTTTTGAAAAGAGAAAAAAATGCTCTTTCCAATAAAAGAATAATATAATATATACATATCGTTTATGTGATATTTGTTTAAATTTTTATTCCATGGCATCAATGATTTTTGCAAAAAAGTTATTATTGTTTCCGACAATTTTTACGGTTCCGGAAGTTGAAAAATTATAAAAAATATCATATTCGGATGCAGTATTTTTTTCTGTAGCAAAAACTTAAATACAATTTTGCTCTAAAATAATTAGGGGAGCAAATAACTGCACATTAAGATTTTACCATTGAAACTCCTATGCTGCGTCTTCCAACTCACCACCCTGTATACACTAACGCCTTGTTCAGTTAGCGGTTTATCAAAACGAACAAATGAAACGCTCAATGTTTTAAATGTCATAAGAACAAGGGAACTGATTAGAATTTCTTCATTTTGATGACTGAACAAGGCTTTGATGAATGTTTCTGTAACCGGGCATAAAATCTTTCATCTAGTTTTACCAAGAAATTTATAACAAAACGTGGGCATTATATATGATAATATAGTTATTTATATGTATAGCTTATAAACCATAATAAATTATTAATTAAGTTGTGGTATTGGTTTTCCCATTATTATATACATCTTTCCTTATAAATAAAATACAGGTTTATGAATCAACATTAATATTATATTAATATTTATAAATAAAATTAGATTTGTTGGTATCTGTAATAAAACAATACCTAGAACAATACTAGTTTTAATATTTGTTTTATAGAGTATGAATAATATTTTTTCTGGAAATATTCAATATTATCTTGTGTCATTGTTTCATTTATTTCTTTTTTATGTTTGTAGAAACTTATCTAAAATTCACATCAAAAATAAATATTTATACGAACAATATCATCAATATTTTCAATAAAGTTGTATGACTGAAATTTAATTGAATTTTTTCTAAATATTTTATGTATAAATATAAATAAACAAACTTACATTCGTAACAAACATTTATATAAACAATATCAGTTTTTATTCTGTTCTTTGTTTACCTATTGTATATATCTGAATTTCCCACGTAACAAATAGTGCTGAGAAGATGAGTAAAAGATGATTGTATTGAATTAGAAATCGTATAGTTTCAAAAGGTTACTTACAGACTATAAACGTGTCATACTCATTGTACACCGTAGATTATTATGAAATTAAAAGGTTCTCTATGTCCTATTAATTCAATTACTAACGTAGGTACAATTTTATCCCATTTAATCTATATTTAGTGATAAATTATTTGATAGATAACTTCATTTTCACCGTTGAATATGTATGTCATTGAAATATATTTATTATATTTGCACATTCATAAACTTGTCAACAGTAAAATTTATATACTCCTACTTATTTTAGTTTTTCGGTAATCAATAATTGAAGCATTTAAATTCACACAGATCTAAGTACCCATTATGTTTTAAAATTATTCAACAAAAAATAATTTGCACGGAACAATAACCAACGATAGCTGCAATTTTTTCTTTTGATAATATTCCAATCCATTTTGTTTTAATATGGGAATGCTTTGGCGTTTTGCCAAGATAGCTTTATAATGACTATTTCACTCATAAATTTATAAGCCAATCCAAATTCAGGGTTCTTCCTAGTTACCAAATTTTATTTCGACAAAACACCGTCACAAAAATTTTTTCGCGCCCTTTAAGCCAATAAGATGTATTTTTACAAGTGAGTTTTGATAAGCGAAAATTTTTTGACGTTTTAGAATCTTTTTGTTTACATACCTGTCAAAGTGTGTATATTTTCAGTGTTATCAGTTTTTATTGAAAACGAGTCGATTCGGACAGAAATCTATTTAAAACGTTGAAAAAGCAAACTTAAATATAACACCTCAAAATACAATAAAAAGATTTTGTCAAGAAAAAAATATAAATGATTACTTGATTTTTATTTTGGAAATAGTCATCCCAATACCATTCATGGTTAAATTTTATCCTGGCAAAATTTCTGATTGCTTTACTCGAGCCTGTTGCTAATTTATCTTGTGACATTGATCAAAAATCACTCGCGATTTTTATGTCAATGCCACTCAATAAATTGCTAGGCAACCAGCTCTCGTAACAATCTGAAAATTTTTTCGGGAAAAATTTACCACTTATGATATTATATATTTTTTTCTCCGATTAACAGTTTCTTCAAATAACAATGTTTTATACATATCTTAGATTTTGAGAACTACTGAAGTAATGTATGCGTACTAAAAATTTAAAAAAAATAGTTCCATCTTTGGCTTTATCACCCATGCCTCTAATATTTTTTGACAATGGGGAGTTTTCGAATTTTTGACTTTTTTATGTTAAAATATTTTTAAATCTAAAGCCTTTTTACTTTTATATATTGCAAAAATTTTAAAAATACCGAAGAAAAAATATATTAAACTTTTACAAGATTTTCTTCCCGCCATTACGGGGTACATAACATCAACTATATGTGAATTAGGTCTCAACATACGTGCCCAAAACGTGCTTCATAGAAAGAGACAGAAGCAAAATAAGGCCACCTATTTATATTTACATTTGACACTTTACAATTTAATTTTTGTGTTTATCGTATTTTCTAAGTTTTACATTTACATATTTAAAATCAAATAATTTGTGATTTGACGTTTCAATATCAAATATAGAAGACATACGTTCATGTTTTCATTTTAAACCAGCGCTCGTAGCGGACAACTACGGCGAACCAAAGATGATGCATACGTCATCGTATTGCGGTCGATTTAATTAACGATAAATTTAATATCGTTTGTCAAAAAAATACGCTATATTTTATTACTTTTATTGCATTAATAGTAATATTGCATGTATAGTATTGCAGTAATGTAGAAAAATGATTACATTTCAACATGACTAAACTCCCCCATTGTACCATTTTTAATAATATGAATATGATTTGACACTATTTTATATTTTTCTAGGTTTTTGTCTGCAGTTCATTGGCGAACCTATATACACGCTCATCTATCCAAGACACGGAATGGCAGCTTCATGCTACGGGAATCCCCGTGGTCTTATTAGATGTAGGGGAAGCCCGATCAAGAGACAAGAGACGCATACAGATCATATTGGCAGAAAGAGGGTCCTGCTTTATGTTGTGGAGGGACACCATTGACAACTTGACTTCTTACAAGGTAAGGAGACAGCGAAAATTCAAGGGACCGTCAGATTAAAAGTATCTACGAAAAAATTACAGTATCTTCCAAAACATATAGGTACACCTGTTGATTTGTAAAAATTAATATACTCAAATTGTTTCCCACATATAATAATTAATGACATACCTAATAATATTATTTTTGACACTTTTTATCTTTGTTTCTTAAAAATTTCAAATAAGAACATAGATTTCATGTTTACAGTCAGTATTATTATCACATTGTTATGTGTTATTAATGTTAAGTAATATTTCCCATCCTGTATTTATTTTTGAAGCAATACAGAAAAGAAGGCGCCGCAGGCAATTCTTTTGTCATTCAAGGTCAAAGCCTATTATTGAAAGTTACATTTTTTCAAGGAATGTGAAGCTGCATGTTTTCCCCTTTTTCATGTACAAAAATAAATTGCCTGATCACAGAACATTTTAGAAAAGGTAATTTATTTAACGGCTTGTTGAATTTTAATTATTTCATTTCAATTTTAAGAACTAATTTTAAAATAAATGGCCCACGTTCTAATTTGTTACAATGGTGGAGAACCCCATTCCTTCCAATATATTAACGTATGGTCCTAAAGTTTTGAGAAAATTTTAAGATAGTGATAAGTTTTTTAAAACTCTTTTTACTTTTTAAACGACAATTAACAATAAGTATAACAATTCATATTTAACATTTAAATAATTGATAATAGACCATTATCTTCAATGTCCCTTAATTTTCTTCTGATTTGCCCCATCTTCTTCTGGACAACAGCTGGATCGATTTCTCGAATCTTTTGGTAAATACGACGTCGTAATTGTTCTTCATTTGCAGCTTTCAAGTTACCATTCCTTGTCGTACACTTTTCTGGTCAATATTGACCAAAATTCTTCTATTGGTCGAGTTTGAGGTACATTGGGAGGATTGTCCAATTTCGGAACAAAGTTTACGTTGTTTTCGTTATACCAGCTAGATCAAACCAAAACATTATAGCATCATTGGCGTGATATGTATTTAAAAATTGAAGCAATTTAGAGAGGCATTTTTGAATATAAAGTTGTGCAGTTAAGGCGTCTCCTCGAACACGATGAATGTGCAGTTGCATTAATATAAAAACCATCGTTACCTTTCATCTCTGAATGGGACAGAGTAAAATATTTCTCGACATCTATTACAATAATTTTATTGAGAAAATGAATGCGCCTAACCCACGACAACATCTAGGGATTCTTTCTAATTGGGCCACGGTATATTTTGGTGCCTTTCCTCTTTTTCGAAACACCACGCAATTTCGAGAAAGTGTTCTAAAAACAGTGGTCTTCGAATCTTCTGGCTACAGTTCGATGTAACACTCCAACTTTGTCTTTAACTGCTGCAATTAATCTTTGCTCTCTCATGTGGCTCAAAATTTTTGGTCGACCACTTTTGGGAAAATTAACACAGGGTACACCTTCTTCACAATCTTTTATTGTCCGATAAATTGTTGCCACAGAGATATTGTGCTCGCGATAAACTGCAACAATATCACACTTCGGCATTCGCGCAACAAAATTGTAAATTCCTTTACGAACATCTAGCTTCTATAATATCTTGCTGCATGAAATCGAAAAAACTAAACTGTCAAAATGAAAACAAGTTAATTGTGATATTTTGTTTCCAGCGACAATTTGATTAAACGTTATTTGGTATAAATACAAAACATCTAACGTTATGTTTTATATATAACTCAATATTTTTTCATTTTGTAGGTATCTGGCAGAGCATTCCACACTATGTGCCTATCCTCTGATCACACCACCCAAATTGGTATCAGCTTCGATATGGCCCAGGCAGCCAATGAGATGTGGAATCATATCGAAAGATTAGTAGCTTGCCCAGAAAACATCTCCCTGTCCGTTCCCGGCAAGAAGAAGAAGAAAGAAAAGAAACCACCCAAACCCGCCCCCCTTCCACCTAAGAACCAAATCTCTCAACCCTGCTGCTTCCAACATGTCACCTCTGTGGATTTAGAAGACAGACCAAGATACATATCGTTGCAGAAATACGTGACGAGTCATCCAAGGATGTTGGCTTCTACACCAGAAGAAATGTAAAAGACTGTTTGTTTAATTATTTCGGGTTTTAAGTTTTTGTTCTTTAACAGATTTGTAGTAAAATTCATTTAGGCTCGCTCCTACCACCTTTATATATAAATTGACAGATAGTGTTAAATTTGTTCTTACCACCTTTGGTTAGAGCTAACTGGACGTTGAAAATGTTGTTCGCATCGCTTCTAACCGTCAGTTTAATTCTTAACAAACGGTTAATAAACAGCCTCTGTTAACTAGAGGTGGTGGTAGGATCGGGCCTTAATAAGTTGCCAAATACACGGAGTACTATCGACAAGTTTTTTCACGAAACAGTGACATCTATGGTGCTTTTACTTAACTATTAATGCTTATAAGTATAAACGTCAATTTGAGTATTTTAATTATATACATTATAGCACTGAATACTAGTAATGAATTCATTATAGTATTCACAACCAACGAATTTCTTATTTACATACAAATCAAAACGTCATGCCTGATTTTTTCAGATATAATATCACAAGGCCTCCTGATTTTATTGATAAATTTTTATTTTGCACAAATATTTTTGCTTAGCAACAAACATGAAAGCAAACTGCATGGTAAATCCTGACTCCGAAGGAGAAGGGGTTTTACCTAATGTCACTTGAGTGATTTTGCTTAAAAGCAAAAAAGAATGAGTGCTTAAAAATAAAAGTTAAGGTGCATTCATAAATGAAAATTAGGTTTAGATTTATGGTTTATACTTTAGATTTAAAGACTGGCCGCATATTATGTAATGACTCCATTTACACTTCAGAAATTAGGGTTTCTAAATCCAAATCATAAAGTTAAACATTGCAAGGTCCAAACTTTAGGTTTAAGATTTAGTTTGACGTCACAAACTTGACCAATGAGAACGAGTCTGAAATGATATAGATATATACACCCGTCTTTATTTAATATCCACTTGGTGGATTCAGCTTTTTAAACAAATGCGAGAAGAACATGGAAACTGTCATAACTTAATTGCTGAAATATAACCAATAATACCAAGCGAATGACAGTTTCACGGCGCACAGATGTCTTGTTGAGTACTGCTTTGCCGATATTTTAATCTTGTTTTTGAAGCATTTACACAGATTTAAACAGATTTAAACTTACATTTATGAATGACTTACTTAAACCTAAACAAAAACCATAAACCTAATTTTCAATTGTGAACGCACCTTTAATCTCAGAAAATCAGAGAGATCGTGTGGTATTTGGTGAGATAAATTCCAAAGACAACGCAAAATGAAACAATTTTATTATTATTTTATTTTTAAACTTGAAATATTAATTAACTGTCACACTGAAAGTTATAAACAATAACAACTGTTTATTTACTTGGTAGCGGAAATTTATAGTGGTAACGGAGTTTTATCAGTGTAATACTGTTCCCATTGGTTGAATTTTCCAGTGTTTTGCATCATGATTGGTTAAAAACTAGTCTTTGGAATTTATCAGCATAAATAAATATATCATCTTGACATATTCGTTACTGGGTGTGCCAATCTGCTTTGTACAAAAATATCGGTAATGATGGTTACATATACTCGTATACGGTGCGGAGTTTTCCGCGCATCAGCTCACGGGCACTCATTGCTGGTGTTTAGAGTGCGCCATCAGGGTCACTTGGGTCTCTAGAATCGCGACCAGACACTTAGGTCATTTAGTTGTAAAGGTGCTGCTTATTTTGGTTGCCCAATCTAGTGATGTGCAGTGCATATCTTCTCCTTTCTCCAGCAGCATTCGCATTATGTCTACATTCTTTTCTTGAGAGTGCAGTGGCATTCACTGTCTCAATAGAGCATGCACATCTCCTTCTTTCTTTTCGACAAAACAACTCGAACAGCAACAAGAACCTTTAGAACTATGATAATTATCATGAGACCCCTTAATTTTTAAATTTATTACTTCAACACCTAATAATGTATTTTATTATTTCATTGATTTGCGCGCGAATAACTTCAAGCATTATGGTACACGACGCCATGTTATCAAACTCGGCTTCGCATCGTATGATAACTTTCACGACTCGTAACATACCAAATAACCACATAGTATGGTACAGTAGAACGTAAGATTTAAAACCTTTATTTTGTATACCAAATAGACCTTTTCAATTTAACGGCTATCTCTTTCTATCGCTGCAAATAGTAAGTAAAATGGCGCAAACAACTGCCAGTTGGGATATCAAACGAAACGTCAAAAATATTGCAGTCATTAAAATACCTGTATTCTCGGTGAAAATTTGCATCTTTAGACATTTTGTAACATCTTTCAATAAGTTTTTTAAAGTTATCTGAGATTTTTCTCACATTTTACGTCTAAATTTTTTAGAAACAAATGCCACGGATCTCAATTGTTCTTACTATGCGCAGATTCCCATTGCGCATATCTTCTATCTTTCTAAATTGCGAGTTAGGCAATGAAGATATGTGTATATACAGAATGTATCACCATCAACCACAGCCATTATTTTTTTTTTATAATTATAGTTACAAAAAAATACTATAGAACAAAGTTATAGGAGACTAAGGGGGACATCCCACGAAAGAAGAAAATATTTTTTTAAACCAGTGGTTCCCAAGTTACAACACAAAATTATATTTTTTCAAATGGGATTATAGATATTTTTATACCTATTCGATAGCGTATTTTTTTCTGAATTAAACCATGTATTAGTTTTATATCCTTACATGATAAAAATACTGAAAAAAAAATTCAATTGAAATTTCAATAAATTTTTATAGTTATTTTTTAGTAGGCTGTGTATGAAAAAAATGAGTTTAAATTAAAACGAAACAAATATTTAATAACTTTATAAATAGTGTTTTATTTGATTTCCATCCTAAATATTTCAAATTGACAGATAGCAAGTTTTGTTTTTCATACTTAGCCTACTGAAATATAACTAAAAATATCAAATTTATTTTAATTTCAATTGGATTTTTCTCAATATTTTTATTATATCTATATTATATTATATATTATTGTATGAGATATAAAACTAATACATGGTTGAATTCAGAATCAAAAATACGCTATGGAATAGGCATAAAAATAGTATAATCTCATTTGAAAATAGTTCAAAAAAGTGCGCACTAAATATGTAAATGTAAAACACTATAAACTTGACTTGGAAAATATATATGATTATGAACATTCCATCTATCACTTGGACCATGTATTCTCTACCTTGGACTTCAAGTATCAATTTTTTGTAAACCATTTCTACACAGCCCCTCAGTTATAGGTAATAAAAAAATGGGGTTAGGTATTTTTATAGCATATTTTAAAATATTTTGAATAAAGCGATGCATGTATAGAGGTTGTAAATAATATGTACCACGTTCGGATTATTATGTAAATCAGTGTATAGAAGATTGGCACTATCAGGAATATATAAAAAATTAAGATGATATATGTATTTATTTATTTGATTTAGCTTGGTATGTTATTCAGTAATATAATGAATTGTAAATGCTAATTCGATATCAGGCGAAATAATCGTCAATAATCAATCAAAATTTATAAAGGCTTTAAAAACGACATTGAATTTGAATATATCGAAATTTTACAATTGTTGCTTTGAGTGCTATGATAATGTTTCAAATAATACATATGTATTGGTATATTGTAATGATAAAATCTGCATTTAAATGAATTTTGCTACAACATTAACGTTAAAGTTTAGCTTCTTTTAATATGTGTGACTTACTTATCTCAATGTATAAGTGTATGAGTGTTGACAATTTTTCTAATTTTCCTTCTATTCTACATTACACTTAAGTGTATTTAAATATTTTGTTGTATATCCTATATCTGTGATATGTGTAGCGTTAGATAGGTGTCAATATTTTTTTTTTTATTAATATTAAGTTTTAAAGTTACGAATATTATAAAATATGGAAATCAAAATAATGTAATCTTAATGTATCTATGTATTGTGTTATATATGACTATAAAAGTCAGATAATGTATACGCATTACTTTATGAATGTTAATTTTAAGTATTTTATGATTTAATAATATTTAGTAATGAAATACAATTTACCAAAATGTTTCTTTTTTATTTTTCCATGAAGACCTACAATGATGAATAAAATTTAATCTTCATATGTTTCACAAATTGTTAACGTAGGAATATAATATAATCAATAAGAGCAATTATAATTTTTGTATTTAATTTACGAATTTATAAAATTAAAAAATGTGGTGTGGCCAACACAATACCTCCTGCCATTTGCAGCCCGAGTCAAAAAAGATTAAGTTAATCCTTATTTTTGGATTAGCAAATTTTACAGTTTATTTCTTAAAATTTAAAATATAGTCTAATCTATTCCAAGTAACTACCTTTTTTTAAACCCCTCAACAGGATTAAATCCCAATTACAGAGTGGGTTCACATTCACACAAATCCATGCCTTTAGTGGGTTTCGAACTCAGAGCCCCGATGGTACTCATGACATGTGGCATTGGTCTAACCATTGGACACCAGAGATATAATAAAATGAAGATTAAATTTTAAATACCGGGATAGAATTCACTAATCCAAAAATGAGGATTAGCTTAAACATTTTTGTGAATCGTTAATTTTTATTAATCTAAATACATACCTACAGATTTAGTAATGCTGGAAACTGTATTGAATTCCTTTTCTACTGTTCTATTTCCTTTTTTGTTTTTAAAACGTTACTAATATTATTTTGAAATGATTAGTTCTTTGATAGTGACATTTATATCTGTCAGTTACATACATTTGAATAACTGCGTTTTGTTTGTTTAAAGCACAGGCTCTGGGATTTAAATCATAGATAATTTTATATAATTTATCCATAAAATATATAGAAAAAGTATTAATGCAAATCTATAGAAAATTTAATAATCTTTAATTTTTATAACATTAATCTCGAAAAAATAACATTTAAAGGTATTTATCGAAGAAAAACTATTTTGAGCTTCTAGTAAAGTGCCATTTCCAGTTATCCGATTTTCACCAAAATCTAATGGGCTCTTTCCATTACAGAAAAAGTTCGAAATACGAGGTTTCAAAATTTTCTGAGTAATAGTATTTGAGTTAGAGTGGAGGATCCACACATACACACAGACATCATCGTGAAAATGTTAAAATTGGATTCTAGGGACCTTCAAACGTTGTCATTTACCAAAATCTCGATATGCGATTTTTAGTACGATCCATATACCTCATACCTCCCTTACCAAGGGTAGCGGGAGGTAAAAATATTTTACTTAATTTAAAAATAATGCGCCATAAATATCTGTGGAATACAAAGTCAATCAATTTTAGAACAAAATGTCAAAAAAATTGTAATATTTTTATATACAAAAATTGGCTTCATTTGAACCAACATTATGGCATAAAACAAAAAATACGTATTGTAATAATAACCAAAATAGCCATGTCAGTAAAATCATAAACAACCTTAATGGTATACACAATGTAAAACACAAAATTAATAGCATTTGTAATCAAAATATGAAACAAAGGAATTAGATAATTAAATTTTTGCTACTTATTTGTATGTTACCTATTTTGCCATTTAGCTATGCATTTTACATTATTCATTAAAACAAAAAGAGAAAAAGGTGAGAAGGAGCAAATTTATCGTAGTATTATACCTCTTCCCAATTAAAATTAATAATATATCCTACCTTATTGATGAACAGAAAAATGAAGTTCTTTCCTCAATAATAAATTATTGGACACAGTAACTCAATAACGATGTTAATTTAACCAGTAATCCATTATTATAACTACATTTATATAAAAATGCTGTCTACAAATGTTTACCAAAATAAATTTACAATAAAACAAATCTGATAAACAAACAAATGTTAATAAATAACACATCACAAATCAACGCTGATTTCCACGCACTTGCACGACTTACAATAAGGAACGAATTTGTTTAAACTGGTATTTAGTTATTTCGTTTTTATTCGACGAGATTCGTAAATACGAACACGGTATAAAAATGAAATACATATGTTTAAAGGGAATGAAATGGTATTTTATTATAAATTAATTTGGCAATTGTTTCCGTAATTCTCAATCGTAAATTTTATCATGTTTAAAAGCAATTAAAAATTAAATTAGCAGTTTTTAATTTTAAACTACACTTTTGGTCTAATTAATTAGGGAAGCAAAAATTGCCAAATTACAAAAATGCGAGTAATATTGTATTCCCTACTTGTACAATAGGGTGGGCCTTAAAAAGTGTCAAGTGGAATTTTATCTGGGCCGCCCGCTAATGTGGTTCCAAATAAATAAAATAATCTTGTGTAGCCAACACAATTCCTCCCGCCATTTACAACCCGCGTCACAAAAAAGATTAACCTAAACCTTATTTTTGTATTATCGAATTTTACTCTAATTTTGGCAGTTTATTTCTTAAAATATAGTCTAATCTAATCCAAGTAACTACATTTTTTGATAATAAAATGAAGATTAAATTTTAAATATTGGGATAGAATAGAATTCACTAATCCAAAAACAAGGATTAGCTTAAACTTTTGTGAATCGTTAATTTTTATTAATCTAAATACCTACATATATACTTATGCTGGACACTGTATTGATTTCCTTTCCTATTGTTCTATTTACTTTTTTATTTTTAAAACGTTACTATTATTAATTTGAAATGATTAGTTCTTTGACAGAAATATTTATCTGCCAGTTACATACATTTGAATAACTGCGCAACCAAGGAGTTTTGTTTGTTTAAAGCGTAGATCCGGGATTTAAATTATAGATAATTTTAAAAATTTATCCTTATAATATATGTACAAAAAGTATTAATGCAAATCTGTAGAAAATTTAATAATCTTTAATTTTTATAAAAACATTAATCTCAAAAAAATAACATTTAAAGCTATTTTTTGAAGAAAAACTATTTTGAGCTTCAATTAAAGTGCCATTTCCGGTTATCCAATTTACACCAAAATCTAATGGGCTCTATGCATATTAGAAAAAGATCGAAATACAAGGTTTCAAAATTTTCTGAATGATCCTCATCGTGAAAATGTTAAAATTAGATTCTAAGGACCTTAAAACGTGCTCATTTACTAAAATCTCGATATGCGATTTTTAGCACGATCCTGTACCTCCCTTACCAAGGGTAGCGGGAGGTAAAAAGTATTCTATTTTATGTAGTCATTGTAGTTTATATAAATTGCTATGTTGATAGACCATTTCAGAAATTCAAAGCGCATGCGCCAAGTGTTAGACTGCAACAAATATTAGCGCTGTTTGCTGTTTTGCTCGTTTGACAAATTCATTTTAACAACTCCTATTTAGTTATAAATCTTTATACCGGGGTCGCCCATAATTTTGAAATGCCGCTATTTTTGTAGTTCAAAAAGTAAACATAGAGAAGAGGTTGCTCAAATTTCTGAAATAGTATATTTTTGGGCCATTATAATTTAATGTAATAATGCGTATTTATTTATCGTTTTTTATTTATTGTAGTGCAAAATATAGTATGTGACAGTACCATATATTTGACGATCTACTAGTACTACCAACATTAGTTTGTATAAATGCTGCTAGATGGCCAGAAATAAAACTGAAGCATTGAATGATTTTTTGTTGAATTTAAATAAATACATACATACAAAGATACATTTATGGATTATTTTATTACCCATTTCTGGGTGTGCCATTCTGTTTCTATACGCAGATTTTGGTAATGATGGCATATCCATACTGTTGAGAATGTTTACTAGGTGTCGCCTCATGAGCTCTCAAAAGCACCGCATAGTTCACTTTTGTACTATTTGGAAATTGGGAATAATTTAAAGTTTTAAGTTTGACGTCGCTTGGAATCGAACCCAGGACAATTCAAATATAAAATTATTTTATTTATACAACAAGGCATTAAAATTTTTTTTACCACGAGTATGGAAATAAGTTAACGAAATATTAAAACGAAACAATAAAGCCAAAAATTATTATTAATTTTTTCTGAAATCAAAAAATCATGAAATTTTAAACAGAAAAAATTATTTCTCTTATTTTAATGGCAATTTATGAATATTTTAATGACGATTTCAAAAAAAGTTCTATAACAATTGTATTCTTATTTTAATTTACCTATTAAAATATCTTTATCATTTCTATTGTAAATGAAACTTATGTTCTGACGCGCCCAGATAAATGATTTTAGGCAGTGTCAGAAAGCTTACAGTTGGGTAAACTAGCGACAGTATATTATACCGGAGGTCAGAGGTCATCTGTTTTTCTTCCAAGTGGATTGAAAACCGTTATTTTGTATCTTCTTACACTTCGGAGTACTTCTTTACGATATATTGCTTGTTTATAAACAAATTTGTTATGTTACCACGATAAAATCAGCACATTAAATCACGAAGGTTACAACTGACACCAAGTTAAAATTTGGCGTTTTGAAAATTAATCTACACAGATTGCAAGTAGAAGAATATTTTTGCACTGAATATACAAATTTTACACTTATATTAAATAATTGGATTTTTTGAAACCGAAATGTCCAAATATTTAATTTATCAGGAAACGAAAGAAACTTTGCATTGTAAAAGCGTTCTTTATAATGATCGTGGTAATAAATAAAATTAGCATAAAAACAAGTTGTTCAGTTTGAAATTTTATTTTTTGGATTCAAAAAAGAAAATTTGCATTTATCCGATGAAAATGAAGAAGGAAATTATGTTTAAAAAATAAGCCTTAATATATTTTTCACCTTGTTTTATAAAAAAAAAACACATATTTAAATATAATGAAATAGAGACGGAGATTATTTTAGTTCTTGTAGAATTATAAACGTACAGTTTAATATTTTAAATAGATATGTCTGATCATTAGATCATGAACGAAATAAAAGTTGGCATACATTTATCTCTCTCATTTTTGCACTGACAAGAAGAGCGCGCGATAAGGATGGATATAACACGCTTGTCATTCAAAAATTCATATTGTTTCGATTAAGGTATAATATGCCACTATAAAATGACGCACGTTACTGTCACTGTAATGTAAACTCATTTATTATTTCGTACATATTAACATTAGTACGTACAGCGTTATTTTATGTCAGTGTCACTAATATAGACACTATGTCAGTATCTTATTTTCTTTCTCACATATTTGGGTTTACAACTTTTTTACCTTCTGTCACCTTTAGGTAAGGAAGGTCAAAAAATTCGGTGGTGAGTTTTTAATGAAGAAACACATTTTAGGATCCCTAGAATACGATTTTACTATTTTTACGAGGTGGTGGTGGTAGTGTGTGCGTGCGTGCGTGCGTTCGTGCGTGCGTGCGTGCGTTCGTGCGTGTGTGTGCGTGTGCGTGTATGTGTGTGTGTGCGTGTGTGTGTGCGTGTGCGTGTGTGTGTGCGTGTGCGTACGTGTGTGCGTGTGTGACAAAATTTTCGCCTGCGATAACTCTAATACTACAATTCCAAATATTCTTTCGTATTCTTCTTCGTTATATCCATATGAAGGGCTGATTAAAAGTACCCTAATTTGAAGATTTTAAATATCTTTTTTTCACATTTAATGTTGTTATAAATATTAAAGAATATTTTATTCTCTATACGATTTGAATGCATTTTATATTTCATATTAGATGGATATAGAGTTAAAAAATTATAAAGAAATTAAATATCTTATATTAGCCAGCTATGCTATAACTCTGCAAACAGCTGCTATATTAAGAAAATTCTGATTGAAAGGTGTCAGTGTCCAGTGCAATAGGCTACTTATGTGGTACTGAAAATCTGATATCTATCACTAAATACCTAAAGTAAAGTTGAAAACGTATGTAAAAATCTGATGTGGCCAGCACATAACCTCTCGCCAGATATTTTACCTGGTTGTACGCATAAAACGAAAAATATTTTTAAAATACAAATACATATATTCATGTCTCACTACAAAATAATTATTTTAATATAAGTTATGTACAATACATACATTTTCTTTATATTCGATATCCTGAATTTTTTTTCTACTTTCCGTTTCTTTTATTCGTCATTTTTTAGCAAATTCCTTTTATATCCTTTTTTAGGTATATTCTTTTGCGTTGTTGACTTTTTATTTATTTTCGTAATCTTCATAATGATGTACAAATATTTTTGACAGTGGCATACAAATATTACAAATATTTTTGACAGTGACATTTATGTGTGAATTACAATCATTTGAATCTCTTGCCTTGAAGTAGTTTGATCTAAGAATTTTTACATCAAATTATTTTATATGCATTTCTTTGTCTCTAAATCTATAGAAATATTATAAATGAATTTATATTTATCGAATAAATAATTTAACGTTCTTTAATATAAGTATTTACATAAATTTTCGATAAATAATATTTAGATGATTTTTTGTAACTACTACTTCCGGTTGTCCAATTGTTACCAAAACTGACTCGACTCTTCCCATTATTGTTAGATTGAGGAATCCGTAGTTAAAAATGTCTTAAGTCTTATAGTATTTGAGTTATGGTGAATCCAACATCCACACACACACACACACACACACACACACACACACACACACACACACACACACACACACACACATCCACACACACATACGGACATCATCGTAAAAATGTTATAATCGAATTCTAGGGACCTTAAAACGTGCTTATTCACTAAAATCTGGATATGCGATTTTTAGCATGAATACAATACCTCTCTTAGCGAATTGTAAAAATATAAATTTTATTTAAAAAAAATTATGTGGAAAAAGGGATGCATATTTAAGAATGTAACCTGTAGATGGCGAACGAGTGCGAGTTTTAATTTGATTTTGACATTAGTTCATTTTTCTGTCACTGTTTTTCTTCTTTATTATTTACAATTTGCGTGGTTTCTGTTACTTTTATTACGTATTTCGATTTGTTAAGCAGGACTTTGAAGGATTTTGACTTAGCTTATACTCGTACAAGAGTGACAAACGAAAATAATAACCACCAAACTATTATTCAAACGTCAAGCAGATGATCTGTCATGTTTAAATTACCCGCACATGCCGTTGCTATTGGACGTACCGATGTTATTGCTTTACGGCCATTCATTGGTTTGGCGTAATTCTACGTCATAGATAGCGGTAATTTAAATATTAAAATTTCATCAATTTTTTTCTGGCTAATTAATGAAAATTTTGCCAAAAGAAAAAATATGGGTAGCAAGTTTTTATCGTCTCTTCAAAAATATTAAATAAAAAATGGCACACAAGTAGCCCGTTATACCTATCTTCTTATTTCTACTTGTAGCAATATTTCTAAATTTAGTGATTTAATTGTCAATCATTGGAGCATATCAAGACCACACAATATATAATCAAGTAAGGAAATATAAAATGTTGGAATAGGAACTGTGAGTACGTGTTAATCCGGCGTCGAGCGGTCTTTAAATTTCATCATCCGGAAGATTCAGAGAGGTCCGAGAAAAGAAAGAGAAGAGAGAGTGAGAAACTTGGACCTCAATAGCCGCAGTGAAAGTCACAAACTAATTCATGAGACTCTAATGTGAACAAGAGTATCATCGATGTGAATATATTATAAAAATTAGGCAAATACTTACACCATCATAGAATATATTCAACAAGATATTCTACAAGAATTCTTTTTAAAATATTGGGCGGTAGCATGAATGCTAATTAGCAGATGACTAGGGAGGAGATGACTAGCAGTGTTTTAACTCTGTCAATCGTTTATGGTTTATTTTATTGAAAAATACTTCAAGTAAAAGTTGCGACCAATTAATAGAATTCACTAATCCAAAAATGAGGATTAGCTTAAACATTTTTGTGAATCGTTAATTTTTATTAATCTAAATACATACCTACATTTACTTATGCTGGAAACTGTATTGAATTCCTTTTCTATTGTTCTATTTACTTTTTTCTTTTTAAAACGTTACTAATATTATTTTGAAATGATTAGTTCTTTGATAGTGACATTTATCTATCAGTTACATACTTTTGAATAACTGCGTAAGGAGTTTTGTATGTTTAAAGCGTAGGGTCTGGAATTTAAATTATAGATAATGTTATAAATTTATCCATAAAATACATAGAAAAAGTATTAATGCTAATCTATAGAAAATTTAATAATCTTTAATTTTTATAATAACTTTAAACTCGAAAAAATATCATTTAAAGAAATTTTTCGAAGAAAAACTATTTTGAACTTCTAGTAAAGTGCCATTTCCGGTTATCCGATTTTAACCAAAATCTAATGGGCTCTTTCCATTACAGTAAAAGTTCGAAATACAAGCAGGTATCAAAATTTCCGAATGATAGTATTTGAGTTAGAATGGAGGATCCACACATACATACACACACACATACACAGACATCATCGTGAAAATGTTTAAATTGTATTCTAGGGACCTTAAAACGTGGTCATTTACCAAAATCTCGATATGCGATTTTTAGCACGATCCCTATACCTCCCTTACCAAGGGTAGCGGGAGGTAAAAATGACGTGGTCAACACAATACCTCCCGCCATTTAGTTTTTATTAATTCAAATATACCTTCTTACATATTTATACATATGCTGAAAACTGTAATAAGTCCCATTCCATATAACTATGGTTCTATTTACTATTTTCTTTTTAAAAAGCTTGTATTATTAATTTGAAATGATTGGGATGTAAATTATAGATAATTTTACAAATTTATCCATAAAATATATAGAGAAACTATTAATGCACGCCTGTACAAAATTTAATAGTCTTTAATTTTTATAATAACAAAAATCTGGAAAAAATAACATTTAAAAGTATTTTTCGGAGGAAAACTATTTCAAGCCTCAAGCAAAGTGCCATTTCCGGTTATCTGATTTACACCAAAATCTAATGGCTTCTTTCCATATTAGAATAAGGTAGAAATATAAGTTTTCAAATTTTCTGATTGATAGTATTTAAGTTAGAGCGTAAACGGGACCCACGCACGCACGCACGCACGCACACACACGCGCGCACACACTCACACACACACACACACACACACACACACACACACATCATCGTGAAAATGTTAAAATTGGATTCTAGATACCTTAAAACGAGGTTATTTACCAAAATCTCGATATGCGACTTTTAGCACGATCCCTATACCTCCCTTACCAAGGGTAGCGGGAAGTAAAAATGTAAATACATAACTGCACATTAACATAGGCTACTGAGGTGCACATTAAAATAGGTTACTTGTACATTAGCCAAATGAACAGAACTTATTGTGATATTTTGGTGTATTGTGATTATTTAATAAGGAAAAAGTAAATTTTATGCCAAATTAAATTTATTTAAATTACTTATATTTTATGGCGTCTTAACGATCAATAGGAGTCTGTACTGATCAACAAGATAATACTGTCTGCTGTCGATTTTGAGAGTGGATAAAAGTACTTTCGTGTGTTTGGTGCGAATTTTTGTAGGATGTTTGTAATATTGAATGTTTAAACGAATGTATTTATATGTACATGTACATGAATTTATGTTTATGAATCTGTATATATATATATATATATATATATATATATATATATATATATATATATATATATATATATATACCGTGTGTCTGTTTTAAAGGTGTACATAGGAGATTAACATGGAAAATCAGTTTTTTGGAATTTCCTGCTCGCCTAATTATTTTAAGCAAAAACGCGTCAAATAAAAGTTTTAGGGCATAAAATTCTGCATCTAAGTTAATAAACAGAATTACCTTTAGATGCTTTGTGACTACAGAAATTAAATATGAAAATGTGGAAAATTACGTTGAAAATATCGACAGCCATGGAATTGAACAAAAAATAAATAAATGCTTGACGTTTTATCTGTCACAACGTAAGTAAATAACCTGTTTGACAATTTGATTTGAAAAAATCATCATTAATTATGAAAATAATAGAAATATTATACTGGATTAATAAAGTTAAAAAATACAGTTTTCTTTACATAATATGAATTTATTAAAAATTCTATATTGCGTAACAAAATTATGTATGATGCTTTGATGTATTCCCAACTCATTTCCATTAAATCTAGTACTGCAGAATGGGTCTACACTTATTCCTAGCATTCTTTCTTCCAGTAACGCACGTTTTCCTGCTCGTCCTATATTCTGATTACGCGACTAACGTGTATTTTTTGAAGACACATTAATGTTTAAATAATAATTAAATAATAAAACTAGAGACAAAATCAAATTGTCAGAAACGTCAAATAAGTTAACTAATGTTGTGAAAGATCAAACGTCGTGCATTTATTTATTTTTTGTCTAATTCCATGGCTGTTGATATTTTCAACGTACTTTTCGACATTTTCATAATTAAATTCTGTCGTTACAAAGCAGGTAAAGGTAATTCTGTTTATTGATGTAGATGCAGAATTTTGTGCCCTAAAACTTTTATTTGACGCGTTTTTGCTTTAAATAATTAGGCGAGCAGGAAATTTCAAAAAACTGATTTTCCATGTTAATCTCCTATGTACACCTTTAAGATAGACACACGGTATATATATATATATATATATATATATATATATATATATATATATATATATATATATATATATATATATATATATATATATATATATATATATATATATATATATAACGTCGATTTTCTAAGAATAAATGCTACTGAGATTTCGAGTAAATGTTAACACCTATTCTATATTAATATCTTGTTGAACATTTATAACTTTTGTTTGAAATATTCTTATACAGATTGTAGTAATTACGGATACAGATCTTAAATGGCATATGTTCTTATTCATGTAGTTCATGCACTTATTTGCTGTATAGTATACTGAACACTAAAAAGCGGTCTTTACCCAGTTATACAAGCCCTGAACTAGTAATACATACAGAATTCTACAACCAACAGATTAAACTAAAATTTATAAAAGTGTATATCATTTAATTTTTTTTATCTCTGTATTTGCCACTCGAAGAATCATGGATGAATATTTTAAATAATTGTCTGGCATAAAGGTACAGTGGGTAAAAAAAGTATTTGCACACAACATATTCGTTTGAAAAATTATGCTATTTTGTTGTTGGCAACAAATGAAAATAATATAATATGATTTAAATCTCTATAAGTAAAAATTAAATAAGCATTTAACAATAAATGATTATTTGTTAGTCAAAAAAGTATTTGCACGCTCTTCATATACAGATGTATAGGTCAAATAATATCCGACGTTTTTTTTGATATTTCTACAAAATCATATACAATTAGTTATCAGTATAATTTGGTTCAGTCGTTTTTTACCTTCCGTCACCTTTAGGTAAGGAAGGTATTGTCTTTGGTCAAAAAATTCGATGATGAGTTTTTAATCAATAAGCACGTTTTAGGGTCCCTAGAATACGAATTTACTATTTTTACGATGATGTCTGTATGTGTGTGTGTGTGTGTGTGTGTGTGTGTGTGTGTGTGTGTGTGTGTGTGTGTGTGTGTGTGTGTGTGTGTGTGTGTGTGTGTGTGTGTGTGTGTGTGTGTGCGTGTGTGTGGATGTGTGTGTGTGTGGATGTGTGTGTGTGTGTGTAACAAAATTTTCGTCTGCGATAACTTTAATACTACAGTTACAAAAATTATAATTTTTTCGTATACTTCTTCGTTACATCCATATGAAGAGCTGATTAGATTTTGGTCACAATTGGTAAACCGGAAGTACCATCATTTGAAGATTTTAACAGTTTTTCTTGAAAAAACTATGTTAAATATAATTTTTTCACATTTGATGTTATTATAAATATTAAAGAATATTTTATTATCTATACGATTTGATTGCATTTTATACTTAATATTAAATGGATACAGAGTTAAAAAATCTGATGTGGCCAGCACATTACCTTCCGTCAGTTCTATATATTTTGTACAAATTTCATACGGAAAGTTCCTTGCTAAATTAAATATTCTATTTCTTGTACATTAGCTTCCGGCAGTTGCATGTATTTTATGCAAATTTCATACAGAAAATTATTATTTTGTGACGTTTTCTATATACAGTGTAATGTATCTGCAGAAAAAAAGATTTATTATTATTATTTCTTGTACATACCTTAAAGCAGTTGTATGTATTTTATACAAATTCCATAGAGAAAGCAAAAGATCCTATATTTCCAGTAAAATTATAAAACAGACACACTATGTCAATTTCACTTGACACTGACATCTTTCAATCAGAATTTTCTTAATATAGTTGTTGTTTCCACAGGTATGGCTACTTTATGAAATTTAATTTCTTTATAATTTTTTAACTCAATATCCATTTAATATTAAGTATAAAATGCAGTCAAATCGTGTAGAGAATAAAATATTCTTTAATATTTATAATAACATCAAATGTGAAAAAATTATATTTAACATAGTTTTTTCAATAAAAACTGTTAAAATCTTCAAATGATGGTACTTCCGGTTGACCAATTGTAACCAAAATCTAATCAGCTCTTCATATGGATGTAGCGAAGAAGTACACGAAAAATTATAATTTTTGTAACTGTAGTATTAGAGTTATCACAGACGAAAATTTTGTTACACACACACACACACACACATCCACACACACACACATCCACACATACACACACACACACATACAGACATCATCGTAAAAATAGTAAATTCGTATTCTAGGGACCCTAAAACGTGCTTATTGATTAAAAACTCATCATCGAATTTTTTGACCAAAGACAATACCTTCCTTACCTAAAGGTGACGGAAGGTAAAAATTATAAAGAAATTAAATTTCATAAAGTAGCCATAGCTCTGGAAACAGTTACTATATTAAGAAAATTCTGATTGAAAGATGTCAGTGTCAAGTGAAATTGACATAGTGTCTTATAATTTTACTGGAAATATAGGATTTTTTTCTTTCTGTATGGAATTTGTATAAAATACATACAACTGCTTTAAGGTAATGTACAAGAAATAATAATAATAAATCTATTATTTCTGCAGATACATTACACTGTATATAGAAAACGTCACAAAATAATAATTTTCTGTATGAAATTTGCATAAAATACATGTAACTGCCGGAAGGTAATGTACAAGAAATAGAATATTTAATTTAGCAAGGAACTTTCCGTATGAAATTTGTACAACATACATAGAACTGACGGAAGGTAATGTGCTGGCCACATCAGATTTTTTTTCATTGTGATTATGTCACCGAAACAATGCGAATTGTCACAAATTCTTAAAGGTACAATTACCGCAAAATATGCGAAAGGGGAGAACATGAAAATGAATTATTCAACGGTGAGGTATGTTATAATAAGATATGAAGAAACCGAAACTACCGAAAATAAGAAAAGATCAGGACGAGAGAAAGAGAGAGAGAGAGAGAGAGAGAGAGAGAGCGTTGTCAAATTATTAACGAAGAAAATTACCATTTATAAGCGCTAAAACACTATCGGTTAATATTGTAACAAAGTCTGGTAAAAAATTTAGTCTTCAAACAATAAAATACATGCTTTATAGTGCCAATTTAAAGGGTAGAACTGCAAGAAAAAATCCCTTTATAAATGAGAGACTTAGGCAAAAACGATTGCAGTTTGCAAGACTCACTTAAGTAAGTCTAATGAGTTTTGGCACATATATTTTATTCGGATGAAAGTAAATACAATATCTATTGGATCTGAAGACAAACGATTTGTATGGCGAAAGCCCAATACATACAAACCAACATAATGTTTTTAGTGAGCCATTCGGATTCGGTGTTGTACTTATGTGAATTAGATCTAAGTCCTAAATATTAAATACCAAAATACGACATCGGACACGGTCTGAGTAGAGCAGTAGGTGGAGCATGTTTATTTGAACTTGTATAAAAAAATTTGGATGCATTAGCATCAAATAAAAAAATAATTCTGCAACGAAAATTACAAGTTTGCATTGTTTTGAAATGATATATGTAATGGCGCTTTAGAATAACGTTCATTATTGTTTAAGGAAATTACTTTGAACATATTTAAAATAAAATTCTAGGAAATATGAACCATGAGTCTTATTCTCCATAATTCTAGCAAGACCCTTGTATTTATAAAATTTTGGCTTCTTTTCTTAGTAAGTAAAATTAATAGGACCTATGTTTATATGACACTCATTATAACCAAGTAGCTTAAAAAAAATAATTTCATTCATTCGCTTGTATGAGACTATTAATCAGTTTTTTGATTCGAATTTCTCAGACGGTAGAAATAAAAATATGAATGCCGGTAGGTAATGTGCTGGCCACATCATATAATTTTTTAGGATAAAATTATTATCTATCTCTGATCACGTTCAAATTTAACCTTAAAACGACAACTGATTCCAATTAATATTTATGAAACTGTATCCTTGTATTGCTAGATTTTTATGAATTGATTTGAACCAGGTCTCTATAAACGTCCAGACAATTTTTTCTGCTCATCGAGGATATCTTGTGGAAGCAATCTAGAATATTGTCAGTGGTTTTAATTTTCATTAAAAAACACGCAGTTTTTTAAGATCGCCATTGATCACTAGAAGTGAATGAAGAACATGGTCGTGTGAAAATGAATAAAGTAACTGTAAAAACTGTACGTATTATCAGTCTCCGTCTGTGACATACACTTCGGGCGAGAAAGAGAAGAATTTTAAAGAAAAAGATGACAATATGTTCGTTTCTACTTCACACACCTTCAACATCTTACCAAGTAATACTTGTTATAAAACCAGTATCTATTATTTTCTATTTGTAAACTTAAACATTGTTTTAAAAATAAAAATTTTGTTGTAAAATTTAAAGATTAATGTGATTAAATATTAAACTAAATACATTCAAATTTTGATTATTATAAATGATTTCGAATTTTAATACAAAATTGACCCCTGTGGGTCTGTGGTGCACTCTCCACGCCAGCAATGAGTGCCCGTGACGTAAAATATTTCATCATTACCGATATCTACGTATAAAGCAGATTGGCACACACAGCAATGGGTAATATGCCGTCATGATATATTTATTTCTTTTTTAAATTCTGAAATTAATTTTAAATTGTACACAAATGAACATGAACTGCGCGGTAAATACAATTACAACCTATTTCCCTTCTGCCCCATAATAGTTCTCACCTTTAGAAAATTTTATTCAGAAAAAATTATTATAAACAAGGAATAATAAAAAAATAAACAAATAGACAATAAAAAAATCTGGTGTGGCCAACCCAATACCTCCCGCCATTTACAGCCCGAGTCAACAAAAAAGATTAAGCTAATCCATTTTACTCAATTTTGGCAGTAACTACCTTTTTTGATAACAAAATGAAGATTAAATTTTAAATACCGGGATTAAATAGAATTCACTAATCCAAAAATGAGAATTAACTTAAACTTTTTTGCGAATCTTTAATTTTTAATAATCTAAATACATACCTACATATGCTGGAAACTGTATTGATTTCCTTTCCTATTGTTCTATTGACTTTTTTTCTTTTTAAAACGTTACTATTATTAATTTGAAAAGATTAGTTCTGCCAGTGACACTTATCTGTCATGCAGTAACATACATTTGAATAAGTAGCAACCAAGGAGATTTGTTTGTTTAATGCGTAGGCTCCGGGATTTAAATTATAATTTTTTTTATAAATTTATTCATAAAATATATAGAAGAAGTATTAATGCAAATCTGTAGAAAATTTAATAATCTTTTATAACATTAATCTCGAAAAAATAACATTTAAAGGTATTTTTCGAAGAAAAACTATTTTGAGCTTCCAGTAAAGTACCATTTCCGGTTATCCGATTTATACCAAAAACTAATGGGCTCTTTCCATTACAGAAAAAGTTCGAAATACAAAGTTTAAAAATTTTCTGAATGATAGTATTCGAGTTAGAGTGGAGGATACACACACACACACACACACACACACACACACACACACACACACACACACACACACACACACACACACACGCTCACACACACACATACATACACACACATACACACATACGTGTTGGCTCCCATCGACGCTTATAATATCCTTTACTTTTCAGGGGCCACAAGAATTTTAGTAACCGTAGTTTTAACTGGCATGAATTAGGGGTTGAAATATTGGAGAAACGTACTGTATGTATTTTGACGTCACAGGAGTGGGGGGTTCTTTTTCATTACTATTTTTGGCACCAATCTTTTTATTTAATTATTTACGAAAAAAAAAATTTATTACTATGATAAATAATGCATAAACTTTTATTTTGTAATTACCTATACAAATTTAAAAAAAAATATTTAGATAAATTTTTAAATAAAGTACTACTTTCGGTTGTCTAATTTTTACCAGAAAGTAATTTAGTTTTCCTACTTATTTTAATTGAGGATTACGTAGTTTCACAGGTCTTTAGTCTTACAGCATTTGAGATGAGAAATCATCCAGACAACACCGGACATCCAACCCACACACACACTCCTTTTATATTAACGCTTTATCTACTGAAATCTTGTTATTAAAGTAACACTTTAGTCATGAGAATGGATAAATTTTTTATCAATTATATTAAAAAATAAATCCGAAAATATCACAAAAATTGTATTTTTTGTGTTCAAATCTTGTTCAGTATTATTTTTCTGTCGTTTTAGCATATTGTAGATATTTCAAAGTAAAGGATGTTTTAAAAATATGTTAAATGCGGTTTAAGTAAGCATTTAATTATTGCACTCATTAAAAGGAACATCCGAAGTCTTACATTATAGTAATTTTGAATTTCCTGACATATAAACACGAGACAGGATATCATTAATTTTTTAACTGATGCTTTCGAACTTTAACAGATCTTTCCGAATAAAACATAATGACGAGCAGATTATTTCTCAGATTAATTTTGCAACAAGGTACATATGTTTATCTTCACATATAAATACCTATATCATCACGATGTTTTTAAATTCTTTGTAGGTTTTTTGAAATAATGGTATATGTACTCTCGTGTATGATACCCACATTGTAATAGGAAATTATGGAACTTGGTTCATATTTTTTGAATTTTATTTTAAATATGTTCGAAATATTTTCCTTCAATAATAATACACTTCACTATTTTTTTCCTTCATTTCTTAAAAATCTGTTCTTTAGACGAAAATTTTCTACTCCGTAATTTTTTTAAGTCCAAAATATATCCAAAAGTAGCACATTTCCAAATCATGTGAGTATGGCGGATATTTTCTTAATTTTATATATTTTTAATTCCCAAAATGCTCTCTCCATATTTTACTAAAAACGATATTTTTAAAACATGATTAACTAAAGTAAAATCTAATGCAACTTTCGCAACTTAAATATATTCACTTAACAAATAAATAATTGTTAAAATATAAGTAGTTAAAATTTTGTTTTCCACAACTTACCTGATTTTCTTATTCTTGATAATTCTAGCGTACCCTTGTATTATACAAAAAAAAAAACATATCTACTACTTAAAAAAGGTTATGGACTACGAAGTTTCATAGGACATTAAAGGGTCCTCCACTCTAATTTATTTATTATTTTAAATGAAAGTTCGTTTAATTTTGAAGCAATTCGTGATATTAAAAAGTCATAATTGCATAACTGCATTTGATTTTTAGCGAAACCTATATAGCTATCTTTCTCGCACCAGTTTCTGTAGTAGGCTGCGCGAGAAAGATAGCGATAGTTGTGACGTAGATGTATAGATGCTTAAAATCTCAAATATTTAAAAAACTAACAATTTTTTAAAAACTTTTTTCGTCTCAATCATAATTTTTTTTATCTACTTTCAATATAACTAACATTTTACTCAATTTTCTGTGGAGGATCCTATTATAAGGATACAGGTAAACTAAGTAATGTTTGCAATATTTTGGTAATACTAATATCGAACGAATAAGTCCAGAAATATTTTGAGAGGACGATTTTGTCGATGAACCCTCTATCCAGGAAAATCTAAAAAAATATTTTTTTAAAAAATTTGTATATTTGTGTACTATGTGCGCGAACCTCTATTCGCTTGACATCTTGTCAATGGACAGAGAACAGAGAACAGTTAAATTTTTCTATAAGTTTTTACACATTTAATTTTCAATTTTAAGTTTTAAATTTACTTAAACAAAATTTAATGCAACTTTTTGTTCGTTTTATGTCTGATTTTGGAAGTGCGCGAAATAATGAACAGTGTTCGAAATAATGCACCCAGTATATGACATAATGCGCACATTGTACGAATACTATGTTCCGTAAGTCAACCAAAAAACCAGTATCTTGATTCCTGGTATACCATGGTTCCTGAATATTTTCATCTATTTCGGGACAGATTGACATTGAATTATATGACATTTAAAATTGACGCAACCTAACAAAATAAAAATTAACCAAATGAATGATAACTTTGAATATGACAACGAAATTGAACATTTTATTACATTTAATGCTAATAATAATAACACAACCAAGAATATAACAAATATAAATAATGTTTTTATACTTACTTTTATAATAATAAACTATTATTCACGAAAGAAGACTATTCAAGGTCATTTGTGAGCCGCCTGATATAACATTACTTGCAGATAACTTCATTGCATTTCGTATGCATAGGCGTGCAACATGAAATATTTATGGACACATTTTAACAAAAAACAAAAATTTATTTGAAAATTATGTTTCTTTCTAAATAATGTCTTTCTGAAAGATACATGTTCTACACTCATGTTTTTGCAAAATACAAAAACATAGACCTAACTTGTAAACCAAGGAATAATAATTTGATTTAAACGTCAACGCCACTGGGTAAATATTAGCACAGAGGGCAGTGTAGTAGCTAATTAGGTATCTGTAATTCTACGACATACGTCATTATTATTTATAGTGACAAGAAAGTAATGCCACTATTTACGTATATCTGTCACACCTCATAAATTAAATAGACATATGTCAAATAATCCTCTTTTTAATACAAAATGTTGCTAAGCTACTGCTATAAAGTGGTGTGTATTCTTTCTTCGAACAAATGACCTTGAATAGTCATCTTTCGTGAATAAAAGTATAATTAGTAATACCACTAATACGGTTTAGAAATTTGACATTGACATATATCGTTTGATTTTGTTATGATGATGTTTGAAAGTAGCGGCAGTGGGGATAAAAATACCAGAGAAACCAGGATTATTTCGTGGTTGCCGTGTTCCGACATTTTACTAACCTTTTTCAGGAACCGCTATCCGAATAAAAACCGGAAAATAATTTCAGGACTTACGGAACACTAAACCGTAAACCTGATCGTTGTTATGGTTACATAATTAATGACATTAAAGGCCAACGCACACTTCAGCGACCGAAGAGAAGCGCGGCGAAAAGAAGTTTTTTCATTCAATGTATTATTATGTGTATACGCGCACTTTGGAGCAGCGAAAAGCAGAGCAACGAGGCGACTATACACATAAGAATACATTAAATGAAAAAACTTCTCTTCGCTGCGTTTCGCTTCGCCGCTCTTCGCTTCGCTCAAGTGCGTGACGGCCTTAATGCATAAAAATCAACCTCATTGAATTTATTAGTAATAATGAACTAATTCAGTAAAATTAAACACAAAATTATAAAAATTTGCGGTTATCATTTTACGTTAAGCTTTTTCATAAAAACATTCAATAAGGATTGTTTTGACTGTAGTATGTCGAAGTTTCTTCTCTCGTGATTGTGACAAATAAGGGCGCTGAAAGAGTGTTAAGATGCGAACCGCGTCTAGCAGCATCCTAACCGGACGTATATTTCAAAACTGGAAACCAATTCCAAGAAATTGTAGAAATTCTAATAGAACTCAATAAGAAAAACATTCCTCGCTAAAAATAGAACGGAACATACAAGAAGGCTCATACAACATATGCTCTATAAATAATCAGTTTCAAACAGAATTATTTCATCAAAATTTTATTGGAGAAATATGAAAAACTTACAATTAGAATAAATACTATTAATGCTAAGTCTCACAACGCGTAAAAAACTTATAACTAGATCATATAGGTAAATTCATTTACAGTAGAAATACATAATGTAATTTTTTTCAGACGTATATGAATTCTTGTACAATGTACAACTCTTATTTAATTTTACTGCAGCCAGTACAACCATAATTATTTTTCCCACTCCCAATATCGTAAGTAGGCTATTAGGACATGTATGTTTATTTTACTGTCAAGATATCGGTTTCTATTAGCGACGGGAAGTAAGGATTGTCCTTACTTCCCTACAGCTGAACTTACCTCCCTCTTTGTGAAATACCAGCAGTTAGATATTTTAAACTTGTGTCAAATATTTATTCATTATTATAATTTATAATTTTGTATTTAATTTCTATCAAATTGTATATACATATACTGAGTTTACATGCAGTTTTCAAACCGTTTTTAGTTTTGAAAACGCCGTGTATACAGTGTCAAAACGGTTTTGAGTTATCTCAAATAGTGAATGCAATCTCGCGAGATTGGGGCTCAGGCGAGATCTCGCGAGTTTATGAATAACAATACCGCGAGATCTCGCCAATTTCGAGATCTCGCGAGATTGGCAGTTTTGTGTGTTTATTCTTGCAAATAATCACAATATTTGAATAAATTAGGAAAAAAATAATAAGAATTATAGGTATTATGAAATAAACATTTATTTTTACGAATTTTTTCAATAAACTTTTATGTATTTAACATTGTTTGACGTATCTATCTATCATTTTTTTAAATATACTTTTAAGTAGTAAACAGTAAACTTTGACGTATCTAATCAAATAAGAAATGAAATAAACAACCAGTCTTCTCTTCTAATATCAAACAAAAGTCTTAATAATAAAACAGTTATTTTATAACAAAACAACAAGTCAAAAACTAAAATGAAGCTCATTAACTAACTTGAGTTGACTATTAAACTGAGATATTGATATTATTATCAATTAAAGAAAACTATACCTACTCACAGATCTATTAGAAATTAGAGATTAATTAACAAAATATACCAATCAAATGAAAGGCTTGGCTTGTTCGTTCACATCACACGCCATTATTAAGAATTATTTTGAAAGTAGCCTCCTTAAGAAGCACAAAATGTCCAAAGAATCGTCTGCTAAACGGCTTCTTATTTTGCTGGCCAGATAACCAGCCGCTGAGAAGGCCCTTTCGGATTCAACGTTAGTTGGAACCACAGATCTCAGCTCCGTGTCAGTTCGCGCTTCGAATAAGACGTTTTTATGGTCGAGTGCAATCTCGTTAAACTCGCGAGATCTCGCCCATTTTTCGGCCGAGATCAATCTCGCTAAAAAAGGCCGAGATCTCGTGAAAACGAGATCTCGCAAGAACAAGATTGCATTCCCTAAACCAAAAGTAAAATTCACGGGTTTGACTTGAAAACTAGTTTCAAAACTACTCATGTAAACAGTTAAAATTCAGTTTCGAGATTGCGCATGCGTATATAGCATGACGTTTCTGTCGCCTTGTGTTACTTGGTGTTACTAACCTACAAATAAACTGACAGCTGTGTAGTTTTAGTGCGTCGTGCTACAAAGTAGAAAAAAATAATTGGAATAATAGCAAAACGAAGAATTTGGAGTGAAGAGGATCTGTTACTTACATCGGTCATATGCGTATGCGCCGAAACTGTTTTCAAATCAATCTGTAAACCTGTTTTGAAAATTGCATGTAAACAGTTTCGCGTAATTTTGACTGAAAACTGAAACCATTCTCAAAACTGCATGTAAACGTAGTAATAAATATTTCCATTCAAAAGTTACCGTTGACCTTAGATTCTTTTTTTAATGTATCAATTTTCAACTGTATTCCTTGACAGCCTTGACATATCTGGCAGTGAAAATGAACAGGTAAAAATAAATCATCGGGAGTGGAAAAAATATTATATGCAGCACGAGATGAAGGTACATTTGACCACTCTCGAACTTATTTGATAGCCCTCGCTATCGCTCGGGCGCAAAATCGTCCTCGGTTGGTAAATGATACCTACATCTCTTGTAGCATAAATATTAGGTATCATCAGTTCATACATAATAATGGTAATGCATATAGAATATGATGATTCTAATACAGCCTACGAGCCTACCCCTAACTCGGAGTAGGCTATGAACAGAGATACGTAAGTCTGATCATTATTCAATTCAAAAGTCAAGATGTCAAAATTGATCTTGAAATGTAATTTTAAGCAGAAAAAACAATAAAGAAGGATACAGTATATTGACATTCACCGTTTTCTAAATTGTTTCCATTTCTAAAATAAGATTCAAGAAGAAAAACTTTGATGTCAAATTGACATTCAATTAGATATTTTTAAAATGACATACGTTTCTTTGTTCATAGCCTACTCCGAGTTAGGAATTTTTTTGAACACACTGTATCAGGTGTTCAAAATATGTACCTACACTTAATGTATAACAAAATAAACATCTCAATATTTATTTATTCAACCAAGACATGTAGTTTCAGAAAAACATACATAAAAGCTCCTAATCGAATACCACATTGCACTGGAAAATTTCCGCAAGAATTTTTTTTATTCTTTATAAAATATATATCCCTTGACTCCTTTTTTGCTTTGCATGTTTGTGCCTTGGGCCTGTCTGTTACCTACCCCTTGTCCGTCGACAAACATTGTCGAGAGTGGTGAGGATTCTTGGATAATGAAGCTTCATTCGGCGATAATTTTTACATTTAGATGACAAAACAGTCAATATTAAGTCTGATTGTAATCAGTCTAAGAATGTATACTTCGGTTTTTACATTTGTGGGTTCAAGGTAGTCGTTGTCGTTGTCATTCAGCTTCTTGTAGAGCTAGATAGATGTCACCCCTGTATTTTGTTTATTCATAATGAATTGTTAAAATTTGGAAATTCAGTCTAACTTGACTCTTCAACCTGGTCAGGTTGAAAAAATGTGTTTTATATTTTAATTTTGACACGGAAATGTAATTTAAATACTTATTTATTTACATCGATTGTTGTAAGTGCCAAAAACAAAATCATTGTATTTTATTGTAACCGTAAACTTTTTCTCAATTTAAAAATAGCCATAACCATGGCCGAAACGTCATTTTAAAAATTCTTTCAATAAAGAAATTATCGCCGTTTGAAGCTTTATTATCCAAGAATTCTAAAAATGCGCATCAATCACAGCTTCAGAAAATTCCAATCAAACATTGTAGTGCATTTTTCCTTGTCATTCAATTTCGGTAATTGGCCCATCCCATTACTCTTTGTACTATACAAAAGAACTTGTTGCACCAAAGTGAGAATGACAATAAGAAACGATGCGATTTTTGTATATTTGTAAAAACAATTTTGAATTGCGTTTTTTCTTTTCATTAGAAATTATTGTTTTCTATTGTGATCAGTGGCGAAATTAAAATGAATACAACTTAAATTTTGTATGAAACTAAATGAATTTACCTATATTTTATTTAATAAACAGTCAATTATTATTTACTTCTATCAGGGGGGAGATCGGATTCTACAATTCCTTTATGATATACCTCGCTTGTAGCCTCACCATTTGCCGACACATCATACTTAACCACAAATTCCGTTTCTTTTATATCATCATCCACTCTCCTTTCTGCTTCATCAAAATCTATAGCTCCTAGCCCTGTTTGTACAATATGCTTTAAAGTCTGAAGTCTTCCTGCTCTGAAATCTCTTTTTTCTCTTTCCCATTGCTCTCTATTTTCTTTATCTTTCATGAGTTCATGAAGGTGTTTCACAGGAAACTCAGTTTGACGGTCATCCGAAGTAGGAATTTCATTAGTTTCTTGTACGAAGATTCCATTGACTTGTTTGCTAGGTCCGTAGGTTTTGACCTTGGAATGACCTTGGATTATAAGGTACATAGGGCCTCTGACAGGTTCTGCTGGTTGTTTGTAATGTTTGAACAACGGATCGGTTGTTAGGGATGACGTAGATGTTGTTGTTGGTGGGGGGAATGTTGTTGGCATTGTTGTTTTTTCTTTCTTTAATAGAGTGTGCAAGAAAGGTTTTTTTGGAGTTATCGGGGGTGGTTGCATTGTTTGCATATTTTGCATTGTATTCATTGTTTGTAATGTCATTGGAAGTGTTTCTATTTTAGGCATTTGTGGTTTTCGGTACATAACTGGAGTAATCATTGGGTTTATTACAGAACTAATTAAAGGCGAGTTTATTATATGGTTTTGGTGTTTGTTGTCAGTGGTCATATCGTTTTCGTGTTGAATATGTGCATCAGGTTTACCTATATTAACAAAAGTATCGCTTAATTTTAATGTGTCATCTGTTACTTGTCCTTTGTATGTCATTTCTGTTTCGGTTTTGTGTTTATTAATAGGTTTAACAACTACATTTAAAGATGGAACAGAATAATTGGGAACATCTTTGAACTTTTCTGGAGATTTCATAGTTGGTAATTGTTGTTTTTCTAAATTAATATCTTCATTTTTAACTGGAGTCTTCCATGTTACTTGACTACTAGATTCAGCGATCGTAGCGTAGGTATCGCTGCCTTTCCAGTCACTTGCTGTAGACAAACTACTGGTTTGATAAACCAAATTGGCTTCTTCTATGTTAACATTATTTGTAGTTGGAGTTACTATATACGGTACTGGTGTAGTAGTTGATGTTGAAGACATTATTGGTTGTTGATACAAATTCTGTTCATTTTCATTGGTAGGCATTGGAGGCGGAATCAACATAGTGTAAGGCTCTTTTGGTTCAGGTTTATTCTTGTAATAAACTGGTGGCGAATAATACGTTTGAGGCATTGTATATTGCGGTCTACCCCTATATCCCAAATTGGGTCCTTCAACAAACTTCAAGAACGAATCAAATAAATCTTTTTTATTGTCCGCCGTTGTGGAATACCCAGTACTGGGTTTCTTTGAAGAAACACCCAAAACAAGAATTTCTTTCTTTTCGGAAGGGTTTGGTGGATCGGGTTTTCTAGACGCAGGGTCTATCCAGTAATGGACTCGATCTAAAACTGGAGGGGCATAGTCGTAAGTAGGGTCGTTTTTTAACGGATCGACTTGGCCTAAGGGTTTCCATTGCTCGTAGTCCATACGGGGGGAGAAAAGGACCCTATCGTCTGAAACATAAAGAAATAAATTTATGGGAGGGAAACCAATGATACTTTGTGCGAATGATAAATTATGTGCTTGGTTTGTGAATGTTTTTAATGAAGGTATTATAAGCTGCATATCACTTTCGAAGATTGTAAAATGACAACGTAACCATTAAATACATAAATTTGTTAAGCCTCATTTCCACCGAATGTTTTAATGCTTAATGCATAATGATTTGTGCGTAATGCTTAATGCATTATAACAATTTACTAGGAAACCATTTCCAGCTACTTTGTTTAGTGACTAATTCGACAGAAATATCACATTTTTATCCTTTTTATTTTTAACTCTAGCAGACTGTCATTGCAGCAGTAATTCTTCTTTTCTTAACATGTCATATACATAATTTTTGGCATCTATATCAATATCTAAAAATTGAAAAAAACTTAATAATTATAAAATAGACTGACAGCTGACAGTTCAGATTAGAAAATAAAGAAAGACAGATGACAGATATTATGTATTTCCATCTCACAATTACGCTTAGGCATTACGCCTTAAACCTTGAAGTTTGCATGCTTTTGTTCTTAAGCATTGCTCTTAGTTCTTAAGCATTAGGCCTTATGTATAGCTGGAAATGGTAATAAACGTTGCCATATAATAAACATTTTTGCGCATTGCGCTTAGATATTAATTACAGCTCTTAATCATTAATACAATCGGTGGAAATGAGACTTTAAGGTTCTTAATACGTGTAACTACCACTGACTCATGCTGTAATCATGGCGACAACGGACGGGGACACTCTCCTATAGTTGGCACCATCTATATTGAAGAATTGAAAGTGAACAACTGATAACATACAGGTTCATGTCTTTTTATCTCCCGCTACCCATGGTAAGGGAGGTATAGGGGTCGTGCTAAAAATGGCATATTGAGATTTTGATAAATAACCACGTTTTAAGGTCCTTAGAATCCGATTTTAACATTTTAACGATGATGTCTGTGTGTATGTATGTATGTATGTATGTGTGTGTGTGTGGATCCTTTACACTAACTCAAATACTATCTTTCAAAAAAATTTGAAAATTTCTATTTTTACCTTATTCTAATATGTGAAGAGACCATTAGATTTTGGTGTATATCGGATAACCGGAAATGGCACTTTATTTGAAGCTCAAAATAGATTTTCTTCGAAAAATACCTTCAAATGTTACTTTTTGAAGATTTCTGTTATAAAAATTAAAGATTATTAAATTTTCTACAGATTGTATAAATATTTTTTCTATATATTTTATGGATAAATTTAAAAAATATCTATAATTATAATCCCGGAGCCTATGCTTTAAACAAGCAAAACTCCTTGGTTACACAGTTCATATCTCAAATGTATGTAACTGACAGATAAATGTAACTGTCGAAGAACTAATCATTTATAGTAAAATGCATATTACAAGAACAATTTGTCGTGAAACGATTTAGCAATTGCATCTATAAACCAACAATGGGGACCTTTAGTTTGCGGTTACATACCCCTAATACATCATGCAAACAGACAAGGACAGGGTCGGTCCCTTTACATTAAGAATTATTTGAAAGAAAATATTTCACGATATTTTTATATAAGATTTAAAAGTTATTACAAAAACAAGTACAACAAACGATAAATTTTAAAATTTATGCAGTACGTGGTCACTGTATTATTAGTACCTTTAAAATATGTCACATTTATCTTATATACATATATGCATTTAATAATTTTTTAATTATAATTTACAAAATATACAATACAAGAAGATGCAAGTTCATTGAAATTTTTTTTTTACATGTTCTACACAATTTTTCTATATTTCATCCGGAATTTCTGTTACTTCTTTTCTAATTAAAAATAAAGTTTTTGGTAATTTATAATACAGTGACCATGTACTGCAGAAATTTTAAAATTTATCGTTTGTTGTACTTGTTTTTGTAATAACTTTTACATCTTATATAAAAATATCGTGAAATATTTTCTTTCAATTAATTCTTAATGTAAAGGGACCGACCCTGTCCTTGCCTGTTTGTATGATGTATTAGGGGTATGTAACCGCAAACTAAATGTCCCCATTGTTGGTTTATAGACGCAATTGCTAAATCGTTTTACGACAAAGTGTTCTTGTAATATGCATTTCACTATAAAATTAATAATAGTAACGTTTTAAAAAGAAAATAGTAAATAGAACCATAGTTATATGGAATGGAGCTTAATACAGTTTCCGCAATACGGAGACTTTTTTTGTTAGAAAATTAGGAATATTTTCAATATTTACTTCAAAAAATAACTCTATTATTTATTTTTTCTCTGTATAAAGCGTAACATAATGTTTTTCGTTTCGGATAAAAGATGAATTACATTGGATTTTAGACTATTTTTTCTATAATAGATAAAAAATATTGTCGTACAAAGATTGTATGTATAATCTTTGATAATCAAATTCTTAAGTCGAAAATAAATACTAAAAAGAAAAGGAAAAACAAAAAAAAATTAATTGAAACATGCAGGATGTTAATACAGTAAGTCGCATTTTTGGACTGTCGCTGACTGTTGCATGGAGTATACCGATTGCCAGCAGCGAGGGGCCCTTTGTATCTGCGGGGCTCTGGGCTGCAGCCCATAAAGCCCATGCCTAAATCCGCCCCTGCATAAGATATTAATTATACAATTCATTATATGTAGAAAATATTATTTATATATGTATTGCTGTGTCTATGAATAGAAAACCACACAATGCATATTAAGTAATAAAATTGTGTTTATTTTCCTGAACAAATTCCGTACAATTTTGTGATTAGTAATAAACGAAGTTATTTCTCATTAACATGACAATGAATATCCTTCGACATTTGTCAGCACATTGTACAATACTGATGAATTCTTATAAAATAGAAATCAGTACGATTCCAGCCTGACATACTAACCCATTGTTCGTCGGTGTTCGCGCCATTAACGATTCTATGAAGACGTAGTCGCGAAGACGTGTCGACTCGACGTCCACTATGCTGTACAAACATTGGGTAGTCTGTATTCCACACGTGTACGCGTTAATTGAAAGACAAACAGACGCACAGACTAATGGATGAGAACAAAATGAATTTTGTTTGGAGAATAAGAAAAATTTGACAATATTTGTTAGGATGGTGGATTTTTTTTAAGTTGCCAGACGACAAGATCTACAAGGGAGCTGCAGCTCATATTTGTTAGCGATTCATTTGAATATAAAGTTATTTAGTTAATTTAAGTGTAGGGTTGTATTTGTTTTGTTTGTCTAGAGTAACTGCCGATTTCACCACCGATTCCTAAATTGTTGCCTAGCTAGGGATTTCCTAAATTTAAGAACTGCCTCAACTGATACTTATCCATTTTGGATTTCACCAAAGCAATGCCTAACTAGGAATTACTTACGTAAGCATCGAAATATTAGTTATTTTTGTGATTTATTTGTGCACTGGAAATAAATTAATATATATTTTTTAAATTTATGACATTTGTCAGTTATATTTGTCAACGTGGTCAACAATGACATTGGAAATTATATTAAAAGTTAGGAAATTCTTAGCGATATGGGCATTTGAGAACAGATACCTAGCTAATTCCTAAATCAAGATAGGCAATGCTTAGCAGCAGGTGAAAACGGAATTTTGCTAGGTAATGCCTATGTGACGGACATCTGGTATATAGGCATTTCTTAAATTTTAGTAATCGGTGGTGAAATCGGCTATAAGTATCTTAATCTCACGAAAATGCGTTTTAAAAAATCTTTATTCTGCAAATCCATTAAAAGTAGGCTTTTTAATATTTGTTTTTAGGAATAAAAATGTCATTTTATGACACGAGTGTTAAAAGTGATAGACCATTGTTAGTTTTAACACTTGTGTTAAAAATGAAATAGTTACCTTGGTAATGACGAATGGAACAACAAATCGAAATTTTGACATGTCAAAAAATTATTAGAATGGCGTCCGGTACTAAAAAAAGTTGCATATATTTTGTCATATTATGAAAATATGACTAATTTCAAATGATTTTGTACCAATATAAAACTTTTCATTCATAATTTTAATAAAAAAACGATTAGCACTATAACGATATAACGTCACAACTGTATTTTTGTATCAGTGTAACAAGCGAAAAGAATATAATTTTATAATATTCATAACGTGTGAAAATAAAATCCATATATTTATATGTAGGTCTATTTTACATGAAAAAGTATGAAACATTTATAATTTTTATTAAAATAAAACATATTTATTTAAAATCTTTATAAAAGATTTTTCCTTTGACGAGGTACAACTATAGTTTTCTGAAAGTGACAGCAGCCACTAGTTAACCCTACTTGACTTTTAGCAGAATTAATGACATTGACAGATATAAACAATTTTAGTCAGTAGGCGAAGTAAAATTGCAGATATGACGTCACACAAAATTAAAAAAATATATATTTCAAAAACTATAGATATTTGGAAAGTGTAACAAACGCTAATTCATCATTTTATTAAATCTTTCAGAAAAATTAGTACCGGACCCCATTGCAAATTTAAATGAAAAAATGGTGTTTGTAGACAAAATAGTGTATGATATACAAAAAAATGTGATTTTATTTAATTCGAAGATTTATCATAAATTATTATTCTATTTATTTTTTACTACATACTAATGTTAATAAATATGTAGGTACTGGATGTTGTGTTACAAAGAGGTGATATATTTAATTCGTTAATACAGAGTGTTTTTTTTAACGGGCCGCTATGGATATATATCTCGAAAATTGTAACGATTTCGGTATAACGAGACAAAAGTTGCCGTGAGAATAGGAACTATTTATGTTATGCTTTTATTTTTCCAGAAAAATGCATGAGTTTCAAGATAATGGCAAACAAATTATTTCGATCGATTTTTTCTTTTTCAAAAAACTTCTAAAATATTTTAGTTATCTCAAAAATGGCTTCACAATAAAAATGATACAAAATTATATTGTCTATGCAGCGACGTACGAAAATAATTTCTTTCTTTGTAAATTTTCGAGATATAACACGAACTTCAATTTTTTTTGTTAATATTTTATTCGAACGATATAATCTATTCACTCTTAACTCACATTTACAAATTACAATATACTCTAGATGGGGGAGTTCAGAATACTATTATATGAAGCAAGTCATAATTATAATTAAATTACCTTTTTGATGTCGAAGACTGTCGGTGGAAACATCAAAAATGTCTTCACACGATGCAAGTAATAAGAAGGATGATATTATTAGCCATTTGGAAATAGAAATAGAGATGTCTCGTGTCTTCATTGCCTGAAAATATTCCAAAAACAAATATTTTTATTATACTGTACTTTTACAAAAATGGTATCCCTAATCGGTCATCCATCAAGGTATTAACTGTTTTTCCTTGCTTGGCTCTATTATTCGTATTCTACAATATATGTACAGGCTGTAATTCGAAAAGTAAAACATAGGAGTTTAACATGGGAAATCAATTTTTCTTTGCGCAAACGTTACCTAATTATTTTATGCAAAAATACTTCAAATAAAAGAGATTCAAATGCAGCATCTAAATCATGTGAAACGATTATTTTATCTCTTCATATAAACGTAAAAATTAATAACAAAGTTACAGTTTTTATGAGCTTTTTGTCTAAGCAGCCATGGATTTATGGCAAAAAACAACGTATTTTTTTGTCATATATCCATGACTGCTTAGACGAAATGCTAAATGCTCATAAAAACTGTAAATTTGTAATTAATTTTTACGTTTATATAAAGAGATAAAATAATCGTTTCACATGATTTAGATGCTGCATTTAAATCTCTATAACTTTTATTTGAAGTATTTTTGCATAAAATAATTAGGTAACGTTTGCGCAAAGAAAAATTGATTTCCTATGATAAACTCCTATGTTTCACTTTTCGATTTACACGCTGTACATAATAATTTTGAAGAATCTGGCTTAGTATTTTTTCCTATTGCATTTGATCTACATATATTCACACAATATTCGCACCTATCAAAGTATTCATCGTGTCTATTCTTACTTGACTCTATTAGCTCTGTATAGAATTTCGACAAATTTTTTAACTAACTCTTACTACTGTCTTTAAATTCCTGGTGAATCGATATCTTCTGTCATATTGAGGTGTATTATGTATCTGTTAATTTTAACATTCTGTTCTTTTGATTATTTTCAACAAAATAATTATAGCTCGTCCAGCAATCTTTCGAACAAATGAATTTAAAATCCTACGTACCAACACTAATCGTTGCTACTATGAAAATTTTTGCGTTTCGCGCAAATATAGCCTCCTTTGAGTGCATATTACATGTCTATGAAAGTTGAAAATTGGTTGAAACCATTCAAATAGGGAAAAGGACCGTAGTTGGACCGTAAACTCTTATCGAAGATGCTTGCTTGCTTTAACAATAAACGCTCATTACTGAACTGAGCACCTGGCAACGTCAAAATGTAAATGTACACGTTGCCAGGTGCATAACATCTTGGCTAAGAGTTTTACTGTCCAACTAAGGTCCGATAATTGTAAATTAAATGAATACATTTGAGATTTGAAGCTAAATGTAAGTAGTTATATTTGAATTTGCAAAATCAATAAAAAAATGGTTATTGATTTCTCAGATTATGTTCAGAAATCCATGGACATTCAAATCTTCTGATGTTATCAATGTAAAAAAAAACCCATTTTTCAATTAATAAATATAGGGAAAAGTCGGCACAAAAATCATGTGTACCACACGGCCAGAAACTGCTTTGCGTGTGTTCGCATTTAAAAATATACTCAAACAAAAGTGCAGTTTTTAGACTACTAATACAAGTATGGTGTGTTTCAAGATATTTGCAAATCTACCTGCCTTCGGTACACCGGACAACAGCATGGTATGTACGATTCTATGCGTCAGGGGAGAATTAGCAAAATTTTGGAAAACGATGTAGAGGTACTTTCTGAAAATCCCGCTAATTCATATACCTGGTTTTATTTATAATTTGTAAAAATTTGGTGTAATGTCATATTCTTTGTTCTGTATTCCTTAAAATTCAAGTGAAACATTAAATTCCACACAAATATTTCGTGTATTGGATTTCAAATATTTTGCTAGAACCCTGTCATGTTACCCATCAAGTCCATTTAAGAAGCCACCCACTGCTTAAGTCGAGGCAGGTACGTTTGCAAATGAAAAACTATAACTACATAATTAATAATAATAATAATAATAATAATAATAATAATAATAATAATAATAAGAATGTATTTATTCATTTTGAAAATGTACATACATTTTATCGGAAGCGTCAGGATTAATATTACATTTTAAAATACATATAAAGTTGTTACATAGTGACAGCGTTAAAATATTCATTCAGATCATAGAAACACTGTTCTATAAGAATTTTTTTAGTTTTTGTTTAAACGTTGTTATGGATTTTGATTCTGTTAGTAATGAGGGCAGATGATTGTAAATTTTTACTCCTAGAGTATTTGGAGATAAACTACTAATTTTTAATCTATTAGTAGGCGCTCTAAGTTCATTTTTCCTCCTTGTATCGAAATTATGAACATCTTTATTTTGAGTAAAATTATTTTTATTTTGAAATAGGTGTAAAGAAGTTTCATATATAAAAAGACCAGTCAAAGTTAAGATTTTGTACTTAACAAAAATATTTCTGCATGTTTCCTGCCTTTTTAAGATCATAATACATCAAAGCACTCTCTTCTGACTTACGAAAACGTTTTTGGAAAGAGTAGAAGCACCCTAAAAAAAGATACTGTACCTGAGGATAGATTCGGCTTTAGCATAATAAACTGTTAATAGTTGAGAAACAGATAAGTATTGTTTTAAATGTTTAATTGGGTAACATAGTTTGTTTAAATTTGTAATAATTAGTGCACAGTGATTTTTCCAATTTAAGTGTTCATCAAAGGTGAAACCTAAGATTTTGGATGAACTAACGCTGTTAATTTGATTATTTCCGATAGCAACGTCAATATTCATATTATTTGAATTCTGATGAATATGGAAGCGTATATAACTCGTCTTAGTTTCATTTAGGTAAAGTAAATTATTATTAAACCAATTTAACATGTTATCCAAAAAAAATTACATTTATTCTGTAATGAATTATTATCTTAAGCGTAAATTATTGAATCTGTATCATCCTGAAAAAGTAGGTTAAGGTCGTTAATATAAATAATGAAAAATACGGGGGCAAGAATACTTCCTTGAGGTGCTCCGATGTTTGTAGTTAAACTGCTGGAATTTACTATTTGGCACTGAGAACTAGAATAAGAACGAACAGAAACATTATGACGATCAATTTTATTCTACCGGCGTAAAAACTGTCACAACCAAGCTTGGATAAAATTATCATGATTTTATTCGTATAATCCAAAATCCAGAAAAGAAAATCGAAAACTTGTAGCTATCGGTATTGCACTTGTTTATAAAGATTAATAAACTGTGCAGTGTTTTTTATTTGGCGGGCGTGTTTTCTGTTTCCCAGACTTTTGGGAGCCTGTCGCGCCTGGGGGTTCACACGCGTGCTGTGAGTGCGCGTGCGCGCGTGTGCCCACCAAACGCGAGCAGTTCACTCGGTCAAGTGCAATAATTTCGATTACGTCACGATATAATACCACCTACTTTCTCTCAGACCGCCACCAATCGCTCCATTCTCATTCTTACGATTGCCGCTTAACCAAGAAGATCAAAAATTAGCTAGGTAGACAAGGCTCCGCCAATAACAAATGAAAGTAAGGGTTGGCGAAGGTATGTCTGTTAGACCAATCTGTTTCAAAAACAAAAATGCCACATATAAAAAATAACGCACTTGACGGAATAGGCTACTTGCGTGGTACTGAAAATCTGATATCTATCACTAAATATCTGAAGTAAAGTTGAAAACAGAACTGGGCAATACTTGCAAGAAAAGTACTTTATTAGGCTTGCAAGTACTTTCCGTACTTCAAGTACTGTACTTGAAGTATTTTCTGTTTATAGTACTTTGTACTTGACTAAGTAAGTCTATTCACATATGCTTGGTACTTAATACTTGGAAAAATACTTGAAGTACAATGAAAAGTACTTGAAGTATTTTTAAATATAAATAAAAACGACGTCATTCTAACATCTCGATAAAGCTTCTCGTATCGCTTGGCGATCATATGATGTCAATTTTACGTCATGCGATCGCTAGGTGATACGGCAGTACCAGGGAGGAACTCTTGTTTTAAATAACCAAATAAATATCGCATATTACTTTTATGTTCCATATAATCAGAAAAATATCATTTATCTGAAAAGTACTTGCACCCAAATTTACAAGTATTTTTTCAAGTACTTGGTACTTTCAAGTACTTTAGAAACTAAAAAAGTACTTGTACTTCAAGTACATTTACAAACACGAAGATACTTGGTACTTGTATTTCAAGTACTACTTTCCGGTACTTTGCCCAGCTCTGGTTGAAAACATACGTAAAAATATAAATTTTATTTTAAAAAATTATAAGTTTTTTAATAAATTAAGAAAGAAGATTTTCTTTGACGTCATTATTTTGAACTGGAGAAAGGGATGCATATTTAAGAATGTAACCTGTAGATGGCGAGCGAGTCCGAGTTTTAATTTGATTTTTGATTAGTTCATTTTTCTGTCATTATCTCTCTTCTTTATTATTTACAATTTGCGTGGTTTCTGTTACTTTTATTACGTATTTCGATTTGTTAAGCAGGATTTTGAAGGATTTTAACTTAGCTTATACTCGTACAAGATTAAAATGACAAACGAAAATATTAACCTCCAAACTATTATTCAAACGTCAAACAGATGATCTGTCACGTTTAAATTACCCACACATGCCGTTGCTATTGGACGTACCGATGTTATTGTTTTACGGCCATTCATTGGTTCGGCGTAATTCTACGTCATACATGGCGGTAATTTAAATATTAAAATTTCATTAATTTTTTTCTGGCCAATTAATGAAAATTTTGCCAAAAGAAAAAATATGGGTAGCAAGTTTTTATCGTCTGTTCAAAAATATTAAATAAAAAATGGCACGCAAGTAGCCCATTGCCAGAAAATTGATTGCAAGAAAATCGTTCCCGACGAAAATTTGTCGCCGGTAAATTGGTCACCGGAAAATTTGTCGTGCAGAAATTTTATCGCTGGTAAATTGCTAGCGAAGACAAATGATCGCAAGCAAAACAGGGCGTAGGATAATAGGTCTCAAGTAACTAATCCCGAAAAAAAAAAATCGCCTAGAAGTAAATGGCATTTAAAACTAACTGCAGAGAAATTTATTACATAGAAAATTAATAGTAATATAAAATATGTAAAACAATTAATGTCCACAAGATTTATGGCTCTATTCTGAACAAATCTGTAAGTCTTACAAATAAATAAATATAAATATATAAACCTGTAAATTTGTAAATAATTAACAAATTTGTTCAGAATTGGCCTAATGAATTTATTCTTAAATATATTTTAGTATAGGTCAGAGTCGCACACGATTGTTTTTTTAGGGACGGTCCGGCGGATCACTCAGGAATAAAAGTCCGCTTTAGTGCTATTTTTTTTAATTCGGAACTGTGGGTTAATTTTTGGTGAAAAGTAAAGTAAAATTTGTTGGTTTTTTAATCATTTATTTATACTCTATTTAGTAGTTGTCCATATGCATAATAGTTGTCAAATTTTAGGAGTGATCCGGACCTACTCGACCGCCCCCCTGTGTCCGCCCCTGGTATAGGTACTCACGTAGTAGACAGATTTTAAAGACCGTTTTTTTCGTTTTGAATGCGAATTGCAAAATGATTGAATGAAAAATTACAAGCGAAAACGCACCTATATGGGCGTTTTCGCTTGTAATTTTTCTAAATGTAACTTAACCTAAGTATACGTAATCTAACTTCACAAACAAAACACCTGCAAAACTCGAGTCGTGAAGCTATATTTTATAATTTGTATTTAACATCTGATTTAGTCGGCTTGGTGGCTGAGCGGCTTAGCGCACATATCCTAACTCGCAGTGACGTCAGCCGAACCATGGTCCGTACGTTCGATTCCCGTTGATCGACAATTACTACGTTTACATGCAATTTTGAAAATGGTTTCAGTTTTCAGTCAAAATTGTTTACATGCAATTTTCAAAATAGGTTTATAGATTGATTTGAAAACAGTTTCGGCGTATGCGCATTTGGCTGATGTAAGTGACAGATCCTCCTCAATCCAAATTCTTCGTTTTGCCATTTTTCCAATTATTTTTTCTGCCACTACGCACTAAAACTATACACAACAGTCAGTTTATTTGTAGGTTAGTAACACCAAGTACCACAAAGCGTCAGAAACGTTATGCTATGTACGCATGCGCAAATTTAAAACTAAATTTTAAGTGTTTACATGAGTAGTTTTGAAACTAGTTTTCAAGTCAAACCCATGAAATTTAGTTTCGATTTGTTGGAACACACAACCGTTTTGACATGACGTTTTCAAAACTAAAAATGTTTTGAAAACGGTTTGAAAACTGTATGTAAACTTAGTAAATATGTGATTTGTCGTAAAAAATAAATACAGCTATTTGTATTTATCACACTCGGATGCTATAAGGTAGCCATTTATATATCCTAAATAAATGTAGCAATGGCCGAAATCCAACCGGAAGTACGACAGTGGTAAAACACTGCGGCTCGGTGAGTCTTGTTGGAACGGTAAACGGCGACAGCTGTATTCAAGCCCTAAATAGATAGATAGAAGTCTGATTTATTTTACGATCTAATACCTAACGATCAATTTTTATTGAGATCAATTTGTCAATAATAATTATTAAATTTTCACGCGATCGGGAACGACCTGATGATACACTGACAAGTGTATAAAACAATTATTGCACCTAAGATCATCAGAAGAATATCGAAAACACATTATAGTACAGCATTTAAGGATAGCATGAAAAGAAGGAATTGAAAGATGAAAACGAGTCGTCAGACGATCTATGAAAATAAGAAGAAAAGAGGATCAAAAGGAAATAGAAAGAAAGACAACAACTAAATAAATACGTATATACCGGGTGGCGCAGGAAATCCGTTACATAGGCATTTAACATATGGTAAAACAATTTTTCCTTGCGCGTTGTTCCCCAAATTATTTTAGAAAAAAATCTTCAATAAAATTCGTAGAGCATAAAATTCTACTTATAAATTAAACAAAAATCATTTCAAATGTTTTTAATAACTCTAAAAATTAATTATGAAAATTCTGAAAATTTCAACTTAAGTACTAGCCGTATGGTATTAAAACAAAAAGACTTACAAATGTGTAATGTTTTAACTGTCAAATATTGTAATTTTTTGAAATGAAAGATGAGTCCTGTATAAAATTAAATTATTATTCTATTTTTGACGGCATTTCATATCAAATTTCTGCCGTTGCAAAGCATGAAAATTAGTTTCGTATATTGATTCTAATGCAGAATTTAAAGATCTACAACTTTTATTTGAAGTATTTTTTTCTATAATAATTTGGGAAGCAAAGCATAGTTGTAATAGATGAAGGGGGACATTCACTTATTGAAGTAAATAATTTTTTAACCAGTGGTTCCCAAACTATAACATAAAGTTATATTTTTACCTCCCGCTACCCTTGGTAAGGGAGGTATAGGGATCGTGCTAAAAATCGCATATCGAGATTTTGGTAAATGACCACGTTTTAAGGTCCCTCGGACCCAATTTTAACAGTTTCACGATGATGTCTGTGTGTATGTGTGTATGGATTCTCCACTCTAACTTAAATACTCATTCAGAAAATTTTGTATTTCGAAATTTTTCTATAATGTAAAGAGCCCATTAGATTTTGGTGAAAATCGGATAACCGGAAATGGCATTTTACAAGAAACTCAAAATAGTTTTTCATACTATTTATACATAAATTTATAAAATTATTTCTAATTTATATCCTAGAGCCTACGCTTTAAATAAACAAAACGCAGTTATTCAAATGTATGTAACTGACAGATTAATATCACTATCAAAGAACTAATCATTTCAAAATAATATTAGTAATGTTTTAAAAAGAAAAACGTAAATAGAACAACAGAAAAGGAATTCAATACAGTTTCCAGCATAATTAAATATGTAGGTATGTATTTAGATTAATAAAAATTAACGATTCAATAAATGTTTACGCTAATCCTCATTTTTGGATTAGTGAATTCTATTCTATCCCGGTATTTAAAATTTAATCTTCATTTTATTATAGCTCCGGTGGCTCTGGGTTCAAATCCCACTAAGGAATGGATGCCTGTTGCGGGATTTAAAAAAGGTAGTAACTTAGATGAGATTAGACTATATTTTAAGAAACAAACTGTCAAAATAAGAGTAAAATTCGCTAATCCAAAAATAAGGATTGACTTAATCTTTTTTGTAACTCCGGGCTGTAATGGCGGGAGGTATAGTGTTGGCCACACTAGATTTTTTTAAATGGGATTTTTAGGCTCATTTGATACAGTATTTTTTTCTGAATTCAACCATGTAATCACTTTATATCCATACATTACAAAAATATTGAGAAAAAATGCAATTGAAATTTAAATAAATTTTGAGCTATACCAATCTTATACAGATATTTACTGAGTTTACATGCAGTTTTCAAACCGTTTTCAAAACGTTTTTAGTTTTGAAAACGCCATGTATACAGTGTCAAAACGGTTTTGAGTTATCTCAAACCAAAACTAAAATTCACGGGTTTGACTTGGAAACTAGTTTCAAAACTACTCATGTAAACACTTAAAATTCAGTTTCGAGATTGCGCATGCGTATATAGCATGACGTTTCTGTCGCCGTGTGTTACTTGGTGTTACTAACCTACAAATAAACTGACAGCTGTGTAGTTTTAGTGCGTAGTGCTATAAAGTAGAAAAAATAATTGGGATAATAGCAAAACGAAGAATTTGGAGTGAATAGGATCTGTTACTTACATCGGTCAAATGCGCATGCGGCGAAACTGTTTTCAAATCAATCTGTAAACTTTTTTTGAAAATTTCATGTAAACAGTTTCGCGTAATTTTGACTGAAAACTGAAACCATTCTCAAAACTACATGTAAACGTAGTAGAGTAAAGTCGGTGAATGTGGAATACCATTTTTATTTCATTGAAAAAAACATGCGAGAAGATGGCGGTTAATCATTAAATATTGTATATAGGTCATTTCAAATGTACTTTACAAAATAGTAACACTTTCAGGTTGATTATCTAAAATGATTCATTTATAAGAGCAATTTTCTTCAAAATGGAAATTTTTACACCTGTTGAAAAAGGGATGGTAATGTGGAATACCATAGTGCATTAACGTGGAATATATACCACATAACCATACTTACTTTCACAGTATAAGAAAATTCGGAAAACCATGGAAATATGTTCTTTAAATTATTTATTCCTTCTTATCAAAAATATAAACAAAAATAAAATGAGTATGCTATTAGAATGTAACAAAATAAACTATATTATTCCGCACTGCCTTCTGCATGTTTGCTTCTTGCTAGGTATACTTTTCTGGTACATTTTCTTAAACCAAGAACAGTTATCTACTCATATTATAACATTTTCGCTAATTTGGAATATTCCACATTGGCATACCCCTTGGTATTCCACATTAGCGGATTTATTGACATTAAATTCCCGCCATCGAATTTCATTTAGGAATTAGTTTGAACAATATTTTTTAAATCTAGTCTACATCCCCAAACCCTTATCCACACTGCAGTTGCAAAAAATCGACTACACAATCACTAATAAAACTACGTATCTTTACACTTGCTTAAAAAGCTCAGCAGGCACTCATACTATTTTTCAAGGTTTTTGATGTTATGCACAATGTAGTTAAATTGGTGTCTCTATGTAGGTAATAACTCCCCTACACACGTGTCATTAGATCGCAGATGTCGTGTACCATTTTTTCAAAAAGCGCCACGTTAGATGACTATTCCACATTCACCGACTTTACTCTAAGTATTTCAGAGGACAGCTCTGTCGTTTGTCGACGTGGTGTCGAATAAAGATAACAAAATATCAAATGAAAAAGTCAAATAGATTCTAGACAAAAATAAATATCAATAAATAAGTATAAAAAACATTTGTTTTCTTCCATTTAGTAAGTAGTTTGGTTTGGTTGGAGTTAGTCTTGTAGCTTATGGTTGTGCATAATTGGCTTGACCGAGTGTAATGATAGTAATTTCGGCTTGTGCAGAGTGGAAAGCACCGCACCGTCTGTTTGCAAGTCATCCCGAACAGCCGGGCCGCAGACCAGCAGAGCCGCCGAGCCCGTAACGATACGCAACTTATTTGATATGCTGACCGATAACGCGCTTAATAACAAAGCCTTAGTTCGTGGGTGGTGTATAGGCGGCTGTGGCTGCGGCTGCGGCAGCCTCCAACAAAGATACTGCTCTGTTTCTCTTTACAGCCAGTGTCCGAATTGTGGTGCGGTACACTTCCCAGAACTTATGGCCACGGGATGTGCTCAATACGATCACTCTAAACTTGCTTAAACCAACAGCCAACAGCGGTTCTTTCCAAATCGCAATCACAATAGGAGATATATCTGTGGCTATAATGCAACAACAACCAATTTCAACATTTCGTAACTTTGGGAAACGTTCAGTGTCATCTGGTGGGGTCTGAAAGCAGACCCGGATTACCCATAAGGCCAACCTAGGTAATGCCTAGGGCGCAGGCACGGAGGGGGCGCACAAGTAGTAATTGGAAAAATGGGAAAACGGAAAGAGAGAAGTGCCTGCATTTACCAGACGACGTAAACAGTCACATTTGCTGTAACTATACGAAATCAGTATAGTAAAGTGATTGATAAATCCTGTTAAGCTATGACAGTTATCGAAGATTTTAAATAATTCTAATATTTATATACCGGCTGTCTACTATTTATGAATCTTAACAAATACAATGGTCAAATTTTCATTGCTGTAATTTCTGTCCTATGAATTGTAGAATACAAGTATAACTACGAAAACTCTTCATAATTAAAAACTGCATCTAATAAGTCCAAAATTATTGTTTACATGCGTTTTATTCGAGAGATAGAGATGCAAAATAAAATATGCTAAATGTATCTTTGATGCCTTATAATAGTAGGTATATTAAAAAACAACTTTGGAAAACGAGCCGCTTTGCGGTGATTTTTACAAAGGACGAGTACGACCACAGTCCTTATTAAACATATTTTTGTACTACTTTTTCTATTCGGGTAATTTTATAATTCTATAGATTTTTAATAAATGCACTTGTAAAATTAGTTACGTTGGTAGCACTTCCCGCTAACAAATTGAACTTCACAGATGAAAATTCTTTGTTGACTGACAGCAATTTGATGTTGATATGTCATTTATGTATCAGTTTTAAAAGCAGTCAGTCATACCACCTCTAGAAAAGCTCCAAAAACAGTACGTTTATAGATCTTCATAACAAGTTTTCAATGCGTTTATAGACTCACAAAGACACCGATATAGAAAAACAAATTAATGAAATCAAGCATTAATAAAACTCGGTATATATTGAGAGGGGGGGGGTGCAATAATGAATTTTGGCCTAGGGCGTAAAGAAATGATAATCCGGGCCTGTCTGAAAGACCCAAAGGTAGACTAATATATGGCGGAAGCTGAGATTAATAGTAGCTGTCTCTACTGAGTCTGTCTATCTGATGCACAAATCAGTTTCAAAGTTTTCGTTTTGTTTTGTATCTGATAAATCTAATTTTTCGTCAAAATAAAGTCGATTAGGTTAATTTATAACCGTAAGTACACTTATTACTACAAATTCATCATATTTAAAATGTGAGATTGGGAACAGCAAGACTTGCCTTATGAGAAGAGGTATCGTCTAATACAGGAGAAATTTCAAATGAACAAATGATTAGGGGCAAATAGATCATTTGAATGAAAGTTCTCTTTTGAAGTGAAGAACGCGAATCAGTATATTATTCTACCCTTTCTTTTATGGTTTCTGTTTAATTTAAAACTAGAATAGATTTTCTTTATTATATCCTGCTAAACTAATATTGTCCGTTCAGTCCATTAGACTACGGAAGATTTACTTCGCACCCAACTTTGTCCAAAATTAACAAAAAAGAAAATAGCCATTTATCCCCAATTTTCAGGGTTGTCGTGAAAAAACCCAGCCCGAAAAAACCCAGTGGTTTTTTTCGGCAAAAACCCACTTGATAGTTTTATGCATGTGAAAGAATTGATTAAAGAATTGTATAAGTTCATAAAGATGGATACTGGTGGCAATTATTGAATCATTTCGGATACTTGACCACCCATCTAATAATAAAGATAAGGAACAATTTAATTTTTTTAAATCTGATAAATCTCGATCCACTGAATTTGCTGCTTCGTCTAGTAATTTACCTCCTAATTTATGGCGATTAGGAGGATTATACCCAGGATGTAAAACTTTGGTGTTTGCAATAAAAGAATAGAGCAATATTATTATCGATTTTGCATTTTTTTGCGATGTCGTTACAACAAAGTTTGATAAATTGCACTAACGTTTTTACCTCTCGCTACCTTTGATAAGGGAGGTATAGGGATCGTGCTAAAAATCGTATATCGAGATTTTGATAAATGACCACGTTTTAAGGTCCCTAGAATCCAATTTTAACATTTTCACGATGATGTCTGTGTGTATGTGTGTGTGGATCCTCCACTCTAACTGAAATACTATCATTCCGAAAATTTTGAAACCTTGTATTTCGAATTTTTTCTGTACTGGAAAGAGCCTATTAGATTTTGGTGTAAATCGGATAACCGAAAATGGCACTTTACTAGAAGCTCAAAATAGTTTTTCTTCGAAAAATACCTTTAAATATTTTTTCGACAATAATGTTTAAATTTTCTACAGATTTGGATTAATACTTTTTCTTTATAATTTATGGATAAATTTATAAAATTATCTATAATTTAAATCCCGAAACCTACGCTTTACACAAACAAAACTCCTTGATTGCGAAGTTATTCAAATATATATATATATATATATATATATATATATATATATATATATATATATATATAACTGACAGATAAATGTCACTGTCAAAGAACTAATCATTTCAAATTAATAATAGTAACGTTTAAAAAAAATAGTAAATAGAACCATAGTTATATGGAATGGATTTTAATACAGTTTCCGCAATAACTAAATATGTAAGTATGTATATTTAAATTAATAAAAATTAAATAGCGGGACGTTTGGTGTTGGCCACATCATATTTTTCTTTTTCCGATGTCGTTACAACCAAGTTTGATAAATTGCACTGACGTTTTTTAGGTTATTCTTCTATTTCACCGTCCGAATCACCCATCACTAGTATTGACGACAATGATGAACTTGCACTTGCCACTATTTTCTTGTACTTTATACAATTTTGTATATGTTTTTTTAACTCTTTCTATTTTTGAACTTAATATATTACAATGTTTGAATTTGGTTTTACCATCATTTGTTTTAACAACATTTGTCCAATCTAGTGACTGTTTTCTCCCAGAACCCTTTACTTACGGCATGATGACTATTATGTTTGAAAATCTACAAAGTAAAGAACTAAATAGTATTGTAATGTGCAGTGCCCGCCGTCGCCGCCACTGTCACCGCCGCTGTCCCCGTCGCTGTCGCCGCCGCTGTCGCAGGGACGAGGGAGAGTCTATTTTTAGAGATGACGCAACACACTTGTCAAAACCTGCTTAATTACGCGGTTGATGTAACCTATTGTGTTTGAGTTTTATCTGGAAGTGTTCTAGTAAGTTCTCGAATACAAATGCCGGAGTATATAAGCACTGTTAGCGAAGGCATTGGACAATCTGATATAAATAAGCGTCGCGTGTTATAAACAGAGAGTAGACAAGTGGTAAACATAAATAAATATAGTTGTATAAATAAATAAGTGAGCTATATATTGTTTAAATAAATAATCTTAGTGTTTAAGTGTTTTACAATATTTATTTAATCGTAGTGTTCGTTATACTTATCATCTTTTAATTATATTTAATATCTATTTATTATTATAATAAACTTTTATTTCAATTAATAATAATTGTCTAATATTTACACTTCACCCAAATAAATAAAAACGTTACAGTATATTCATCCACAAACCAAAACACAAGCGGCACGGCGAGCTGGTTATTACAAGTATACGCATGAAAATATCACCAATAAACTTGTACGGTTTAGTAAACATCGCATTACATTATATTGTAATTCAAATGTAATAAAATAGTGTTTCTTATAATTATTTTTAACTTACATGAACAATGTATTATTTTTTTTTAAAAAAAACCCCAGAAAAGGTTTGAGTTTTTTCAAAAAAACCCAGTGGGCTGGGCATATCTTGAAAAAACCCGGGTTTTTGACAACCCTGCTAATTTTTCAATCATCTTTATTTATCTATTTATTTAGTTAGTTAGTTAGTTTCTGATGCTATACTATTCTGAGTATATTAATTTTGTATATCTCTTTTTTACCCAAAATTAATGAAGTGTAGAGTGTGGTTATATTTTAATATAAAATCCTGGTAAGAAAGTAGAATTCCGCATTGAAAATAAGAGCAGTTATACCACGTACACGGAACATTATGCAGCCGCTCTGTAATCTCAGAACATTGAAGTTACTACGTCGTTGCACTTGTAATTATTGTTACTAAAATCTTTTTCATTTATGTATCGTTTAACGATGCTTATCATACATAAGTCTTCCTTGTACCGATATGCCAGCCACTTTCCTTGCAGTGATTAAAATGATCTCGGGATCATTTTCTCTTTTTACCGCATAATTTCTAGATTAAAACTAGGAATATACGTTATTATGTTATTGGGAAATCATTATGCTTCTAATATTTGCTCTAAGTGTTTAGATTAGAGCGGAAAATTATCCTAAAACGATCAAGAAGATATTTATAAACTGTAATGACATTATAAATAAAAATTTATGTTGTTTACAGTAAACATATTAATCTAAGTAGACAGGTTTAAGTTTTTAAAAATTATTATTAAAAATTGATAATTTTCGTTCTTTACAATATAGTACTTGCATGCCTATTGGCTGGTACCAAGAGCGTGGTTCTAACACCGGTGTTGGTGTTAGCTAAAACCTCAGAAATCAAGGCGACTTAGCACGTACTTCAGGGTAGTTAAAAAAATCAGTGTTGCCAATAAACTGATTAAACCGAAAATGTACTGACAGCCATAATCAATAAATTTGAGTGCATTTAAAATTGCTTAATATGATTTGCTTCTTGACTTATTTGTGGGATAAACAATTTAAAATAATGAAACCAAATTTATATAATAATAAGGCTGTCAGCCAACAATCACAAATACACTAGATATAACTTTAAGGCATTTGTTTTGTTTTCGGCTGGACAGAAAAAGACAAAAAGGCAGATTTATAGAAAACAATGAAACTGTAAATCTTTGAATCAACAAAACTGGGGCTCGATTTTGTAACTTTAAATTCTGTCTGATTTCAAATTCTGTCGGAATTGGGTTTTCTCCACTACGAATTCTACTGCTCCAGACCAGTAGAATTTAAAATCTGACAGAATTGCGATTCTTCCAATTCTTTCTCAGGATAGATTTCAGATTTGAAATCTGACAGAATTGAGATTTTCCCAATTCTTTCTCCGGATAGATTTCAAATTCTACTGGTCTGGAGCTGGGAAAACCCAATTCTGACAGAATTAGAAATCGAGGCCCGAACGACTTCACAACTTCCAAACAAAGGAACAAAATATCACAAATACATTATAAGGACCGTAGAGACATCTCTTGACAAACTTTAGACTAGACTTTATATATCTCTATCTCTAGTTGTCTCTTTCTGTCCAGCCGAGAACATAACAATAGTTATTTGTATCACTAGTCCAGAAACTGAATATTTGCGAGAACGAGTTTATTTTGACAAGCCGAGCTGAAAGCGAGGCCTGCAAATACGAGATCTCGCAAAACAGTTTCTGGGCGTGTGATACACAAGATTTTTTGTGCCGACATCTCCATAAATTCTTCGTATATTTCTCAACACTTTATTCTATTTTACATAACCTAAAAAAATGAACATATATTTTTAACGGTTTTGCATTGCAAGTTTAAATATAATTACTTACATTTGAGCTAAAAATGCGTAATTATTTTATATTTATTGAAAATATATCATACAAACATTAGTTATATATATTTTATATACTTTAGCATATTTTCAATTACAGATAGCGGAAACCAGGGGAAACTCAATTGTATCACGTGAAGTTAGTTGTAGTTACAAAACAAACGAAACAAATTAGTCCTAAAGTTGGAACTTATAATTAATCTATACGAGATGACAGCCTATTATTATTTTTATGACAAAATTTAGTTATTTAAGTTACAATAATTAAAGATTTAACCCTAAAATTTGTAAACATTTTGCTAATTCTTGTGTTGAAAATAATCTTAAATTGACATATCACCAGAACAGTAATGCCAACTCCTTTTGCCGGCCTAGGCCAGCAACAGTGCATTTCTGGACGATTTTGAGTTCTGTAATACTAGTCAAATTGGACGGAGGTACGAAAACAATATTGAGGTATATGGCATGTTTTGTCTTAATCAAGTTATTGCAGTGATGCACGCGAGGCGAGACGAGACGAGAAATATAAAATATCGATCTCGTCTCGTTTTCGGATCTGATGTAATCTCGATCTCGCTCTAGTTCTCGCTCATTTTTTTGGGTTTCATCTCGTTCTCGCACTATTACGTAACTGTTTAACTACAAGAGACAAGTTCGCACCAATAGCACCGTCTTCCATGTATTTGCAATCGTATAACTATAATGAAGAGACGAAACACTAAATTCTGGTCACCAAATTATTTCAATACGAGCATAATGTTTATTCATTTACGGTCACCAGAATTTGTGATAAGTTAGTAAATAATTTAATTTACCTATAAAATATCCAATTTATCATCAAATTGTGATCTCTAAACTATTTCAATACGAACATCTGTTAACACTTTCTGTCATCAGTAAAACGAATTAAACATTAAAAAATTATTTTTTGTAGCTAAAAGTACCTACACTTTTTCATTAAACATATGCTACTATTTAAGTAAGTTTAAGTCATAAAAAACCGCTACATTGGTAACCCGCCAGGAACGAATCACGTCGCTTCTCTTCATGTTGGCTCCCAGCGACGCTTAATATAACATCCTTTACTTTTCAGGGGCGACAATAGTTTTATTAACTGTGGTTTTAATTGGGATGAATTAGGGAATGAAATATTGGAGAAAACTAGTTCTATTGGATGCAATAACGATTTTGTCTTTATTTTTGCATTTCCTCGCTCTGGGAACGATACTAATCGAATCGACTCTAGATAGACTCAAAAAATATAGTGAATTCATATAGTTTTCACATTTACATGTTCTATGCATGAATTAACGTTGACTCCACTCCTTGTATGGTGCATTTTTCATTGAATTTATGAATTAAAGCTATAAAGTTACAAATACTTTTTATTGCGAGACTCTCGCGAGAATCTCGCGAGATTTCTCGCTTCTCGCAGTTGTTATATCGATATCGCCTCGAATTTTAAACTGCAATCTCGCTCTCGTTCTCGTCTCGCATAATGCAACGAGACAAGACGAGATGCGAGAGTACTCTCGCCTCGTCGTGCATCACTAATTTATTGGCAACACTGATTCTGTTAACAACCCTGAAGTACATATGAGCCAAGTCGTTGCCTTCATTCTAGCTGACACGGGTATAGGGCACGGAAGATCACGTTACCTATCATATGTTTTGTCCCTTTCTCACTTCAGACTCGATCTTCAGCTCTGTCCCATGCTAACTTCAGACTGTATTTTCGACGCAGTGCGCATGCGTCAGTTTGAATAGCTGTCATATTTTTCTAGCGGTAAATTTTAAGAATGAAGTTGCGCAATCGTGTAATGGACCTTTCCAATTTAACGGCTATCTCTTTCTATCGCTACAAATAGTAAGAAAATGGCGCGAACAAGTGCCAGTTGGGCTGTCAAACGAAACGTCAAAAATATTGCAGTCATTAAAATATCTGTATTCTCAGTGAAAATTTGCATCGTTAGACATTTTACCTTCAATAAAAGCTTTTGTAACTTATTTCGATAAGATTTTTTAAAGTTATCCGAGATATTCTCACATTTTACGTCTAAATGTTTTAGACTCAAACGTCATAGGTCTCAGTTGTTCTTACTATGCGCAGATCCCCATTGTGCATATCTTCTATCTCTTTAAATTGGAAAGGTCCATTTGTTGCCATTTTGTTATTTGGCGGTTCTTGTGCATATATCGATTGATTGTGTTATTGTTATTCATTGTAGTGTTTTATTATTTCTTTTTGTTATCTTGTTTGTTGTTATTTCTTTTATTGTTGTTTGTGAGTGTTGTCATTCTTTTTCAAACGATGCCAGTGCGTTGTTGGGTACAAGTTTGTCGTCGGACTATAATATAAAACTGTTTGCTATCCCATCAAGCACCGATTATCGATGTAATATTTAAAACCTAATAATATTTGAACATAAGTAACAAGTGTCAATTTGTATAGGTAGGGTAGGTGTGGTAGGTAGGTTACATGTGAAAAACAAGAGAGACGTCGTCTGTGGCTCGTGGCCGTTTATATTTATGAGAATATCACTTGCTGACATATTATCGATTACTCAGATTTAATTGTAGGTCGTTGATGAAGCTCAAAATTTATAAATTGTCAATTACTATTGGTAATATTTTCTTTTTAAACAAGAATGAAGACTAAGAACATCCTGATCGTAATACTTATGAATATACATATGATCACATTGTTATCTTCCATTATATTATATTATTGAAGAATTCAATAAAAACCTATTTGATTCTTATTGTCTTCATTTTATTCTCATTTGATATCTTGCTAGAAATGTGACAGCTATTCAAACTGACGTGAGAAAGGGACAAAACATATGATAGGTCACGTGATCTTCCGTGCCACCACGCTCGTGCTACCAGCTAATGTGCTCGGAAAAATATTAATATATATATATATATATATATATATATATATATATATATATATATATATATATATATATATCACTTTTTTGCGCAAATCAAATTTAAATATAACTTTTGGTGTAAAATGTCCTGAATTCCACTATTTTAAATGGAATGATATATATGTAAATTATGCTATTCATAAATTACCCTAGCTATTAATTTTTCAAATTTACTTATATAGGCATGAAATAAATAATAGAACACAAAATCACAAAGAGAAGTGTATTTTTTCTTCAACAATCAACAAAGAATATTATACGTTACAAAGCAAATAAAGTGCGCAGTTAACTTTTTATAGCGTTCCATGTGTGAATGATCGATCAGAAAAAACGATCAATTTCCTAACAAAAAACTTTATGAACTCGCTGAACCTCGGTTCATCACTTTAATTTTCCTTTCAAGGTGCCCCTCAGAAAATTGGCAAATTGTAACATGAAAATTATATAGGAAAAAACTAGTACCTATAAACAATTCTTCGCCAAGCAATAAAAAGTTGGTAGTTTTGTGAGGGAGGAGTGAATGATCTTCAGGACATTTTAAGCAGAATTTAGATCCGAGATAAACAACAAATCTTAAATCTTGTGTAGTAAAAAATGTTTTTCGTGTCAGCGAAACTATTTTATAGTGTAATAAAATTGAAGAACTATTTTAACATGGTTAAAAATAGACGTGATGTAACTTTCCAATTTTGAGGGTTAAAAAAAACCATGATAGAAACTAAATTGGCCAACACATTATCCATTTTTATTTCATAAAACATGTAATATTTTCTATTTATTTGTAAACGAATACAAATATACCAGGTGTAACACGAAAAGTAGGCTATATGCATTTAATACGGGAATTCAGGTTTACTTGGCAAAAATGGCCTATTAATTTTAGACAATATTTCTTCAAATAAATGTTGTAAAGAATTATATGCATCTAATTCATTAATCACAATTTATTTTATACGCTTCATAATGGACCTTTTCAATTTAACGGCTATCTCTTTCTATCGCTGCAAATAGTAAGAAAATGGCGCGAACAACTGCCAGTTGGGCTGTCAAACGAAGCTTCATTAAAATACCTGTATTCTCATTGAAAAATTGCATCGTTAGACATTTTAACTTCAATAAAAGTTTTTGTAGCTTATTTCGATAAGATTTTTTAAAGTTATCTGAGATATTCTCACATTTTACATCTAACTTTTTTAGAAACAAAAGTCATAGATCTCAGTTGTTCTTACTATGCGCAGATCCCCATTGCGCATATCTTCTATCTCTTTAAATTGAAAAGGTCCATTGAGCAAATTGACTTTAAAATTTTATAAAAGTGACTCCTTTGTAGTGTTAGCCATGATATATTGAATGGGTCACTTGCGTGCCATTTTTAGCTCCCGCTACCCTTGGTGAGGGAGGTATAGGGATCGTGCTAAAAATCGCATATCGAGATTTTGGTAAATGACCACGTTTTAATGTCCCTAGAATCCAATTTTAACATTTTCTCGATGATGTCTGTGTGTATGTGTGTGGATCCTCCACTCTAACTCAAATACTATCAGAAAATTTTGAAACCATGTATTTCAAACTTTTTGTGTAATGGAAAGAGCCCATTAGATTTTGGTGAAAATCGGATAACCGGAAATGGCACTTTACTAGAAGCTCAAAATAGTTTTTGTCCGAAAAATACATTTAATTTTTTTTTGTCATTATAAAAAATAAAGATTATTAAATTTTCTATAGATTTGCATTAATACTTTTTCTATATATTTTATGGATAAATTTATAAAATTATCTATAATTTAAATCCCAAAGCCTACGCTTTAAATAAACAAAACGCAGTTATTTAAATGTATGTAACTGACAGATAAATGTCACTTAATACTTTTATTTGCCAAAGAAATTACAAAAACTTATTGGCTTGTCAATATACGATATAAAAGTACATTTAGCTAAATATCATTATAATACACATACACAAAATTAACAAAAAAAAAATTCAATAAATATGGAAAATATAAGTAAATTAGTTATTGAGAAATTCGTCAGTAGAATAAAAACATTTCTGTACGAGGTATTGTTTTAGATCAAAGATATCAATGAACTAATCATTTCAAAATAATATTAGTAACGTTTTAAAAAGAAAAAAAGTAAATAGAACAATAGAAAATGAATTCAATACAGTTTCCAGCATAAGTAAATATGTAGGTATGTATTTAGATTAATAAAAATTAACGATTCACAAAAATGTTTAAGCTAATCCTCATTTTTGGATTAGTGAATTCTATTCTATCCCGGTATTTAAAATTTAATCTTCATTTTATTATAGCTCCGGTAGGTCAATGGTTAGAGCAACGCCTCATGTCATGAGCGCCCTCAGGGCTCTGGGTCCGAATCCAACTAAGGCATGGATGTGTGTGAATGTGAACCCACTCTGTAATTGGGATTTAATCCTGTTGAGGGGTTTAAAAAAAGGTACTTGGATTAGATTAGAATATATTTTAAGAAATAAACTGTAAAAATTCGCTAGTCCAAAAATAAGGATTCTTTTGATATAATATTCATTAATTGGCCAGAAAAAAAATTAAATATTTAAATTACCGCCGTGTATGACGTAGAATAACGCCGCACCAATGAATGGCCGTAAAGTCATAGCATCGGTATGGTAAGACTAGCGAATGAAAGTGGACGTTTAAATTATTTTATAGATGTGGTTTTTTTTTTGAAACCCTAGAGAAGAATAGAATTGTACGAAATATTCAGGTATGGCTGAAAATAGATGACCGACTAACTGAATATACAAACAGGGGCGCGTTTAAAATATTTTAAACATTTTCCGTTTATGTTGATTATAACAAAATATTTTTATCTTTAAACCACTTAGTTTAGCAATTCTATGAAATAGGATTATTTTGAATTTCCTCTAACTCGAGGCTTGCTCACACCTGAGACGAACGAACTAGAATTTGCAGTATTATATTTTTAAATACATCCCTGAATCCTGTTGCTAAGGTCATTTTAAATGCCTTCTGGTATTCAGTACAATTCTAATCTTCTGTAACGGAATACATAAGGGTTAGTTTACTTTCAAATCAAACATAGGGAATAATTTTCAAAAGAAATCACATCTATTAAATAATGTAAACGTCAACTTTCATTCGCTAGTCATACTATACGCCCCATAGCAACGGCATGTGCGGGTAATTTAAACATGACAAACCACTTGTTTGACGTTTGAACAATAGTTTGGTGGTTAATATTTTAGTTTGTCATATTAATCTTGTACCTTCATACGAGTATAAGCTAAGTTAAAATACTTTAAAATCCTGCTTAACAAATCTAAATATGTAATAAAAGTAACAAAAACCACGCAAATTGCAAATTATAAACAAGAGTGACAGTGAGAGAAAAATGAACGAATGTCAAGTCAGGTGAAAAACCGAAAGAAAATAAGAACCGGGTGATGGAACCAATCATCAATCATCTCTTCCGGATCCGATTCCGAGTAGTAGACCCTATCTTCAGTTCCAGGTAATGGAATCGATCTTCAGATCCGGGTTGTGAAATTGATGTTTAGGTTAAGTTAATTTTAATTTTATAGACTTGTTCTTCTTGAGAAAGAAACAGATATCCTGTCCTATTTGAAAGATGTTATTGAACGACATTAATTTTTTTTGGGATATAATTTAAATGTACCTACTAAACTCTTAGATTAAAATAAGCCGAAGGGGAAAGTTTACTTATTGTAACGTTTTTATTTATTTAGGTGAAGTGTAAATATAGACAATTATTATTAATTAAAATAAGTGAATATTAATCTATAATGAAAATTAATATTACTGTACTATTAATATTAAACAATGATTAAAAACTAATTAAGACTAACTAACTAGATAACACTAACACTATTTATTTATTTAACCAATTAACACTACTATTTATTTCCAGGGCACTACTAATTATTTATTTCACTACGCGTTCCAATCTTAGACTGCCGGTCTGTTGCAGACTCTTGTAGACTATTTACGCGATATTAAGATCATTATATTTATATCACTACATACTTATATTATGTCAACTGTCTGCCTACCGACCTCCACTGCGTCTATATACTCAATTGACTCAACAGCGTATATTCAACTGCTTGGACAGAAGTCCCACCTTTCACTTCTATATCTGTCTAATATGTAACTCTCTGTCTAACTTCCATAGCCTCAGTATCACCGACTGTCTGTATGCCACAATTCTTCAACACCACTGCCGAGTATTCACTTCCACTTGCCGTTACTGTTCCCGTATACCTAGCTTCCCAATACTCTTCAACACTACCGAGTATTCTCTTTAACAGCTATCCCGGTATACCAGTAATTTCCCGACTCGCCGTTACTGTCCTTGTACACTCGTCAGCACTACCGAGTATTCACATCCACAGCTATTCCAATATACCAGTAACTTCCCAAGTTCCTACTCGAACTCGACACCAACTGCATACGCTCACTACGATACTGCTGTGCGTCTCACTAACGCTTTACTCTCTAACACTCCATGTAACTAACTCTCGAGCATAGCTACGTCTCTTTTATACAGCTGCCATTATTTTCTAGAAAAGCCCAAATAGACCTATTCAATTTAAAGAGATAGAAGATATGCGCAATGGGGATCTGCGCATAGTAAGAACAACAGATCAATAGCGTTTGTTTAGACGTAAAATATCTCAAATAACTTTAATAAATCTTATCAAAGTAATTTACAAAAACTTTTATTGAAGTTAAAATATGTAACGATGCAAATTTTCACCGAGAATACAGGTATTTTGACTGCAAGATTTTTGACGTTTCGTTTGACAGGCCAACTGGCAGTTGTTCGCGCCATGTTCTTACTATTTGCAGCGATAGAAAGAGATAGCCGTTAAATTGAAAAGGTCTATTGTTATTAATACTTGTAATTATTTTATAAATTGTTCTGTACATTGTTTATAGGCATCGCCTCCTGGATCTGGAATTTCGTAAGTTAATTTAAAAATTATGTTACTTAATTTACTTGTCGTTGTTGTTTATGTGTAGTAGTTGAAGTAATGTGTAGTGTAATAATGGATAATATAGTATGATGTTCGACTTTTACTTTCTGGTGTTGGTAGAAGAGATAGCGTGTTTCGTGTGTGATCCGGAAGTTGCGGCGCTCGACCCAGACTGCTTGGCGTCCGACAGCATCTTGCGTGGCTATTTCTCGCCACTTTCTTCTAACATTTACAAAATTGTTCCACATGATTGCTAACCATACCACGAAATTTCTACAAAATATTGATCGAGATTGAGATTATTATTATAAGCTATTAACGTTCTTAAATGACACACCGAGATTTAATATTTTCGAGAAATAAGTGTGCACTTCTTTTAAGTGATCGGTCCTGATAACTGAACTCAATATTATATCTTTAATTGTGTCTGCTCTTACTTGGTGAAACTTATTATTCATTTTAATTTTTAATAATACTTGGTTTTATGTTTCACAATTATTTTATTAGATTACTAGTTTCGCATTAACATTAGCATCATCAGATCTTCTTTATCGTTTAATTATAAATATATATATATATATATATATATATATATATATATATATATATATATATATATATATATGTCTAAATTATATGAAATAAATATAAAAATGAAATGTCAAAATGTCAATAAATGTTTTTTAAAAAACATTTATTGACATTTTGACATTTAATTTTTATATTATATATATATATATATATATATATATATATATATATATATATATATATATATATTTATAATTAAACGATAAAGAAGATCTGATGATGCTAATGTTATAGCGAAACTAGTAATCTAATAAAATAATTGTGAAACATAAAACCAAGTATTATTAAAAATTAAAATCAATATTATATTATTGGAATGCACCATAATGCGAGATTCCTATAGTAACAAAACAGGTCCAGAAATTAAATAAAAAATAAAACAAAAGTATAATAACCCCACATGTCAATATCAAAAAATTAGTCGCAATATGGTAAAGAGTTATTGCATAAATAGTTGTAAATCCGAATAGAGTTCTTGAATATTTCTTTCTTCGGGTAATCAAATTTTTACTTCAAATTATAGAAATTCAATAAGAATAATACACCCTTTACGTTCTGTATTCTTATTTAATACCCGACGAACGGATCACCTCAACTACAGATAGAACAGTCAATGTATTTTTCGAAATATAAAATAGTGACATCTACAGATTGCTTCCATGAACTAACGCACAGTCGGGCCTATTCTGTAACTAAGTGGTTAATTTTTAACCACTGGTTATATTGTCTAACCAATCAAGTATGTTGACATATAACAAAAAAAAATAGATTTTTAGTTGTCAAATTAATATCTATTGGATAAAAATGTTAACCAGTGGTTAAGAATTAACCACTGAATTACAGAATAGGCCCGAGTGTGTTGGTTTGATCGTATATACATATATTATAAATAATTACAAAATAACTATAAATTCATTTCGAAATAAATTTAAAATTAGATGTCACATAAACATACACTTCTATTTTAATATTTGTTTATATGTAAGATAAAAGGGTATTGGAAATGGTACAACATTTCATCATTAAATATAACAGTAAACGTTTATCTGCTTTTTAGCACTGCACATTATATCAAACAGCACAACGAATGTTCATCAGCTTATTGAATTTCAATAGGGGACTACAGCGCAATTGATTTAAGAGAAATTAGAAAAAAATATTGAAAATATATGTTAAATATTTCGTAAATCAGGGGATTTTTGTTATAGCAGCTCGTCACTCATATGAATTCCATATATATTATTTTGATTGGCGACTCAAAGACGGCCTATAAATATATAACGAACACCCAGTTAGGGGAGGAACCTACTACCAATAGAAGTAGAGAAATGCAAATAGAGGCTATCAGTCCAGTACTGCAATTCTCAAACAGTTTTTATTTGAATATAAATATGTTGCATTAAACTTAATAATTTAAATACATTTCCAATTATAAATCATGTAGAATTGTACAGTGTAGTATTCATTTATTTTTTATAAATATAATTTAGAAATAGCATATATTTCAAGAACATTTAGGTCCGCGAAGAAAATAGTTTGATATAAAACTTATATTCGTGACGTCACATCTATATTTTCAAATTTCGGAGGACTATAACTCGCTTATTAATTAGAATTTTTTTACCGGATTTTCACCGACAGTCTTAGTTTTAGTTATACGTTCAGATCAAATTATATTAAAAAAATCTGATGTGGACACCACACGACTTCCTTGTACGCAAGACCAATATGAAGATGAAGTATAGACCCAATTATAATATTGCGCGTGTTTGACATAATTTGACATTAACATCTATTTTTTATTTTTTTGTTATTTTTTGTCCTAATCCATAGCAAGCTTCATTACAAAAACCAAAAAGTATCTAAGTTTTAAATTTACTTATCTCGCTTATACAAAGGGCTAATTTAATAATACTTGATGTGCTAGACGCAGAATTTAATTCTCTAAAACTCTTATTTGAAGCATTTATTTTTAAAATCAAAATGAAACCATTTTATTCAAGAAAAACTGTTAACAACTTCAGGTAATATATCACTTCCGGTTAGCCTGTTTTAACTAAAATCTGCTATGTTATTCCATTTGATATAAAAGTCTTATATACCAAGTTTGAAACGTTTTGGATTATATTTTAATATAGTTTTTCATTAAAATCTACTATGGGCTTCAAATAAAGTACCATTTCTGGAAATTATGTAATGACCAAAAAGGGAGGTGCACAACTAGATGCTATAGAAGTCCTAAATACAAAATTTCAACTTTCTACGGCTTACCGTTTTTGAGTTATGCGAGATACATACGCACGTACGTACGTACAGACGTCACGACGAAATTAGTCAGAATGGATTCAGGGATGGTCAAAATGGATATTTCCGTTGAAATCTCAAAACCGAAATTTTTCGCGATTACAATACTTCCTTTACTTCGCACAAGGAAGTATAAATGGTGGAATCCCCTATTCTATATTAGGTACGTCAAAATATAAACAAGTTAATACACTTTAAAACTGGAGAAATCACGAAATAAATCACTACTGGCATTATAACTAAAACCATAAACTGTGGCAAATTGGTTTACCAAATAATTAAAGATGTTAAAGCGTACGTTCAATGACATGTGTGATGACTTATGTGACTTTACAATACAAAATATTGAAAAATGTTTTGAACTCAAAGTGACTTAATCCATTTTCTTAAAATTTAAGCACGGTCGCGCATCTACAGTTTGCTTCCTGGAAGTATGATAGTGTTTTGGTACATTCATTTAGCTGTCCGGTGCCTGACCCGACGTTTCGGCAGCATATACTGCTGCCATTTTCAAGGAAAATACATAAATAAATAATAACAAAACATTAGCAACAAGTCGATCTCCAAAAAAATCATCACCAACCGGTAGGAAGCACTCTCTGCCTTTATTACTTTAATAAATATTGTACGATGTTGAAAAACAGAATGTATAAATATATGTATTTTGTGCACATGACACACATGAAAATGAATTAAAACAAGGATGAAGATATCGTCATATAATTTAAAGGGTGATAAAATATATGCTTACATTACAGTTATAAAAGTTAAACTTTTTTCCCTAACATCGTATACCAACAATCAAGAAATACCAGTAACTATAATTTGTCAAGTTTAAAAATAAATAAATAAATATATCATCACAGCATATTACCCATTGCTGGGTGTGCCAATGTGCTTTATACGCACATGTCGGTAATGATGATGACATATTTGTACCGTGCGGGCGTTTACCAGGCATCACCTCACGAGCACTCATTGCTGGCGTGGAGAGTGCACCACAGGGGTCAATTTTAGTGCCATTTAAAATTCGAAATATTTGGCGTCGGTCGGGATCGAACCCGGTTCCCCAGATTCGCGACCAGACACTCAGGCACGCGGTCACAAGACCCCATTTGTCAAGTTTGATTATATTTATCAAAAATTTTAACGAGCCGATTATGAATAGGGGCATTAGTGTGTTAAAAACACTAATGTTTAAATTTTAAACTCACAATAAATAAATAAAAACGTTACAATATTATATCGTGTAATTGAACTTTCCAATGATGTGATCCGTCGTAGATATTTATTTATAGTGCTGATTATACCGTCACGATATCTCTCACCTGTTAGAAGTGAAAATGAATTGAAAATAATTTAAGTATCTCAGTTTCTACTAATTTTATAATTATTATAAAAAATAAATTCGAACAATTATCACAAGATTGGTCTTACTATTTTATAAATGAAACTGAGGCATTTTTTGCACTTGTTTCCGTGACAAGAGCAAATGTATCTTCCGATTTTAATATTGATAGTACCGAGAAAATTATTGAATAAAAATATACTGTTATGTACAGGCGGGCCTTTTATTCATTTTGGTGTTATTGTATGGACGAAACAAGAAAAAGAAAGGAGACGAGATATATTCTTTGTTTGATTGTTCATCGGAACAGCGAATGTACGTTCATAAATAACCATCGGCATCATTTCATTTTCGCAATCACCAGCATCTATTCACCAGATCATTTCACAGTTGATCTTTAAACATTTCACTGAATATTCGTAAAATGTATTCCACTACGTCGTTTTTGTTTATTCATATACAGGTGTTAATTAAAAAGCGGGCCATAGGCGTTTAACATGGGAAATAAGTTTTTCCTTGCGCAAAACTTCCCATTTAATTTTAAACAACAATATTTCAAATAAATGTTGTAGAGAATTAAATTCTACACCAATATCACTACACAGATTTTATTTTGCTTGTTTAGTAACCTGTAAAATCCAATTTGAAATTTTATAAATATTACTCATTTGTAGTGATAGCCATGAAATTTAAACAAAAGTACAGAGAAACGCATATCGTTTGAATTGCCAGAATTTCGATTTTGCAGGTTACAAAATAAAAATAAATAAAATCTAAGAAATAATTTAGATGTAGATTATAAAAACAAAATATTCTTAAGGACTTACGATAGAATATAATTATGAGTAATTTTTATTTGAATATCGAATTTCTGACAGTTCAAACGATATGCATTTCTTTGTAATTTTGTTTAAATTCCATGGCTATCACTACAAATGAGCAATATTTATAGAATTTCAATTTGGATTTTACAGGTTACTAAACATGCAAAATAAAATCTGTTTAGTGATGCTGGTGTATAATTTAATTATCTACAACTTTTATTTGAAACACTTATGTCTAAAATTAATTGGGAACTTTTGCGCAATGAAAAACTGATTTCCCATGTTAAACGCCTACGGCCCGATTTAAATTAACATCCTTTATATCAAAAGTGGTAAATTTTTGCCGGAAAAATTTTCAGATTGTTACGAGAGCTGGTTGCCTAGCATTATTGAGTGGCTTTGACGGCATTGACAAAAAAATCACGAGTTGTCAAACGAGTGATTTTTGATCAATGTCACGAGATAAATTGGCAACAGGCTCGAGTGAAGCAATCGGAAAATTTTTCCAGGATAAAATTTAACCACGAATGGTATTCGGATGACTATTTCCTAAATAAAAATCAGGTAATCATTTATATAATTTTTTTTTGACAAAAATCTTGTAGTTTTTATTGTGTTTAGAGGTATTATGTTTCAGTTTGCTTTTTCAACGTTTTAAATAGGTTCCTGTCCGAATCGACTCGTTTTTAATAAAAACTGATAACAATGAAATTATACAGACTTTGACAGGTATGTAAACAATATGTTTCTAAAACGTCAAAAAAATTTCGTTTATCAAAACTCACTTATTTGTAAAAATACGACATCTTATTGGCTTAAAGAATGCGAAAAACTTTTTGTAACGGTGTTTTGTCGAAATGAAACTTGGTAACTAGGTAGAATCCTGAATTTGGATTGGCTTATAAATTTATGAGTGAAATAGTCTATATTAAATTCCAGATTTTGATAATTTCAATAGTTTTTAAATAGTGAAGATCACTTATATGTAGAGAAATAAAATTTTGGGAAACATGTTTATAAAAATTTCAAAAGGTAAACCTTGAAGCAACCAAAAATAATTTCCAAGCCGTTTTCAAAGTTTCTTTCAAATATTATCTGTCGCGTAAAACAGTATGGGATGTTTTGCACATTTGTTTTTAAAGCATAATAGTTATTTGTGTACTAGGGGTGCAAAATGCTATATTGTCGCACGAGCATGTAGTTTGAATGATGCGAGGACGGCAATGACATTTTGCACTTGTGCTACACACAATATTTTTTGTCTAGCTTGCCCAAAAAGTTATCTTTTGAGTGCCGGTTTTCCGTGTTGTTCATTTCTTAACACTGCGAACAGGCCGTACGCAAAGTAAAAGAGCCGTGCGCGAAATCGCACCTTGCGCACTAACGAGCAAAGTTGGATCTATCGAACTGTAAAATATATATTTTCATAATTTGCCAATTTAAATAATATTTTAATCACTACCAATTATTTTAGAATTGTCATAGGTACTGATAAACTCAAACATTGTAATTTGCTGACTAGACGAATTTTTAATTCTGAACATTTTTGTCTTTACACTTTTGCTCTAAAAGTAATAGGTAAAGAGCTAATTGAAAAATTTAACGTTGTATTTCCTGTTTAGAAAAAAAAGTTAATATCCGAATGTTACTCATTGCTGGATGTTCCAATCTGTATTTTGTTCACATATTTCTATAAATATAAAAAATCTGATGTGGCCAGCACATTACCTTCCATCAGTTATGTATTTTGTATAGATGTCATACAGAAAATTCCTTGCAAAAGATTCTATTTCTTGTACATTACCTTAAGGGAGTTGTATGTATTTTATACAAATTCCATACAGAAAGTTTCTAGCAAAAGATCATATATTATAACTCAAACATACTGTCAACAGCACTTGACACTGACACCTTTCAATCAGAATTTTCTTAATATAGCAGCTGTTTCCAGAGTTGTAGCATAGCTGGCTAATATATATTTAATTTCTTTATAATTTTTTAACTCTATATCCATGTAATATGAAGTATAAAATGCATTCAAATCGTATAGAGAATAAAATATTCTTTAATATTTATAATAACATTAAATGATATTTAAATTTTCAAGAAAAACTGTTAAAATATTCAAATGAGGGTACTTCCGGTTGACCAATTATAACAAAAATCTAATCAGCTCTTCACATGCATAACGAAGAGGAATACGAAAGAATTATAATTTTTGGAATTGTAGGAGTTATCGCATTATAAAATTTTGTCACACACACACACACATACACACACACACACACACAAACACACACAAACACACACACACACACACACACACACACACACACACACACACACACACACACACACACACACACACACACACACACACACACACACACACACACACACACACACACACACACACACACACACACACACACACACACACACACACACACACACACACACACACACACACACACACACACACACACACACACACACACACACACACACACACACACACACACACACACACACACACAGACATCATCGTAAAAATAGTAAAATCGTTTTCTAGAGACCCTAAAACGTGCTTATTCATCAAAAACTTACCACCCAATTTTTTGACCAAAGACGATACCTTCCTTACCTAAATAAAGGCGACGGAAGGTAATTATAAGAACATTTTAAAAATACAAAATGATGAAGAAAATCTAGGTATACTTTAAAATTATAAAACATACCTCCACTAAAATATTCCTAATGAACCCGATAACATGTATTTGTTTTAGTACGTTATCTAGTGTATTTAGAAAGTATTCTCGCCCATTACGAAGTGTTTGTCGGTCCAGACCTGGGCCAACCTTTGTTCGAAGTTGTATGGTATCATGCACTAAACTTTGAACGAATCTAGTGATGCTCCGTGGTACCGTTAGGCTGGACTGTGTCGCTGGAGCGGAGTGTCGAGTGTCACACACACGTAGAACCGTCTCCCTCAACCAAAACAGAATCTAACTCTCTACCGGTTAGTAAATGCCAGATGCATACGAATGGAAGGTTTAAATTAGAAAAGCAACAGACGACATGCGAACTCTTAAAATTATGAGAAAAAACGACTCATCTAAAGATGAATGAATTTATATAAAACTTTCGGTTTAAGTTTTATAACACTTCAGCAAAACTTTTTGGAATCTACTTTATCTTATAAATTAGTCAATTTTTAATATTTATTTAAACTTTTATCATTCAATGCCTCGTATTTTTTCTAAAGAAAAATCTGGTGTAGCCAACACAATACCTCCCGCCATTTACAGCCCGAGTCACAAAAAAATTAAGTTATTCCTTATTTTTGGATTTGCGAATTTTACTTTAATTTTGACAGTTTATTTCTTCAAATATAGTCTAATCAAATCCAAGTAACTACCTTTTTTTAAACCCCTCAACAAGATTAAATCCCAATTACAGAGTGGGTTCACATTCACACATATCCATGCCTTAGTGGGATTCGAACCCAGAGCCCCGAGGGCACTCATGACATGAGGCGTTGCTCTAACCATTGAGCCATCGGAGCTATAATAAAATGAAGATTCAATTTTAAATACCGGGATAGAATAGAATTAACTAAACCAAATATGAGGATTAGCTTAAACATTTTTGTAAATCGTTAATTTTTGTTAATCTAAATACATACCTACCTACGTATTTACTTATGCTGGAAATTATATTGAATTCCTTTTCTATTCTTCTATTTACTTTTTTCTTTTTAAAACGTTACCCATATTATTTTGAAATGATTAGTTCTTTGATATTGACATTATTTTTCTGTCAGTTACATACATTTTGAATAACTGCGTTTTGTTTGTTTAAAGCGCAGTCTCCAGAATTTAAATTATAGATAATTTTATAAATTTATCCATAAAATATATAGAAAAAGTATTAATGCAAATCTATAGAAAATTTAATAATCTTTAATTTTTATAATAACATTAATCTCGAAAAAATAAAATTTAAAGGTATTTTTCGAAGAAAAACTATTTTGAGCTTCTAGTAAAATGCCATTTCCTGTTATCCGATTTTTACCATAATCTATTACAGAAAAAGTTCGAAATACAAGGTTTCAAAATTTTCTGAATGATAGTATTTGAGTTAGAATGGAGGATCCACACATACATACATACACACACACACACACACATACACACAGACATCATCGTGAAAACTTTAAAATTGGATTCAAAGGACTTTAAAACGTAGTCATTTACCAAAATCTCGATATGCGATTTTTAGCACGATCCCTATACCTCCCTTACCAAGGGCAGCGGGAGATAAAAAAGGCTTTTTAAATAGTGATGTTCTGTTTTATTGTACGTTTTATATTTTGATAAAAAATAGGGATGCCCAAATGTGAAAGATAAACGTTTTTAAATAACTCCAAAATTTTCTCTTATTCATACTGTTCAGTTTAATAACAGAGTTACCGCCGACCGGTTTCGGTCATTTAGATGACCATTATCAAGGTGTTTGCAAATGGGGGAGTTTCCGAATTTTTGATTTTTTTATATGTTAAAATATTTTATAAATCTACAGCGTTTTTACTTTTATATTTAGTAAATTTTTTAAAAAATACCGGTAAAAAAATGTTAAACGTACGCCGGTACGTAACATCAACTATGTGCGAATTATATAGGTGTCGACATACGTGCCCAAAACGTGCTTAATACAAAGAGTTGTTAGGACCTCTGGCATGGTTGACATGTTGAGTAATCTTGACTACTCTGTTTAATTTTCACTTATTGTACTACTGATGATGAGAACTTAGTTCTCGAAATACGTATATAGTTTTTGTTAAAATTAATTTTAAGGTTAAGTGGTAATCATAATAGTTTTAATATGGGATACCAATTTATATGATCAGAAAATAGAAGAGCTTTTGAATCAAGGAAATTATAAGAAACTTGGAAAACATTCTACTACGTCTATAGAAAACAAAGTGTACCGTGCTCTTAAGAAATATAAAGAATTATATTCCGTTAAGAACAAGAACAGATCTCACTCCATATTTTAGCAAGCTTACACACCTGTACGGGGGGCTTCCAAAAATCCATAAGAAAGATTTAAGCATCGCAGAAACCCGACAAAAATTATATAAATTCTCCTACTTACAAACTATCACATTTTCTATTACCAATCATGCAGCCACTTCCAAGAAAAAGATCATATGTGAAGAATTCAAAATATTTTGTAGAACTTTTGAGCTAAATACAATTACAACCACAACATCTTTTTGTCAGCTTTGATGTAAATTTATTTTCGAGAAATTTTTAGAAATCAGCAAAACAAGGCTTGAAAAAGATATCAAATTAAAAGATAAAACCAATTTGCCTCTTGATGGTATTATGGAACTTTTGCAGTGCTGCCTACAGAACCCATATTTCCAAGAAAAAGAATAGATATTTTGTACAAGAAGATGGTTTGCTGATGAGCTCTTCTCTGTTATAGCCAATTTATACAAGGATTTTTTTGCAGAATTAGCACTAGATACAGCCAATAAACTTTGGCTTAGATATGTCGATGATACTTTATATTAGGTTTACAATGGAGAAAAAGTCTTATGGAGTCCCTCCGTTCTTGGATGTTTTAACAGAGAAAACGTATCACGTACTAATAACACCAGACAATACCTTAACTATAATTCCAATCATTCAAAATCTACAAAGTAGGAAATTATCAAAACCTCACATACTCGAGCTCAAACTATATTTGCAACACGGGAAGAAAGTTTGTCAAGAATTAGAAAAAACTTAAAACGATCTAAATAAGAACTGTTACCCGGTGAAGTTAATTATATGATGCCACGTGCTCAAATTTTAGTTTGTAATCACCGAGCGGCGGCCTCAAAAAGCCGCGGCCTCTCGGGAAATTCCCGATTATCCCGACTGGCCAATCCGACCCTGTCTTTTTGTAACCAGTACTTAAAAAGCTGGTGTTCAAAAATTATTTTGGGGTTCATATAAATTATTCTAAATATTTAGTGATCAAATGTGACAGTATGAAGAGAATACATATGACCACGTTACGTGTAAAGTGTGTCTATGTGTGTGTGTGTCCCTTGAGAAAGGCTTTAGAATTAACAGTGTATCTACGTTGAAGTAGTTTAATAAATTTAACCGTCCCGAAATTTAACCGTCCCGGAAATAAGTACCTCGCTTCTAATACACTGACAAACTGCGCACATATAAACTAAATCGTGTTCTCAAGCGGGCGGGTGGAAAAATCAAGATGCCAACCGTACAATGTGAAATAACACTGCGCTGTGGCCGTGGCCGTGCTAGCTGCTTAATATCAATATTAATGCACATATTACTCCGCACATATGCTCTACAGAATCCACAAACATGACAGGGTAATCTATAATTACGTGAGAGATCGTTAATAACTGTATACTATTGTAAGCCCATATGTGTTTAGCTTCAACTCGATATTGTTTCTGACTTACATCTGATCTAGAACGACTCAACTCTGACCTTTACGCAAAACATTTCGACTATGCTAACCAACGAGTTAGCTATACATACACCTAATGACACACTACGGTACGAGCTACATTGACAATACTAAATCTCCAATCATTTCAGTTTCAGATTTAAATGAAATTCTTGTTACATATTCAAATATATTTTTTACACGATCGGGTTATTTTTTATGTTTAGGTACTGATAGTGTTTCCAAGACAGTAGGTCTTATTTACAAATTACTGAACGGTAAGTGATGTGAATGACGTCGGTAAGTGATGTGCTTCACTTACCGTGCAGGAGGCGAGACGAAATAAAAACAAAAATCGAAGCTTACTTCAAATGTGACAAATAATTTTTTTTAATATGTCAAAATAATTTTCACTTCTTATTTTTCTTTTAAATTTTGTGCGTCGATCGTGCAAAAAATAGTATAAGCATCACGAACGTTAAGGAATACCGATCTCAGACAACATTGTCTTCGATCGGTAAGCTGTCCTTACCTTACTTATAGTATATTCCGTAAGTTAACCGCGGTGACCAAGGTTCTGGTTATGCGTTCCGTAATGTAACTAAAACATAATTTCAGGATCGCGGTTCAATTTCGGAATGTGGTTCCTGAAAGTTTTGGTTACTTTTTCGTGACCACGACGACCACAAATGTTATGTGGTTGTTGTGGTCATATTCTTATTTCTTCTTGTCTTGGCTTAATTTGAGAAATCTAGCCAAGGTGACCTTTTACAAGGTTTGAAATTCAAAGAAATATACTTTTTAAAAGAAATGAATTATTTTCATATTACATTTCACTGCTACAAAAATTCAGAATAAATACTCAGTTGCATTAGAAATTTACAAATATTTTGATGCTATTTTTAACTATATTTATATATGTATTAAGTGCATAATCCAAAGAATCTAGCACGGGGGAATATTTAAAGCTCGACGAGCAGCGGAGAGCTTTAAATTTCCCGAGTGATTCAGAACTGCTTAGAATCCTAGCGCGAACCTATAGTTCTAGAACCGACTTGACTAGTGTCGGACTGTTGGACCGATTTAGAACCGGTTAAGAATTTTGTTTGTATATCCTAACCTATAAAATTACATCTATCAGAAAACATTGTGCCCTTGATTAGGTACAATATATTTAAACTGAAGAAATGGAAGGTAAGTTCATGATTAAAATATAATAGATGTATATAATTCGAAAATGTTCCAAAAAACTTGATCACTGTATTGAGGTACTGTCATCCGTATCCTCTATCACTTTCGCTATAAAATTCTGACAGTTCAGAAAAATCGCTGTCTTCTTCCGTTGCTAATTTCATTAATAACAAAAACAAAATAAGTCAGGTTAGATCACGTCAAACTTATTCAGAATTGAAAATTCTAGTAAAATCCTAGAGCTTTAAGAACGGTTCAGAATTGGTTCGAAACACATTCCACTCGTTTTTGGAACACTGCACTATAAGTTCTGAATTTTAAATTCGACTTGTCGGAACGGTAAAATGGCTTTGCGCAGACTCAGTAAAGTTCTGAACGGTTCTGAACATTTGTTGGAACAAACCTTTAGAGCTTAGTCGAGCATGGCTTGGTTACTTGTTGCTAAAGCTTTGTTATTATTTATTTGTGTTTTTCCTGAAAAAGGCAGCAGAGTATGCTACCAAAAAGTTGAATTTGAATAAATATACACACAGAACATAAACTAAAATGTTGTATTATTATTTATAAATTTATTTCTAATTTTTAAATAATACAAAAGTTATATGATGATGGTTCACTGTCCATAACTTTCAATCCCCGTGAAGTGACGTCTGATATCGATCTCAACGGGAAAGATATATCGTCATCGTCATGGTCAAATAGGCACACCCAGAAATGGGTATTAAGCTGATCTTATGTGATATTTATTTATTTATTTATTTCATTATCTACAAAGAATTATTTCACGACGTATAATGCAAATGTGGAACGTGCTCACATAATTTGATGATTGTTGAAGGAGTCGATATTTTGATTGACTGGCGTACGACACACTAAACATTATCATGTTTCGCGAGCTATAATTGTCTTTCGTAGTGAAACCTTAAATGCTCGGTATAGTAATTAAAATATTTGTACACTGACGTAAGTGTTTTTTACACTTTTTCAAATACAATGTAAGCATAACACACTTACGAAAGTCCCTGACTCTATATATTAGGGAGTTTTTACATAGCGTTTTCCCGTCAACTATAATAACCTAGTAGGCACAGAATTAATTTTAAAACGTCAGAACGGTCAGAACCTTTTGTTTTGCAGTCAGAACTGTCATAAAAATTGGACAATTTCTTATTTACTCGTTAAATCGGATAAAATGTTTAAAATTGAGAGAATTTACCATCGACAATAATTTGAGATTGCTAAGAAATGTAACAGAGATGAACTTTTATGAAAATATGTGTAGTTGGAACATCATTAAAAATATCTTGAATGGGACCTCAGGATTTTTTTCCTTTCAGAGCTGTCAGTTAACATGTAGAACACCTTTTAAAGCTATTTAGCAAATATTAAATAGTTCTTCCATTAGTCTTTGATTTCTTTACAACAAAATACAATAAAAATGACAGATATTTAAACTGTCATTTAAACGTCAAAATCAACGTAACTGTGATTAAAACTTAAAGCAAAATCAAAACGTTTGAAAACCCGTTATTTTGTGCGTCCATTATTAAAGACGTAGCGTTAGCGTTGACGGAATCTTTTCGTACGTCATGCAAAAACTCCCTATTTATTCAAATTTACAACGTACATGAAGTTTACTATTTTTCAATGGCGAATGATTAAATATATTTTTATTAAATGTATTACATTAAATTCTTATTATAATTGTACATTACAGCTTTCAAATCTAGATATTCAAATTAATGCCCATCTACTTCAATACGATAATTAAATGCTCGATATAGATATGCAAATATTTGAGAAGCTTTGGCAAAAACAACCACAGTTCCAATATTGTAAATATGAGTTGAGGCTGGTTTATGTAAATTGTAACATTATGCATTTACCTTAGCATTATACCTTGCATTAAACTTTACGTTACGTTGTCCGGTACATGTACTTCTTAGGGTAAACCAATAAGAGCAGTCTGGTAATGTCATTTTTTCTAACAGCGACACGTCTTTTTGTCAATTTCAGATAAGACTAGACTTAGAAGTAAGATAGGGCTTACGATTCCAGCTTTCTGATTGGTCTAAACGCAAACCAATTTTACAAAAGCAATATGTAAGCATTATGACTTTCTAATCTATTTAACAACTCTAAGTACTTCTTTACTTACTAAATAATTAAAATTGATCAAAAACCAGTCTGGCTCCTCAGCGCCTCCAAGTTTATTCTTTTCTGAAATACAGTATAGTTGAACATTTTTTTCAATGACATTCATTTTTAGTCAATACAATTAAATTATGTAATATAAATATTTTTACCTTTAATATGTCAAGAAACGAATGAATTTGTAAATAATATAAATAAGCATAGATAAATATGAAATCAAAATTTAAGGTTAGAGATCAAACTGACAGTTCATGTGACAAATGAATAATCTCAGACCATTCGTTTATTTATGTTAAGTTATTATTATTTAAATATCAATTATTAATAACCTTCCGTCACCTTTAGGTAAGGAAGGTATTTGGTCAAAAAATTCGGTGGTTAGTTTTTGATGAATAAGCACCTTTTAGAGTCCCTCGAATAAGATTTTACTATTTTTACGATTATGTATGTATGTATGTATGTATGTATGTATGTATGTATGTATGTATGTATGTATGTATGTATGTATGTATGTATGTATGTATGTATGTATGTATGTATGTATGTATGTATGTATGTATGTATGTATGTATGTATGTATGTATGTATGTATGTATGTATGTATGTATGTATGTATGTATGTATGTATGTATGTATGTATGTATGTATGTATGTATGTATGTATGTATGTATGTATGTATGTATGTATGTATGTATGTATGTATGTATGTATGTATGTATGTATGTATGTATGTATGTATGTATGTATGTATGTATGTATGTATGTATGTATGTATGTATGTATGTATGTATGTATGTATGTATGTATGTATGTATGTATGTATGTATGTATGTATGTATGTATGTATGTATGTATGTATGTATGTATGTATGTATGTATGTATGTATGTATGTATGTATGTATGTATGTATGTATGTATGTATGTATGTATGTATGTATGTATGTATGTATGTATGTATGTATGTATGTATGTATGTATGTATGTATGTATGTATGTATGTATGTATGTATGTATGTATGTATGTATGTATGTATGTATGTATGTATGTATGTATGTATGTATGTATGTATGTATGTATGTATGTATGTATGTATGTATGTATGTATGTATGTATGTATGTATGTATGTATGTATGTATGTATGTATGTATGTATGTATGTATGTATGTATGTATGTATGTATGTATGTATGTATGTATGTATGTATGTATGTATGTATGTATGTATGTATGTATGTATGTATGTATGTATGTATGTATGTATGTATGTATGTATGTATGTATGTATGTATGTATGTATGTATGTATGTATGTATGTATGTATGTATGTATGTATGTATGTATGTATGTATGTATGTATGTATGTATGTATGTATGTATGTATGTATGTATGTATGTATGTATGTATGTATGTATGTATGTATGTATGTATGTATGTATGTATGTATGTATGTATGTATGTATGTATGTATGTATGTATGTATGTATGTATGTATGTATGTATGTATGTATGTATGTATGTATGTATGTATGTATGTATGTATGTATGTATGTATGTATGTATGTATGTATGTATGTATGTATGTATGTATGTATGTATGTATGTATGTATGTATGTATGTATGTATGTATGTATGTATGTATGTATGTATGTATGTATGTATGTATGTATGTATGTATGTATGTATGTATGTATGTATGTATGTATGTATGTATGTATGTATGTATGTATGTATGTATGTATGTATGTATGTATGTATGTATGTATGTATGTATGTATGTATGTATGTATGTATGTATGTATGTATGTATGTATGTATGTATGTATGTATGTATGTATGTATGTATGTATGTATGTATGTATGTATGTATGTATGTATGTATGTATGTATGTATGTATGTATGTATGTATGTATGTATGTATGTATGTATGTATGTATGTATGTATGTATGTATGTATGTATGTATGTATGTATGTATGTATGTATGTATGTATGTATGTATGTATGTATGTATGTATGTATGTATGTATGTATGTATGTATGTATGTATGTATGTATGTATGTATGTATGTATGTATGTATGTATGTATGTATGTATGTATGTATGTATGTATGTATGTATGTATGTATGTATGTATGTATGTATGTATGTATGTATGTATGTATGTATGTATGTATGTATGTATGTATGTATGTATGTATGTATGTATGTATGTATGTATGTATGTATGTATGTATGTATGTATGTATGTATGTATGTATGTATGTATGTATGTATGTATGTATGTATGTATGTATGTATGTATGTATGTATGTATGTATGTATGTATGTATGTATGTATGTATGTATGTATGTATGTATGTATGTATGTATGTATGTATGTATGTATGTATGTATGTATGTATGTATGTATGTATGTATGTATGTATGTATGTATGTATGTATGTATGTATGTATGTATGTATGTATGTATGTATGTATGTATGTATGTATGTATGTATGTATGTATGTATGTATGTATGTATGTATGTATGTATGTATGTATGTATGTATGTATGTATGTATGTATGTATGTATGTATGTATGTATGTATGTATGTATGTATGTATGTATGTATGTATGTATGTATGTATGTATGTATGTATGTATGTATGTATGTATGTATGTATGTATGTATGTATGTATGTATGTATGTATGTATGTATGTATGTATGTATGTATGTATGTATGTATGTATGTATGTATGTATGTATGTATGTATGTATGTATGTATGTATGTATGTATGTATGTATGTATGTATGTATGTATGTATGTATGTATGTATGTATGTATGTATGTATGTATGTATGTATGTATGTATGTATGTATGTATGTATGTATGTATGTATGTATGTATGTATGTATGTATGTATGTATGTATGTATGTATGTATGTATGTATGTATGTATGTATGTATGTATGTATGTATGTATGTATGTATGTATGTATGTATGTATGTATGTATGTATGTATGTATGTATGTATGTATGTATGTATGTATGTATGTATGTATGTATGTATGTATGTATGTATGTATGTATGTATGTATGTATGTATGTATGTATGTATGTATGTATGTATGTATGTATGTATGTATGTATGTATGTATGTATGTATGTATGTATGTGTGACGATTTTTTCGGATCCGATAATTCAAAAACTACAATTCAAAAAATTATAATTTTTTCGTATTCCATTTCTTTACATCCATGATCCATGTGAAGAGATGATTAGATTTTGCTTATAATTGGTCAACCGGAAGTACCTTCATATTAAGATTTTAACAGTTTTTCTTTTTTTTAAAAAACACTTAAATCTCATTTTCCATATTCAATGTTATTATAAATATTAAAGAATATTTTATTCTCTATACAAATTGATTACGTTTTTTACTTCATATTCAATGAATATCGAGTTAAAAATTATAAAGAAATTAAATTTCATACAGCAGTCAGCTATGCTATAAACATGAAAACCGCTACTATATTAAGAAAATGCTGATTAACAGATGTCATTGTCAAGAACACTTGACATGTTTGTTATAATTTTACTGGAAATATAGAATCTCTTAGGTACATGAAACTTTCTGTATGGAATTTGTACAAAATACATAAGAACTGACAGAAGATAATATATGTACTTGAAATATGGAATCTTGTGCAAGAAACTTTCTGAATGGAATTTGTAGAAAATATATGGAACTGACGGAAGGTAATGTGCTGGCCACATCAGATTTTTTTATTTCAGATTGTGAATAAAATAGTATACAAACCTAGGCGAAAAGTTTCACTGTCTCGGGCTGGTCAATACAATGTGACAGAACTATTCCAAAATAACAAAATGATAATAAAGGTCATATTCTGATTGGTCGGCATTAGCATTATAACTTAAAAATTAAGAAATTGCTATATTCTAGGGTTACAGCATATACTAAGGTTAAAGTAATCAGCTACATATACCATAATACGCATTTGTCTATACTCGAATTATTAGTGCTAAGGAATAATGCTAATGCTAAGTTAAATTCTTAAGTTTACGACTTACATAAACCAGCCTTTACATACTGCGACATTTACTTTCAAGGATGCCAAATAATAATAATCAAGTTCTCTCCTATGGCCGTTTTCAAAAATCAAGCTAAATTAAATTACTTTAAGACTTTATCTTTATTTTAAAGTAATGCTCCAGTGCTCGCTAATGTGTTAAAGTTATATTACGAAAACAACTTTAATTTTAATTTAAAGTGTTAAAGTGAAGGTACAGTTTATTATGAAAATGACCTTTAGTCACAAATCACAAGATATTACATTGTAAAATTTGAGCGTCTATAAGAACATCCTATAAAAATTACAAATTAATATGTAATTATACAATAAATAATTTTCTGATATTTAAACATGATCTTGAGTTAAATTAACAGTAAAGAAGCTGGATTTTTTTTCTACTTATTTCAAAATCAAAAAAATGAACTATGGTTGTTTTTGCCAAAAGCTCCTCATATTAAAGTGTTTTCTGCACTTTTTTAAATACAATATAAGCTTAACACACTTATGAAAATCCTGACCGTTATCTGAAATTAATGCATAAGCATAATTAAAAACTTTGTATGCAGATGTGTGTTGGTGAGTAGGAAATTTATTCTTTTCACATAAGTCATATATTTCGCCAAATACAAGCAAATCTTGTGCAATTTGTAACGGGATCTTGTAGCCAAAATGCGTACATTACTGGTAAAACTTCGAATAATACCAGCACTGGATTTAAAACCGGTATGGAGTATAACCAATACTGTTTTTTTTGTTGTATAAAGGTTATTGAATATATCAAGTTTTTGTTTTCGCTTTAGAATGGGGGGCCGACTTAGGATGCTGCCGATTTTTGTACTGTTCTAATTTTGCGGATGAAAGTGGATATATTTCACAACAAAATGTACAGTTAGATTAGGTTAAGTTAGTTTGAATTATTATTACGTAATGAAAGTACAGCAGACTTCAAGTAATGAAATATATAATGCTTCTAAAATTATTTTATTTGAAATCGTCACTAAAGTAATCCAATGTTTATATGACCATTTCACGCAAATACAATGTTGCCAACCTTATGATTATTATTGTGCATGTAAGATAATTTGGGCAGGTGTACGATGTACAATAGTAAATACATAAAATATGTGGAAGAGAAACTAAATAATTTTGATGAAGAAGTTTCAGATAAAGTACATAATTTTGAGTGTGTTTTACAATAACTTCAATGTCCGGGATTAGCAACATTCAGTATCAGATTGACAGATATGTAAACATAACCTATAATAGTTCTTGATGTATTAAGAGCGGAAAATGATACTTTGTCGCTAAAAGAAACGCGTCGCGTGGCAATCTTTCGAAAGCGTCAATGACATTTTACGCTCGTAATACATACATTATTTTTCTACGTTCGCTCTAGTGGTATTTTTAAATATTATTATATTTTAACGAAAAATTTATCTTATATAATACTAAAACTTGTCAAAAGTGTATATAATCTATTTTAATATTGTAAATAATTCAATAAAAATAAGTTTTTCTACAGTCTATATACAAAGTAGCCATTTGCGCTCTCTTTTGTCAACGCAAAATGTCACTTTGCCGCTCTAGAGCGACAAAGTAGAAAAAAAGCTCGCTCCTCAAATTTATAACTATACAATGTTGAGAAATGTTACTTGGCTACATTCTTAATGGAAACGTTTAGTCAGGAATTAATGACACTGTAGTTACACATTACCCACTTACATAATCAAACAAAATGCCGCACTGCTGTGAAAATAAAACAGGGCATTCATTTACAAAAACGAAAGTATAAAATGCTTAAATTAGATTGAAGCAATAGCTCAAGAAGAATGGAAAATACCGATAAGTAAAAATAAATAAAAAAAATTTGTTATGGTGGAGGATCCCATTGTGGCGACTGTAGAAAAAATCTTGTGTGTGTTTCGAGCGCAAATGGACATTGTCGATTTCGAGCGAAAAACATCAACTGTTTCAACATTCGTGATAAAAATAGAACTTTAGTGCCTTGATACATAAATAAATATTTTTACGTTTATTTATTATATGAATAGGTACATTACACGATGGTCACGCTAGAATTATTGAGAATAAAACACATATGATTCATATTTGTTAAATTTTATTTTAAATATGTTATTCTCAATAATTCTAGTGTGACTCGTTTATTTAATTCCAATTTTTTATATGTTTAAGAAAACATGATTATTTTTAAGTATAAATAAAACATTTAAATTGAAAAGGATCTAAGATCAAAGTGCTACAAAAGTATAATACTATATGTATACAGGATAGTGCATCAATGTTCAAATGTTGTCACTCCTAATTATTTTTTAACAAAATAGTTCAATAGTTTTTTGGAAAAAATATACTTCGTTTGATGGTATCCTAATTCATAATTTCCTATTTTCCGGTACAGGAAAAATTGAAGAAATTTAAAAGTTAATATTAATCAACTAATCAGTTGTTCCATGGAATAATAAACAAATGCGCACAGTGGTAGCTACTCTTTTTATTAGAAATTTTGTGTTTCACATTAGTAATAATAATTAATGTTTTGTTAAAATCAACATTCATTTATTCTTTTGTGCTTTCTATGGTTCCTGTTTATTATTAAAACTGTAATATATGCTTATTCATACGTTTTATACGAGAGATAATTTAATTATATAATGATTTTCCTTTCCAAGATTTTGTAATCCTGACAACGTGAGAAATGAAATGATTGTGGAAATTTTTGGCAAATACTAAACGCATGGGTTTATAAATAATAGCCGGCTTTTAGCTTTTTGCTGTTGTAAAGTATGTCAGAGTAATCCTTTTGGTAACTGTCCATAATTATTATAATTGGGTAATAACAACTGTTGTGTTTAAAAATATAACTCATAACGCTTAATATAAATCATTTAAAATTATCCAAAACATTTGCTAAAATGAAACTCAATAAGCAATAAGTTTATAATCATTTTTTTAAACAATTAATAATCAAAACAAAAATTATTAATAACAAGATTTTGTCAGTTTTATACAGGAAATATTTACGAATCGAGTATAGGTAATGTGATTTTCATAGACAATGTGATTGTTGTGAAGACTTCGTATATACAGGGTGTTCCATTTAAGTGCTACACTATTGCTATCTCGATCTCGAGAAGTATAAGAGATACGAAGTTCGTTAAATTAGCAAACAATTTCTAAATTATATGACTATTAAAATGAACAAAACAAAAATTTTTCTTAACCAGTGGTTCTCAAAATATGGGACTCAACTATTTTATTTTAAATTAGAACCTACCTTTTTTATTAGCTTATTCGATTCAGTATTTTTTTCTGAATTCAACGATATCCATATGTAATACTCTATTATTACAAATTTTTTGAGAAATTGTAAAATTAATAATGTATCATTTTTATTTAAATATGACTATACAAATATGAAAACAAATAAATCAAATGAATCAGGGGCGTAAACTACGTGGGTGCACGGACGCACATGCACCCACAGAAAGTAAAAGTGTGGGTGCACAGCACCCACAATAATTTCGCACTAACATTTTAATTATATTTCATACATTGTAAAAATGAGTTGTCAATCTTTTTAAGTTGTTAAAGAGTAAGCTGACATTATTTAATCGTGTTATAATAATGGCAGTAAAATACTACTATTAAACCGAACAAACGGTGCGAAGAAAATTATTGGCAACCTATAAACAATTGTTGCTGTCATAAAAAATTAGTTGCTTGACATTTTGATAGATTGCTAGACGAAATTTATTTTAAAAATTGCACTGTTTACTGTCATTCATATTTAATTTTTCTGCCTAAATCGTTGCAGATATCACAACTTACGCAGAGACAGAAAAGTTTACCATTGATTGAATGTATCATTGTCGTGACACCTAAGTTTCATTCAAACCGAACAAAGCGTTCTGTCATTATAAGCAAATTTTTTTTTTACAAAACGGTACTCTTTCGGTTTTTCGGATGTTGGTAAAATTGTGTTACTTTGGGCCCAGGAATCTGTGTTTAAGCTATGTCTACGTGTTTTAGAGATACCTGTATATAAATATTAGGAGTATTATTTTTTTTGTAATAGATATTAATCTTATTTATGTTAAATATACACATAATTTAATATATGTATAATAAAATAAGTATGTTATTTGTATTGTATTATTTGCATTTATAAAAACATACAGGCAGCCATATTTAAAATAAAAATAGTGCACCCACAGCCAATATAAAAAGTTTACGCCTCTGAAATGAATAAATAATTACAAAAACTTTTATAATTTTCTTTAAGTTGTGAATAATTATTATTATTTAAAAAAGATAAAATACATAAATAATATTAACAATTGATTTATTTGTTTTTTCCATAGCGCTCTTTGTATAGTCATATTTAAATAAAAATGATACATTATTAATTTTACATTTTTCTCAAATATTTTGTAATAATAGAGTATTACATATGGATATCGTTGACTAAATAAGAAAGTAGCACCCCGTATTTTGAGAACCACTGATCTAAAAAAATTCTTGTTACACTCATTAAAATAGAAATTGTTTGCTAATTTAACCGACTTCGTATCTCTTATATTTTTCGAGATAGCAATAGTGTAGCACTTAAATGGAACACCCTGTAGAGTGGCTCAAAAGAAGCATCAAATTGCATCGAATTGTATAATTCATTTTTGTTGTACGTTCGGAGTTGCACAGTGTGTTCAAAAAAAATCCTAACTCGGAGTAGGCTATGAACAGTGAAACGTATGTCAATTTAAAAATATTTAATTAAATGTCAATTTGACATGAGATACTGTCAAAAATCTAATGAAATCAAAGCCTTTCTTCTTTAATCTTATTTTTTAAATGGAATCAAATTAGAAATCGACGAATGTCAATATACTGTATCCTTTTTTATTGTCTTTAAAATTACATTTCAAGATCAATTTTGACAACTAGACTTTTGAATAAAATAATGGTCAGACATACGTCTCTCTGTTCATAACCTACTCCGAGTTAAGAATTTTATTGAACACACTGTATTTATGAGAAGTAGACCTAAATACTAAATGACAAAATCCGACATTGGACACAGCCTAAAAATTATAAATATGATCATAGAATATACCGAAATAGCCTGCATAAAATATATTATGTATGTATCCCTTATTTCCGCACATGGCCCGTATATTTCCTGTTATGCCTATACTTGTCATTTTTATCCGAGAAGAGAAAATATATTTTCACTTGTAATTTTATATTATCTGCGTATTGATTATAAAAAGTAACAATTATGAGGTGAATTACCTTCATACGTAATGCTTATGTATAGCCATTATGACATTGTACATAATATTTTCACTCGATTTCATAATAGTTATCACATTTAGTTATTTTCATTTCGATTATTGAAAGCGTTCGTTCAAACTGCTAATTTAACTGAATAAAAAAAATCATACTATATTGGATATACATAATATAATTGTCCACTATTTTCCAGATATTAGATGTTTTGGTATCAACCCTGGCAATTTATAAAAAATCGAGCCGCTTCGATTGACAACATAATAAACAAAAAAAACCACTCGGGGTTTTTAAAAAATCCTCTCAGAAATATGCAAACAAAAAAGACTGAATCACAATATATTATTTGAGCTAATAATTGAATGGAATATAACATTGTATTTTATAATTGTTCAATTCAAGTTTTTCTAAATACAGAATAAATAGAGTCAAGCGAGAATGTTGGCACTTATGAATTTAAAGTTAAATTAAAAAAATATATAATTTGTAGGTATCGGAAAGAATAACATTGTTGTTTGTATTCGGATTATATAAATCAAAAACTACGAGCATTCCTTAAATATCAATAATTGTATTATTAGCAGTCATTTTAATTTTAAATATTCGATATGTAAATGGCCCCTGTACAATTTTGTTACTACGATCCAGATTATCAAAAGCTTTAATTTTCAAAATCATTTTAATTCAAATGGACAAAAATTTACTTCAACAATTGAGTTAGGGCCAATTTTAAAATCTCCGGTTAGAATTTTAACTGTAAAATAAATAAACAATATTGAATCGAATTATTGACAGAAATGATCAATTTGTCACCAGTTTATTTCGTTTCAATTTTATAGGGATATTAAAACCTATTAAACTAATTCAAAAATACATACATCGGGATTTTAAAACACGTATTATTATAATATAACATACTATTGCCCCATTTTATTTGTAATCTTATAAAATGAGATATTAAATTTAATTTTATTCAGAATTCATGTCTTATTTGATTTTAACATTTAAAATAATTTTATCATATATTGATGCAAACGACCACATAACATTATTCGTCAAAGTAATATTGCTATGCATTTCAAATTTATTTCTGATTTTCAAAATTTTGAAGAAAACTATTACTATTGTCAAACCTTGAACGTCATTTTTCAAAACAATATTTTTGAAAGATATTTCAATGAATCAGAACATACATTATGATCCAAAAATATGGGTACACCAGCTGATTTGTAAAAATCAGTGTACTAAATTTATTTACGCCTTACACTGGATTTTTACGAAGTTGCTTTTCATTATGGTAAAAGTACAGGGTTCCGGTAGAAGCTAAATCTGGACTAGAAGATAACCCTTAAAATACCGGTCGAACTATTATCACCAGTTATTCGGCCCACAGTTTTTTTAAAGTTTTAAATCTTTACTTAAAGTAGCCCAAAGAATTTGTGTAAATTTTATAAGTTTGGGCTCGTATATTATCACAGATATACTCCGGTTAGTTAACTTAGTTCAAAATTTGATTGGTGAAATGTGGAGTTAATTTATTCCTAAGTATATTTATTCCTTGGTTAGTTAACCTGACATTTATCCTTACTTAAAAACGGTCCGTAAAGAAAACTACACAATGAGATAAAAATTAATCACATTTTTTAAATAAAATTTGCTATTTATAGCATATTTCAGAGTGCCAAGGAACTACTCGCGTACCTATTCTTGTTATTTATGTTTGAAAGATCTAATAGTAAACATTACAGCTTCATGGTATAAAAAAATTGTGATTGTATTTAGGGCTCACATTTTCTCTAAAATGATTAGGGACATAACTACAGTAAAATAAAATAATTAATATTGTATATCCTATATACAATTTTCAAATAGACATCCGGTATTTCTGGTATAAAAAATACGAATTTTATTAATGAAGAGCTAGCAGTCTATATGTTAGAAATAAATTGTGAAAAGATATTGGGTAAGTTTATATCGAAGCCCTTAATCGGATTTCTAATCAAATCGGATTTAAATAAACCCTAAATCTTGACTGTTTATACCACAAAAATTTAAAGCGATCAAGTACATTCAAATTTACAGTAGATTAAATTGGATTTATTACTGACATTGTTGGCATAGCAGCGTACAACAATATTGACCAGTATTAATTTTGACTTTTGATCATTTTGACTTGACATTTGATAGTTTTGTTACAGTTCAGAGTTTCTACCATCTCACCAATTAATAATTTTTCTTTCCAGGATTAATTTTAAAAATATTATGTTTCTTGTTGCTCTTCTAATAATTATACTAACTTATCGTTGACACATTAACTGTCAAACCGTGAAAGATAAATAAATTACTGAGCGTTTTTTTACTGTTTCAGTACCTATTATTGAATTTTCTGTTGAATCGCTGTTTATCTCAGGAAAGTATTAGGGATTCACCAAGCCAAGCTACTTGGCTTGAAATAAAAAAGCTTGGCTTGGCTTGAAACTTCAAGCTTTTTTTAATGTTAGGCTTGGCTTGGCTTGGGCTTGATGGAAACAGAGCTTGGCTTGGCTTGAAAACTTCAAGCTTTAATTATTTTAGGCTTGGCTTGATTTTCAAGCTTTATCAAGCTTTTTCAAGCCTTTTCAAGCTATTTCAAGCTTTTTCAAGCTTTCAAGCTTTATAAATGCTCATGCGCACAGTAGGTATATAGGTCTTGAAAACCAGTAGTAGTTGTTCGGTATCAAGATTTTAATATAAATATTCGATGTGAATTTAATTAAATATATCGATATACCGATATATCGATGTATTGGAATATTTATGTATCAATATATCGATGTTATGTCGATGTTTCATTGTATCGTAATAATGTACAAATCACGTTTTGTTTTACATAAATTTATTGTGGTACAATTGAAAAATATCTTCTTATGCGTAAAGATAAACAAAACGATAAAATAAAATTTATGAAACTTACACCAAGTGTTTTTTCATTGTAATTATTAAAATATAAAAATATTGAAATGTATATTTATTCATTTATTTTATTTTTAAGAGTAAACAATCAGCATAAATTTATTATCTTTTATTAAATATTTACCCTTCAATTTTCATGTTTCTTTTATTATTTTCGTTGACTGCATTTATTCAAGTTTGCATATGCATTAGCTGGACTTTATTGTATTGTATTTTAACTAAAAACTCGAAATGTCCTCACAACTGTTAAAGTGTGTCATACTATTTAGTTCATATGCACCCTATGTAAACAAAAAAAAAAAAAAAAACTCAAGACACCAAATACGCAATAACAGTGTTCAAATAAATACATAAATATTTTGGAATGTACAATGGGATGGAAATGACCTGAGACTGATCTTTTATACCTACTTGAAATACATCTGGAAATCATAAAACCCTATAGACGGAAATTTCCCCGAAATTTTGTTTGTTCGTGACAAATACCTACTCGCCTCTTCTTATGAAATTTCTACTGATTTTTGAGTACAGAATCATATAAGTTAAATACATAAATATAATTAAAGTAATCATGTGCAAATTCACATAATACAAAAGTTAATATGCTTAACGATACGAATATGTCGTTATTACTGAAATTTGTGAATGAAAGCAAATTAAAAACCTCCAGAACTAGGTAATAAGCCGAGATTATATATTTATTTGCTTATTTATTAACACATATTTTTGGATCAATGAAAACTTGTATCAAGGTAATATTTAAAAGAAAATGCTCTCTTTGTCGGTACATTGTTATTGTCTATTATACCTGTCACGGTTTATTAGGGGTAAATTAGGGGTTGAGCTAAAAATAGCATTGAAAATCTTTGAATATAAATATATACATATACACAAACAGAAATTGTCTCGTCTCTATGATTCGGAAATACCAGAATAACAATACATTGTACAAAATGAAACTTTAAAATGCAATAATTATCATGATTTATGTAGTCTATCACTCAATTTACCTTATGGTGTAGAGTATATTATTATTTCTTATAATTTTTATTCTGCAGCAAAATTATCTATTTGTAGCATTGCAATAAATACGAGTATAAATATTATGTGTTGAAGCTTGATGCTTGGTATTTAAAATCAAGTTAGTTAAAATTTAAATGAATATTGATTATATTCTATCTATATCTATTTTGATTGGATAATATTCCGATATTATCCAATCAAACAAAAAGATCAAACTGCACCTATCTTCCCATCACTCTATAGTTAAAACAGATAGTTGGTTCAGATTGAAAAAATAAGTGGTCTTTGCATAATAAGAATGATGAAGGGTATAGTGTCCTATTTACAAAGTTTTGAAGCATACTGGACTGGCAGGTAATGAAGGCTGGTCCTTTTGGAAACTCCAATTCTTAGAAGTTCGCAAAAATGTGCCGAAGCAGTGAGGAAGTACGTTATCACCATAAAATTACGGTTTTGTCGGCCTCGACAACATTTCTTAAGAAAAGCTTGAAAAAGCTTGTTTTCAACCAAGCTACTTGACAGTCAAAGGCTTGGCTTGGCTTGAAAATTCAAGCTTTTTTAAATGTTAGGCTTGGTTTGGCTTGGGCTTGGTGGAACAGAAGCTTGGCTTGGCTTGAAAAGTCAAGCTTTTTTGAACGGCAGGCTTGGCTTGATTTTTCAAGCTTTTTCAAACCAAGCCAAGCCAAGCTTTCAAGCTTCAAGCCAAGGCCGTGAAACCCTAGAAAGTATATCGGATTTATGTGTAAATCTCGTTGATAAAGTCGATTTAGAATCCGATTCTAAATCCAATGCAGATCGTTTACATCGTTTTCTTAAATACGATTTCTAATCCTAAATCCACTTAAATCCGACGTCGATATAAACTTACTCAATGTCAGCCAACGGGATTTGAACCCGGGAGCATTACTCCGGCAAAGTAATGGTCCCAGGTTCAAATCCCGGTGACTGACATGATCTTTTCAGAATTTATTTATAAGAAATACGAACTTAAGAGGAATGGAACCCCTGCGTACTAGATATGGAGCGAAATTTCAAATAAATTGACCCTATACTAGAACTATTAGCATTTTAAAAAATTCAATATTAGACGAACATACTTCTGATATGAACCTGCATTTAAAAAAAATATATTAGCAATTGACTTTGATTTTATGGGGAAAATGGCAATTTTTCGTTTTTCCTACAAAATCAAGGTCAAATACTAATAGATTTCAATAATACTTTTTTTGAAATGTAGGTTCATATTAGAAGTATGTTCGTCTAATGTTGAATTTTTACTTCCTTGTACAAAGTAAAGGAAGTATTGTATTCGCGAAAAATTTCGGTTTTCAGATTTTCACCATCCCTGAATCCATTCTAATTTCGTCGTGACGTCTGTACGTACGTACGTATCTCGCATAACTCAAAAACGGTAAGCCGTAGAAAGTTGAAATTTTGTATTTAGGACTTCTATAACATCTAGTTGTGCACCTCCCTTTTTGGTCATTACATAATTTCCAGAAATGGTTCTTTATTTGAAGCCTATAATAGATTTTAATGAAAAACTATATTAAAATATAATCCAAAACTTTTCAAATTTTATATCAATTGGAATAACAGCAGAATTTGGTTAAAACAGGCTAACCGGAAGTTATATATTACCTGAAGTTGTTAAAAGTTTTTCTTGAATAAAATGGTTTCATTTTGAAATAAATGCTTTTAGAGAATTAAATTCTGCGTCTAGCACATCAAGTATTATTAAATTAGCCCTTTGTATAAGCGAGATATGTAAATTTAAAACTTATATACTTTTTGGTTTATGTAATGAAGCTTCTAATAGATTAGCACAAAAAAAAATCTGATGTGGCCAGCACATTACCTTCCGTCAGTTCTATGTATTTTGTATAAATGTCATACAGAAAGTTCCTTGCACAAGATTATATTTCTTGTACATTACCTTCAGGCAGTTGTATGTATTTTATACAAATTCCATACAGAAAGTTTCTAACAAAAGATCCTATATTTCCAGTAAAATTATAACATAAACATACTGTCAACTGCACTTGACACTGACACCTTTCAATCTGAATTTTCTTAATGTAGCAGCTGTTTCCAGAGTTATGTCCATTTAATATGAAGTATAAAATGCATTGAAATCATACAGAGAATAAATAATTCTTTAATATTTATAATAACATTAAATGTGAAAAAATGATATTTATCATCGTTTTTTCAAGAAAAAACTGTTAAAATGTTCAAATGAGGGTACTTCCGGTGGAACAATTATAACCAAGATCTAATCAGCTCTTCACATGGATGTAACGAAGAGGAATACGAAAGAATTATAATTTTTGGCATTGTAGTATTAAAGTTATCGCATTAGAAAATTTTGTCACACAGTAAAATCGTATTATAGGGACCGTAAAACGTGCTTATTTATCAAAAACTCACCACTGAATTTTTTGACCAAAGACAATACCATCCTTACCTAAAGGTGACGGAAGGTAATAACAAAAAAATAAAAAATAGATGTTAATGTCAAATTACGTCAAATACCTACGTGCAATTTTATAATTGAGTCTATACTTCATATTAGTCTTGCGTACAAGGAAGTCGTGTGGTGTCCACATCAGATTTTTTAAAATAATAATAGTTCTAATACAGGAACAATTTATTTGAATTTTCGCTTCATATCTAGTACGCAGGGGTTCCACTCCTCTTAATTTTGAAATAATAATCTAGAGTGTATTTACTTCACCAACTTACTTCAACTTAAATTGCGTCCGTATAACTCAAAAATCTTCCATTACAAATGTTCAATTAACAAACAATCATCACTGAAGCACTTCCTTGGATCAAATACCATCACTCCCGCGCGATCTTCAATCTCCCGAACAATCGCGCATCGCCAAGTATAAGTATCCGTATCCAAGCAACTCAACTATCTTAGCGAGTGGTAACTTGTGAATGAACTGCTTTCGCGGCGTCGCGAATTATAAGTTGACGGGCGATGAGCGATTCGATTCGATCGATGGCGATCGATGATTGACATGCAAAGAAGAATTGTTCGGGGTTCGCGTTCGCGGCAACGGCCACACTGAAAGAAAGCGACGGAAACGAGTCGAGTTTTCATAGTAGAGGCATCCCTTCTCCTCAGTCACTGGGTCTTTCTCTAGTCCATTGATTTCGAGTTGAATATGGGTATAACACTAATATGCGGTGGCTCTGTGGAATATGAATGAAATATAAACATAATACATACGAGAATAGTTCCGGAAAAAAATATGGGTACGCCTGATAATTATGGGAAAAGCAGTTGATAACAACTTAAAATAGTTATTTGTTTAATTATGCAAAATAAATTATGTTGCTATGCGTTTGTTGAACGGTTGCTATGCGTTTGTTGGTATGTAAATAGCAATAATTTTACATACTGCTAGCTTCAAAAAAATCTGATATCGGTAGCACATTACCTTCCGTCAGTTCTATGTATTTTGTATAAATGTCATACAGAAAGTTCCATGCAAAAGATTTTATTTCTTGTACATTACCTTAGGCAGTTGTATGTATTTTATAGAAATTCCATACCGAAAGTTTCTAGCAAAAGATCATAAATTTCCAGTAAAATTATAACACAAACATACTGTCATCTGCACTTGACACTGACACCTTTCAATCAGAATTTTCTTAATATAGCAGCTGTTTCCAGACTTATAGCATAGCTGGCTAATATATTATATTTAATTTCTTTATAATTTTTTAACTCTATATCCATTTAATATGAAGTATAAAATGCATTCAAATCGTATAGAGAATAAAATATTCTTTAATATTTATGAAAACATTAAATGTGAAAAATTGATAACATCGTTTTTTCAAGAAAAACTGTTAAAATCTTCAAATGAGGGTACTTCCGGTTGACCAATTATAACTAAAATTTAATCAGCTCTTCACATGGATGTAACGAAGAGGAATACGAAAGAATTATAATTTTTGGAATTGTAGTATTAGAGTTATCGCATTAGAAAATTTTGTCAGACACACACACACACACACACACACACACACACGCATGCATGCACGCACGCACGCACGCACGCACGCACGCACGCAGGCCCGCACGCACGCACGCATTCACGCACGCATTCACGCACGCATTCACGCACGCATTCACGCACGCATTCACGCACGCACACACACACACACACACACACACACACACACACACACACAGACATCATCGTAAAAATAGTAAAATCGTATTCTAGGGACCCTAAAACGTGCTTATCCATCAAAAACTCACCAATGAATTTTTTTTAACCAAAGACAATACCTTCCTTACCTAAACGTGACAGAAGGTAAAAAATCGCACTTTTAATGTCTTTCGGTAAAAAAATTATTAATATGAAATGGATATGTTTTTCCTAACAGTAGAACATTACTTGAAATATTCCTTGGGAACCTCCTTGGGATTTATCGTCGAATGAACTGTAGGTCTTAATGTTCCTATTTTTATTTATTAATAGTATAAATACAAGAACGTTTCGGGCGTTAATTCTTCTTCTTCTTCTTTTAATAGGCTATTTTTGTTTCAATAGATCCTGGATTTGTATTGAAACAGAAATTGTAATTTTACTTTTATATAATGTAAAACCAAATCTCTTTGGTTCACATTAATTTCTCTACACTTGTTTTGCTGATGATGGGACCCGAAACGTCCTTGTATTTATACTATTAATAAATAAAAATTGAAACATTAAGACCTACAATATATTCGACGATAAAGTAGAACATTGTTATAAATATTTAGGTAATCGAAAAAACTATGAATTTAAATGATTCTTTGGAAATATCTATTTTGGATTTACAGAGAGTCGAAACTCCAAAATAATTCGCTACTATATACTAGTGCTGTCAAGATGTAACACGAGGGGGTCTCTGAAGCTGAATGATGAAGATGACTGAAGAGGTTGATGATTCTAATACTGATGATTCCAACGATGATACACTTTTTCTTACTGGTGGACGCCTCTGATGGTTGGCGTCCAACACTTCGTGCCGAAGGAAGAACACACATACACTAACACTTTAACTTTACACTGGTGAACACTTACATTACGATTTACGGACAGGGACACTACTTGGTTTTTAATAACTAAACTTTATTTACATGATTATTATAACTTATTATTAACTATGGATTAAACTAAACATAACTAACACAACTAAGCAGATACTAAACTGTTACATTCCATAACACAGCGGGCGGGCGTCGCCCCAAAACTAAGACACTACATGCCTCGTCAAAACAAAACACGTCTTCACGACTCGACGAATTAATCTCGACTCTTCCATGTTTATCCCATGGCTAACTAAAACCGACTGACTTTTTAAAACAAAACGCTATCTTCAGGACAGGATTATCTTAGGGGTACGGGGTGCATAGGCCAGGGCATCCAAAGTCACGCACGTATACATAATAATTTCCAGACATATAACTAACAAATAAATGTCGTGACTATCATAATACGATAAGAATTTCTAAACTGAATTTTGACTTAAATAGATAAACAGAGTTAAAATATGAATATTGAAACTATAATTGAGAAAAGTTTATAAAAAGTTATTTATCTATTATTGCTCTTACCCTCGCCTTGTCACAAAGAACCGGAAAAATTCCGTCTCACAATATAAAATATCACTCTTAATACTTATATCATAAATACCTATTATTTTGTATATAGAATTATTTTAATACTTCTCTCCACGCCAGCAAAGAGTGCCCGTGAAGTGAAGACAAGTAAACACCCGCACGGTAGTAATATGTCATCATTACCGATATCTGTAGACAAAGCAGATTGGCACACCCAGCATTAGATACAATGTTGCAAGAATGGTTTTCAAGTTTATACAACTTTGTTGCAAATGGCATTACGTACTCGTATCTACGTATGCATGTATGAATGTGTTGTGCATTATAGTAAGTTTACATTGTTACCGTAATCGTAAAGTAGGTATTTTAGCTAAGTTGCTTAATTTATGCGGAGGTTAAGCCTTGCGAGCGAGTACCGTGTTTATATTTTAATCATCTCGTGTATGAATGGAGTTGCTGTGCTGTAGTGTGCTATGCTATCCTAGTGAATGATTTGTTGAACTGCCTCTGCGACTACGACTACGATTGCGACTGTGAGACCAGTCGCAGTCGAACTAAGTGGACGATTAGAGATTTACCCAGCTCAGCACACGGTATTGCATCTGCTTGCAACCCAGATTCATTTTTCTGCGAAAGAAATTGGTTTTTACAAGAAAGAAAATTGTGTACATTTCAAACTAGTTTCTTTTAAATTACTTTTAGATTGCCTATCACAATTAGGTAACAAATAACAAATTACTAAATAGATATAAATATACTCGTAACATCAGGGGAGTCTGTATGTATGTAAACTGACAATTAATAAATTTATGTGAGATTTTGTCAACAAGTTATGTCAGCTTTTAAATTTTTCAGTTTGACGTTTAAATTTTCCATTATATTTTTTTGCATTGCCTGCTATGTTCGTCTTCGTCATTTATGTGATTTTACTGCTCTCTGAAGAAATATGCAAGGAACTATTTCCCCCATGCTCCGTTAACCCCTCATCATCAAGCACTTTGTTACAAGGCCACCCATAAGTCTGTCCAATCTCTCTTTGATAGTTGTCTCTGGGTTGATGCATAAGTTCGAAGCGTTTTTATTGAATTAAAAATTTATTTCTTAATAAAGAAAATATATGAACTAATCAAAAATACATTCTCCTCCATTGTTTAGGATTGCCTCCCAACGATCTGGCAGTTTTATAATTCCACGTCTGAAGCAATTCGGTTCCTTGAAAGTGGAGAAGTCGTCAAGCCAATTTTGAAAAGAGATTCTTAAGGTTGTTGTAGAGAGTAAAAGAGATGAAAATCTGATGGAGTATGATCAGGAGAATAGTGCGGATGTGGAAGGACCTCCTTTGTTATTTTTTTCCACTGCACTCTTGCTCTAGAAATCAGAAATGCTACGAACTTATGAATCAACCCAATAAATTTCAAAGCGCGATTTTTTTAACTTAACAAAGAATATTGCGATGCAAAAAACTGTTATTTTTATTATTATAGAAGTTTATCAATGTAATAAATAAAATTATAAGCTGAAGATGGGAAATAGCCAGTTCCCGAAACCCAAAAAATATAAATAGCATGTAATTCTAAACAAGTAATTGCCATTTATACCTACTTCCAGAAGATGTAACTTAGCACGCGATATATTAACAAAGAATGCATTACATTTTGTGTTAAAAATTAAAAATAATATAAAAGTGTAAAGAAGTGGAGCAAATGTTGAAGAAGGCTTTTAATGAGGAAGCTATGTCCAAACCTAGGGTTTATGAATAATACAAGAGCTGTGAATATGTGGAAGATTTCTACTGTATTTCTAGAAAGCCTGGCGTTATAGCACATTGAAGATTTGAGCTTAGTAATCCCTGAGGTTAATGCGAAAATAATGGTGAACAAACAGTTTTAGATTTTGCACCACTCGCGATTTTTTGGCCAAAAGTCAATCGCAAACATACTACACTACTATTTGTCGCGATGCTGCTGTTTCCGTATTCACCATCAGACATGGCGCCCTATTATTTTTTCGTTTCCTCTTCTTGAAGATGAAGAGTATTGGAAACAGCATTGGCATAAGTGTATTGTTTGTGTTTAAAAAATTCCTAACTCTGAGTAGGCTTTGAACAAAGAAACGTATGTCAATTTAAAAATATTTAATTCAATGTCAATTTGAGATGAGATATTGCCAAAAATGTTATCTAAAGAAATCAAAGCTTTTCTTCTTAAATCTTATTTTAGAAATGAAAACAAATTAGAAAACGGCGAATGTCAATATACTGTATACTTCTTCCTTAAAATTACAGTTTGAGATAAATTTTGGCTTGATTTTTGAATTAAATAATGATCAGACATACGTTTCACTGTACACAGCCTACTCCGAGTTAGGATTTTTTTTAACACACTATACTTTGAATTTGAAGGGCAATATTAATATTAAATAAATAAATATATCATCACGGCGTATTACCCATTGCTGGGTGTGCCAATCTGCTTATTACGTATACGCAGATATAGGTGTTTACTAGACGTCATCACACGGGTACTCATTGCTATTGTGGAGAGTGCATCAGAGGGGTCACTTTTGTGTAATTTAAAATTCGAAATAATTTAGGCGTCGGACGGTGTAGAGCCCGCGGGTCCCTAGATTCGCAACCAGATACTCTTGCAAACAAATGAAAATACTTGTATTTTTTATCAAACGTCGTACCTATAATGAGGTGTTGCACGTTTTTTTTCTTTGCTTTAATCAAAAGAATAAGAAAAAATATTTAGCCCCTATTTTTTATTATTTTCGTATTATTCTTTATTCATGAGAAAATTGTCTTTGAAATTATAATGTTTGAGTTTCCGCTTCCCCTTTCGCGTGATGACGTTCGAATAAACCTAACCAATGAAGATGTGGCTTACATTGTTACATTTGCCACCGACGGAATTTAAACGAGTGACAGTCATGACAGTTGTCAACTACTACTGATTTTTGTATTTGGAAATAATCAAAAATGGTTGTAAAAAGTGTTTTGTGAAGTGTGCCCAAATAGAACTGATAATAGAGAAACATAAAACATAGTGCCTCATAACGAAGAAAGAATAATGAAATGGTTGTCGCAAGTAAAGATAAAAACATAAAATCAAAACTTCTTTGTTGTAAAGATCATTTTGATGTAAATATAAATATTTTTATAATTAAATAAGAACTATTGAATACATTTAATTTTTTAGCTGGAAAATGATGCACTCAGCTACGGTTTCTTATACCGGCTAATCTTTGCACTATTGGACCATAAGAGAGATTGATAAATCCAGGATAGAATATTATTAGACGGTATTGCTTAAGACCACTACTGACGATAATGTCAATCTCCAACTGAAGAGGATCTATTCCAAACAATGTGTCGCTGGAATATGTTTTATATATGTTTTAATAATATTGTATTCTGTATGTTCCTGACACGAAATAAATGCAAAAGTCAAAATAGAAAATAAAGTGCCAACTAAAATGGAAAAAAGAGAGAACGGGGGAAAATTACTCAGAAATAGACAAAGAAAACATGTTGAAGATAAATAAATGTAAAAATAATATATGGGATTAAATTTATAATGAATTTAATTTAATTAATGTTGACATGTGTCAAATTTATTTTACACAATAAAATTTACTTCCTCGAACATCGGTGGAGTAATTTATTCTGTAGATTTAATTAGCTAGTATTTTTATTCTTGTTTTGACGAAAATCTCTGGAATAAACTATTTTACTTCAGGAGTAAATTTTACTTTACTACTGCTTTACTTATCCATCTTTTATAATACTGGGCATGAAACTATGAAATATAACGCTATAATATAATAATAAATAACTAAGGACTACGCTAAAGATCCAAAAGTCTCGCTGCACTATAAATCAGACTTTATGTCACTCAGTTGTCATTAACGCAATCATTGACTTTGATGTATGATACATTTGTTGTTTTTTACCTTCCGTCACCTTTAGGTAAGGAAGGTATTGTCTTTGGTCAAAAAATTCGGTGGTGAGTTTTTGATGAATAAGCACGTTTTAGTGTCCCTAGAATACGATTTTACTATTTTTACGATGATGTCTGTATGTATGTATGTGTGTGTGTGTGTGTATGTATGTATGTATGTGTGTCTGTGTCTCTGTGTGTGTGTGTGTGTGTGTGTGTGTGTGTGTGTGTGTGTGTGTGTGTGTGTGTGTGTGTGTGTGTGTGTGTGTGTGTGTGTGTGTGTGTGTGTGTGTGTGTGTGTGTGTGTGTGTGTGTGTGTGTGTGTGTGTGTGTGTGTGTGTGTGTGTGTGTGTGTGTGTGTGTGTGTGTGTGTGTGTGTGTGTGTGTGTGTGTGTGTGTGTGTGTGTGTGTGTGTGTGTGTGTGTGTGTGTGTGTGTGTGTGTGTGTGTGTGTGTGTGTGTGTGTGTGTGTGTGTGTGTGTGTGTGTGTGTGTGTGTGTGTGTGTGTGTGTGTGTGTGTGTGTGTGTGTGTGTGTGTGTGTGTGTGTGTGTGTGTGTGTGTGTGTGTGTGTGTGTGTGTGTGTGTGTGTGTGTGTGTGTGTGTGTGTGTGTGTGTGTGTGTGTGTGTGTGTGTGTGTGTGTGTGTGTGTGTGTGTGTGTGTGTGTGTGTGTGTGTGTGTGTGTGTGTGTGTGTGTGTGTGTGTGTGTGTGTGTGTGTGTGTGTGTGTGTGTGTGTGTGTGTGTGTGTGTGTGTGTGTGTGTGTGTGTGTGTGTGTGTGTGTGTGTGTGTGTGTGTGTGTGTGTGTGTGTGTGTGTGTGTGTGTGTGTGTGTGTGTGTGTGTGTGTGTGTGTGTGTGTGTGTGTGTGTGTGTGTGTGTGTGTGTGTGTGTGTGTGTGTGTGTGTGTGTGTGTGTGTGTGTGTGTGTGTGTGTGTGTGTGTGTGTGTGTGTGTGTGTGTGTGTGTGTGTGTGTGTGTGTGTGTGTGTGTGTGTGTGTGTGTGTGTGTGTGTGTGTGTGTGTGTGTGTGTGTGTGTGTGTGTGTGTGTGTGTGTGTGTGTGTGTGTGTGTGTGTGTGTGTGTGTGTGTGTGTGTGTGTGTGTGTGTGTGTGTGTGTGTGTGTGTGTGTGTGTGTGTGTGTGTGTGTGTGTGTGTGTGTGTGTGTGTGTGTGTGTGTGTGTGTGTGTGTGTGTGTGTGTGTGTGTGTGTGTGTGTGTGTGTGTGTGTGTGTGTGTGTGTGTGTGTGTGTGTGTGTGTGTGTGTGTGTGTGTGTGTGTGTGTGTGTGTGTGTGTGTGTGTGTGTGTGTGTGTGTGTGTGTGTGTGTGTGTGTGTGTGTGTCTGTGTCTCTGTGTGTGTGTGTGTGTGTGTGTGTGTGTGTGTGTGTGTGTGTGTGTGTGTGTGTGTGTGTGTGTGTGTGTGTGTGTGTGTGTGTGTGTGTGTGTGTGTGTGTGTGTGTGTGTGTGTGTGTGTGTGTGTGTGTGTGTGTGTGTGTGTGTGTGTGTGTGTGTGTGTGTGTGTGTGTGTGTGTGTGTGTGTGTGTGTGTGTGTGTGTGTGTGTGTGTGTGTGTGTGTGTGTGTGTGTGTGTGTGTGTGTGTGTGTGTGTGTGTGTGTGTGTGTGTGTGTGTGTGTGTGTGTGTGTGTGTGTGTGTGTGTGTGTGTGTGTGTGTGTGTGTGTGTGTGTGTGTAACAAAATTTTCGTCTACGATAACTGCCATACTACAATTCTAAAAATTATAATTCTTTCGTATTTCTCTTCGTTACATCCATGTGAAGAGCTGATTAGATTTTGGTTAGAATTGGACAACCGGAAGTACCCTCATTTGAAGATTTTAACAGTTTTTCTTGAAAAAACTATGTTAAATATCATTTTTTCACATTTAATGTTATTATAAATATTAAAGAATATTTTATTCTTTATACGATTTGACTGCATTTTATACTTAATATTAAATGGATAGTTAAAAAATTATAAAGAAATTAAATTTCATTAAGTAGCCATAGCTATGAAAACAGCTACTATATTAAGAAAATTTTTATTGAAAGATGTCAGTGTCAAGTGAAATTGACATCTTGATTGACATAGTGTGTGTCTTATTATTATTAATATTACTGGAAATATAGGATCTTTTGCTTTCTGTATGTAATTTGTATAAAATACATACAACTGCTTTAAGGTAATTTACAAGAAATAATAATATTAATAAATCTTTTATTTCTGCAGATACATTACACTGTATATAGAAAACGTCACAAAATAATAATTTTCTGTACGGAATTTGCATAAAATACATAGAACTGACGGAAGGTAATGTGCTGGCCACATTAGATTTTTTATCGTCTTTCCAGTTTTGTCATTGGCTAATGTATGTCTGATGCCACAGACAGTGCAATTTGGCGCCAATTCAAAAAAAATTAAACTGCTACTGTGCTTAATATATACAGATATTTGAACAAAAAATCATATTTAATCACACTGTAGAGCGTACTTATTCGAATTTCAGAAGAAAAAAGATATGTTAATTTTTTTTGCAACACCTCATTATTAATATAACGACCCCACTGCATACTTGTAAATTAATCTATTTGCGGAATAGAACATATCTACATTAAAGAAGAGCATTTGCTATGTCGATATGACACAGTAGAACAATAATCTGGAACATGTAAATTAGCATGCAATGGTCGCGAACGCGAACATAACAAGCCAATGTTGTTCGTGTCCGTCCCTATACTATATACGTTTGTCGGATTTTTAAATTCCATTGCCAAGTTCAAATATGTGTCTTGGAATACCAATCATAAGCCTAACTTCCTTGGCTGCGCCCACTTTCTCTACTCAGTCACTGGCTCACGTCACTTTGGGGCACATAAAAAGGAACAAATATTTTTAAGTTATATTTTGCAAAACTTTATTATAATTATATTCATACTTTCATTCAAATTGTGTGACAAGACGTGAATCAAACGAACGAAATCAAAGGAAGCATGGGGCTAATGTGTTTGTCAACAAAATTGCTGAGCTAAAATTTACTTGCAGATCGCGCATAAAAAAATTATTACGCACGCATTTATTATTATTACACGAGTATTTATTTAGTGTCAATTTTTATGTATTTTATCAATGGCGTAACTAAGAGTTCGGGGGCCCGCCCGCAAAATTTTTTGGGGCCCGCATTTAATTGTATCGTTTATTCGTTTATCATGAAGAACTAAATACCACAAGAACTTGTGGAAATTCTGACTAGGCTTAATTACATCTGAGTTGATATGTTAAGAAGCAAAATAACCAATATTGGAGGCCTGAAAATCCAAGATTAGGCACTTTTACATCCCACCAAAGTCATTGTATGTTGTGGCATTTACTATGAAAATGTGATTGGCCCGTTATTTTTTTTTTTTCACAGTCCACTGGTGAAAGTTACAGGGAACTGATTCTTACATTTTTGGTATCACAAATGAAAGAACTTGGATGCGACAAAATATGGTATTAGCGAGATGGATCAGTATCATATAGTCTAAATAATAGCAATTTTGCGAAAATCATTCTCTTATCGCTATTTAATCCCACGTTTTGCTAATACACATTGGCCGCCAGATGTCTTGATTTGATAGCCCCAAACTTCTTTTTATGGGGTTATTTTAAAGGAAACCCCTGGATCAGTTGCAGGAAAATATTTGCCAAGAAATCGAAACTCTACCGGCCGAAATGTGGTGGAAAATAAAGAGCCCTTTAGCCAATATTATTTTTGGAAATTGACATTCAAAAAAATAAACGACTAAAGAAATTTGTATGTTGCTACAAAAAATTATTAAATTCAAAATTTCGCAGTAGTAACAAAATTATAAATCATGTAAATTGGGGCCCCTCTAGTGCCGGGGGCCCGCCCGCAATGCGTTAGTTACGCCACTGTATTTTATTCATTCTACGTCCAGATCAAGTAGATCCAAGTTCTTTGTCAAGCACAGGGCCGCTTCGAGGGGGCGGGCAGGTTGTGCCTTGCACAAAGGCGCCTAACTTTGAGGGGCGCCGTTTCAAAACAGAAAGTAAATAATAGTAAATTTTTATGAAATGCTCTTATTCGTAAAGAAAAACTTACATTAACGTGATACAAGTGAACAATATATTTTTTATTTTTTGCATTAGAGCTGTAGTTATAAGTAAAATAATTATCTTACCTATCGGTTCGTTATTATTCTAGCATTGTTATATTGAAATAATAACTGTGACAATATTGATTACAACAATGAATATATTGATTATAACAAGAATATTGATTACAAGAATGAATCCCACAATGAATCCAATATTTAAATACCTACTATCATTTTGCGAAGAATCAAATCCACATACAATTCTGAAATCTGTTGTAAAATTGCTGATTACAACAAACGATTTTGATTATAACCTATTGATTACAAAAATGAATCTAAGAAAATTTCATCAGTATATTAAAAAAATCTGATGTGCCAAGATATTTTACCTGGTTGTACGCATAAAACGAAAAATATGTTTAATTACAAATACATATATTCATGTTTCACTAAAATATAATTCTCACATATATTTGCAAAATCTATGGGATATTTTAATGTAAATTGGGTACAAGACATACATTTTCTTTATATTCAATATCCTGAAATTTTCTTTTTCTACTTTCCTTTTCTTTTTCTTTATATTTGTCATTTTTTCGCAAATTCCTTTTGTATTCTTTTTTACGTATATTCTTTTGCGTTGTTGACTTTTTTTTTATTTTCATAATCTTTTGACAGTGGCATACAAATATTTTTGACAGTGACATTTATGTATCAATTACAAACATTTGAATTTCTTGCTTTGAAGTAGTTTGATCTGAGATTTATTACATCAAATTATTTTATATGCATTTCTTTATCTCTAAATCTATAGTAGATATATTAATGAATTTATATTTTTCGAATAAAGAATTTAAAGTTCTTTAATATAAGTATTTACATAAATTTTCGATAAATAATATTTAGATGATTTTTTTGTTCTAAATACTACATCCGATTGTCCAATTGTTACCAAAACTTAATCAACTCTTCCCATTATTGTTAGATTGAGGAATCCGTTGTTAAAAATGTCTTAAGTCTTATAGTATTTGAGAAATCGTGAATCCAACATCCACACACACATCCACACACACACATACGAACATCATCGTAAAAATGTTATAATCGGATTCTAGGGACCTTAAAGGCCAACGCGCACTTCAGCGACCGAAGCGAAGCGCGGCGAAGAGAAGTTTTTTCATTCAATGTATTCTTATGTGTATACGCGCACTTTGGAGCAGCGAAGAGCAGAGCAACGAGGCGACTATTCACATAAGAATACATTGAATGAAAAAACTTCTCTTCGCTTCGCGTCGCTCAAGTGCGTGGCGGCCTTAAAACGCCCCAAGCAACCAAATGACGCGATATCGACGGATATATGACGCAATTTTTTGACGTCACAAAAACGATTATGCGTTGGTCGACTCGACGTGGTTTAACGACGAAAATTTGACGTCGTTTATAGACGTTACATAGACGAAGATTACATACGTGACGCAATATTCAAGGAAGATTTAGTACATTTTACATTTTTTTAAAAACTAAACGTCATCCATCGACACGTCGATGTTGTGTTTCTTGGGCTGCTTATTCACTAAAATCTGGATATGCGATTTTTAGCATGAATCCAATACCTCTCTTAGCGAGAGGTAACTAGCATTTTTGAAGAACAAAAAGTATAATTCAAACTTTAATTTACAAATTTTACATCATGAAGGGAAGGGGCACTAAAATATAACATAGCACAAAGGCGCCTGATACCCACGGGGCGGCCCTGGTCTGGCATGGGGTAAGTAAAATTATCATTTTTTCGACGACTCCCATTTCGGTCCAATTTGTACGCCACGCAATGGGTTGTTGTGGAACGCCCTTTTATCCATCGCTTTAGCGGAACAGAAAGAAATAATCCTTCCTTTACTACATTGACCTAGTCTGTAGATTTAAATGCTACATTAGACAGCAAACGCGAGGAAGATAGTTTTCATAGCAATTCGCAAATATTAACAATAATTTCATCAAATTATTTTCCAAGATGCAGATGAAAAATTGGAAGGTAGTAGGTATAACATTTATTTAAATTATTTATTTTAAATTGTTAATATGTCATCACAACTTATTACTCATGGCTGTGTATAGTTTGTTCAAGAAAACTATTCCCATTAGACCCCTGGAGTGAGTAAACCCTACGTGGATTAAAGAAAATTTATGGTTGCAAAAATGTCAAAATTTCCAGTGATGGATTTAGAATAATTGAAAATTTATTTCTACGTATAACGTCTTTCTCAAATTCATTCACTACTTTTGTTTTTCCAGCATCACATCGTGTTTTTTTTCTTCTGCTGCAGAATGTACAATTTTCCATACAGTATACTATATGGCACATCGGTTGCTTCAGCTGTTTTTTTAAGTACTGAATCACACAAGTTTTGTCTTTATTAAAATAAAGATAAACATTCCGAATAATTTCTTTCGCGTCGCTCGATAAATGTTTTCGATGCTGGGCTTCATCGACGACGTCCTCTTGTTCATCCCATGGTCTCCACATTTTGACTTCTTTTAATTTAGAACAAGTAGTTGTTTCAAAGACAGATTCGATTCAACTGAACTCATATTTTTCACTTACCCTTTATAAAGGAATAATTTAGAAAAGGGATTATCTATGTAGCTGTATGATTCTAAACAAAACCTATGGTTGGTGAAACAGTAATCTTGTTTTATGATAATGATACAATACCGTTAAGTATAGAAATTTTTAATTTTAATTGCAGTATTACGAAAAATAACAGTAAAGTTCATTTTTCCTGTAATCCGGCCCCTTCAATCGGTGCTTGGACCGCATGCTGTGGGGCGGTTTGCCACCGTCATTAGTGACCCAGGTCGATTTTCTTATATCTATGAACAAACGTATAGAATGTTTTTAGATATAGTGAAGGCAATAATACTGTTACTTTTTGCCTTCGCTTAGTATCCTATTGTTGGGCGAAAAATCCAGGTATATTACACAGGAACGTATTGCGAATAATTTCAATGATACACTCAATATAGGTACATTATTATTTATTTAATTAATCCACCACAATATCATCATTATCACTATCAGAATTACTATCACCTAAATTAATAATAAAATTATTATAAATATTACTTATGTCTATGTACTTATTTTCTATTTCTATTACATCCTCTATACTCTAAAACCAACCATTTGATATATTTATAGTTTCATTTTTAATAACATCAATTATTTGCGGACAATTTGTTGGTGAGGTATTATTTCGCCTAATATTAGATTTAAGTTATCCCCACATTAATTCTATTGGATTAAATATACAATGGTATGGAGGCAAACGTAACACAGTATGACCATATTTTTCCGCGATTTGATCACAAACATAATTTTTTACTATAGGCTTAATCTTAATTAATTCTAACAATTGTTTTTTTGTTTAACTTTCTTCACAATAAATGTCCATGGAATGTAAATATTCAAAGATGATTGGCTAGGCAATTTACTTAGCAAGCGAGAATGGTAACTTGCATTGTCCATCACTAGCACACTGTTGGAAATATCTTCAGATTTAAATTTAAATCGATAACTGACTAATTTGCCTTCGGATACTAATTTGTGTTTAACCCCAACATAGCTCGGGACAAAGCAATCTGCTTAACGTATTACAAAATGTTACCGTTCATGAGATTAAAGAATCCTAGATTGTCTTATATTTGGAGAATATCTTTAGATTTAAATGTATAAATCTGCATAGTTCCACCCTGTCCTCTAATGCAATAAATACCCGCTGTGCAGGGGCTAGCCCGCACTTACCGATGATTTACTGCTTTCACTATATCTAAAAACACTCTATACATACCAATGTGTTATATGGGAAATACTATGCCATATTCTTTATTTTACTATAGTAAATTATTTATTAATTTTAAAGGAAAGTTGTAAAGTATATACAAAACATGTTCCGAATTAAAAACTGCACAATTAAAGACTAAAATAAAACGCAATTTTTATTTATTTAACGAAAAAAATAACCTTAAATAAAATTGACAATTTACGCCATATTTCAGGGTGCCATGGACCTATAGTTATTGTTTTGTACTACTTTTTTGACAGATCTAATAACCAAGAAAACATTACTAATCTATTTTTACCAAGTCTTTAAATTAAGTTTACTCGGTCACTAAAGTCGTAAATTTAATATTATGAAAAAATACAAAATTTTATTCTCTAAAAACTGTATGCATAAATGATCCGATAAAGCTTTACGAGACAGATAATATTTGAATAATACATTCGTTAAACGGCTGTGTCACGAATTTTCGTGGTCATCCAGTACGTGCAGATTATGTAATGGTAATGGTAATTAGGTATTTGATCATGTGATATACAAGCACTACAATATGAAGATAAAAAATCTGATGTGGCCAGCACATTACCTTCCGTCATTTATATGAGGCATTTACGAAAATACTACCGGTAAACTGTTACCAGTAAACTGCTGTTTATCAAGTTACAGCTACTGGAATCGATATTTTAAGAATGCAAGTGGTAAACAGGGGTAGATCCATAACCTTTAAATAAAAATCGAAAATTTGAAACAGGTTAGAAATTTAATGTAGTTACAAACTAAGCAGAGTCCTACTTTGAACACATTTCCAATTTTAACGCGCGTGCTTCGATTTCCATCACTACTTTTTTTGAGATTAGATTCTTCATGAATCCGGTAGATGAATCTGGTAGGTATTGTACAATTTTCGAACACGGTAACTTTTTACCACTCGTGTTTTCGAACGCAGTCGGTAGATGCGGTATCTACCGGTAGAATTTTCGTAAATGCTTAAGTATTTTCTAAAAAATCCATACAGAAAGTTCCTTACAAAAGATTCTAAATTATTTGTATGTACATTACCTTGCGACAGTTGTATGTATTTTATACAAATTCCATTCAGAAAGTTTGAGCAAAAAGATCTTATTTCGAATAAAATTATAACACACAAATACTACGAATATGTCAATTAACACTGACATCTTTTAATCAGAATTTTCTTAATATAGTAGCTGTTTCTAGCATAGTCTAGCTAATTTATGAAATTTAATTTCTTTATAATTTTATAACTATATCCATTTAATATGAAGTATAAAATGCATTCAAATCGTATAGAGAATACAATGTTCTTTAATATTTATAATAACATTAAATATGAAAAAATGATATTTACCATTATTTTTTCAAGAAAAACTGTAAAAATCTTCAAATGAGGGTATTTCCGGTTGACCAATTATAACCAAAATCTAATCAACTCTTCATATGGATGCAACGAAGTGGAATACGAAATAATTATAATTTTTGGAATGTACAAAAGAAGGTCAAATAAGATATAAGAAAATAAGAAAAAATCTAACCTCAAAATAATATAAAAAATAATACAGAAAAATGTAAGATTAATAAGAAATTTTAATAAATAAAGAAATTAACTTATTATGTCGGTATTTGAATTATTTTCATCTGGTGGATATTTCTTTTTCGATAAAAGCACATTCCCGCCTAAACTCATATTTGGGTGTTTTTTTCCCTACTTCACGTATCCGGCGCCACCAGTTGAAAAGTTTCTGGTTTTTTCTTGTTGTTTCGCAGCCATCATCAAAATTTGTAATAATTTTTTGTTAAAATGTAAAACGACATATATTTTGTACAAAATTTATAATTTTATTAACTATGACAATGTTAAACTTAAAGTCCAACACTAAATTCGCATATTATGTTTGGTTTTGAAAATTTTACTTCCAAATCTCAAATTAATGTAAGTATTAAACTAAAATTGTCAAAATTCATTGTACAACAAAACTTTTTAACAATTTTAGAGTCCTGAGGATGGTTTTAAATAAACCGAAAGCTTGACTTTATTAAAAAGAGTGTCGAAATTATTTCTGCCCACTAAATTTCATTTGACTGTCAAAAACCCGCTTTAAAGTTTGTCTTCTTATATATATATATATACAGACATCATCGTAAAAATAGTAAAATCGTATTCTAGGGATCTTAAAACGTGCTTATTGTGACAGAAGGTACAAATTACAAATAAAATAAAAGATAGGGGGGTTATAGTTTTTATCCACAACTGTCAAATAATATACCCATAATTCTACCGATTTTTATCAATTAATGACCTTCGTTACTGTTACTAATTGAATAATATTGACAGTTCAATGGAATAATATTATTCAATCGTTATGCCAAATACAAATCCTACCTTTCAAAGAGTACACACAAAATTACTTTTAATAAGTAATTCTTTCCACATAAAAAGCCAAAATTACACTAGTTTTGTCATTTTTCATACTTTTATTTTCTTCTTAAGCTTGAATTGTAGCTGAATAGTCGGTTTTAAGATTTTATATTAAATGTCAAATCACTTCATAATTTTGTTACAACTACACCGATGACTAGATTTGTCTATGTAAACAAAAACATTTTTGCATTTGTCAGTGAGAAAATTCTACTTATTTTTTAAAACCAATATGTCACTGATATGTTATTATTTGACAATTGTGGATAAAGTATAGTATTCTATTCGCATGTAATGGTTATTACTCATTCGAATGATTTACATCACTCGCGTTCGCTCGTGATGCAAACTTCATTCTCATGAGTAATACCAGACATTACATGCTCATTGAATAATATACTATTACTCATTTTTGGTCAGTACTATATGCTCTTAAATTTTTTTACAGTATTTTTGAAACACCCTGTATAAATGTATCTTTTGTTTTGGCAATAATACAAATAAATAATCAATTTAAATGCACAAAAATTATAATTTTTAATAAATATTCATAACTTAAGAGAAAACTTTCTTTAAATAATATCTACCCAATATTTATGTAGGGTCATGTATACAATGTGTTTCTTTACATTTCTAATATTTATATGTATTTCTGATTGTAATTCTTCTTTCTGTATATTTACAGAAAAATATTTACAACAATAATACAAGCTTTCTACTATTAAAAACTTTGTAAAAGAATGAAAGTATCTCAACATTTTAAACGTACAAGAGAAACAACCGATATAATAAAAATTTTATGACCATTTCAAGTAACCTAAAGCCTACAGTAAAATTTTCTAATAAATCTATATATAGAATATCAAAATCTAATTTCACTCTATAAACGAAAGGAGAATTAGCTCGAAGAAAATTCTATTGTTAACGAAAATGGCAAGATACGTGAAAGAAATTATAAGTAAATTAATGACGTCAAAATATAGCTCCAAGTTAAAAATGAAAGGATGAATGAAATAATTATTTATTTGAAATGTTTTAAGAAAAGGTTATTTTGACGGTTAATGTTACTGTATTTCATAAGTACAGGTATAGAATAATCTGCGGACGACCAAATAAAAAGAGATAGGTACATGAATTAGTATTATTAAAACAATACCTACATTAAATTGAACGGTTTTTTTATGTCACACTACAAAAGAAAAAATAGGGTCAACTATCTATTTTCATTATTATTAGTTTTACACCTCGTGGCCGCTTATCAGGACGCGAATCTGGGGAACCGGGTTCGATCCCGGCCGACGCCTAATATTTCTAATTTTAAACGAGGGGTATATCACTTCAAAAAAAAGTGTACACATAATTCCAATTCCATACCTATAATTCATTTAAATCAGATTAATTCATTTAACTCCATTTAATACATGTTAATTCCTTTTAATTTGTTCATTCCTTTTAATTCACGTTAATTCCAATAATTCGTTTTATTTCCAATAATTCTATTTAATTTCAATAATTATATACAGGGTGTTTCAGGACTAGAGTAACAAACTTTAAGTTTTCTCAAAATTAAAATTTTTCAAATACATTAATAAAAAATAATATATCGTTGAAAAGAGAAAAAAATGGCGGTTTCTATTTTATTAAAATAATTATAGGTTGCCATTTGAAAAATAGAAGTTGATAGTCGTATCTTGTAAATCTGACTTTATAAAAAATATCTACATCTGCCATCAAATAGTATATGTAAAATAATAAAACTTTTATATGAGCCATTTTTTACTTCCTTGTACAAAGTAAAGGAAGTATTGTATTCGCGAAAAATTTCGGTTTTCAGATTTCAACGGAAATATCCATTTTGACCATCCCTGAAC